>WOXC01007303.1:0-335049 GCA_011680675.1 Gymnobelideus leadbeateri | reverse complement strand
GTATGGGTTTACTATATCCTTCTTCTTTTTTTTTGGAGGTCAGTTGGGGTTAAATGACTTGCCTAAGGTCACACGGATAGTAAATGTTAAGTTTCTGAGGTCTGATTTGAATTCAGGTCCTCTTGACTCTAGGGCTGGGCTCTATTGACTGCGCCACCCAGCCGCCCCTATCCTTATTTGCTTTTTAAAGGAAAATAAGCATTAGGAATTCCTAGATATACTAGGACATTCTTTTATGTTAAACTTTAATGCATTTGTCATTCTGATGCTAACTTCACTGATTTTCATTTGTTTGTACAAGCTGATATTTAAGGAAATAAGGGTATTATTATGGATCCATATCTTGGCTTGCATATATTAATGAGAGAATAGGTAGCATGGATTACTGAAATCAGAAATGATACAAAAATCTTATTCTGTTTGCTACTCCCCCCCCAACTCCCTATCCACTTTGGTTAAATCTTTATACATTTTTTCTACCAAGAAGTAAAGTTGTCTGAATTAACTTTTGGCATCTGGAGATCATCATAACAATGATATATTCATACAGTTCCTCTTGTAAAAAGGATGCCGTACACACATTGTGATTCTCACCATGATCCCATGAGGTAGGTAGTACAATTATTATCTTGTCTATGTTATATAGAAGGTAAGTGGAGGTTTAGCAGGGTTCAGTGAATCATCCATGGTTACAAGTTTAGTAATTGTTAGAATTGGTACTTGAAGTCTGTTCCAGTTTAGTCCTTTTCTATTATTCTAAGTTGTGTGAGTAGGTGAGAAGCCAAAGGGAGTCATGTCTATGTCTATGTCTATGTCTATGTCTATGTCTATGTCTATGTCTATGTCTATGTCTATGTCTATGTCTATGTCTATGTATGTCTATGTCTATGTTTATGTCTATGCATGAGTATGTATATGTGTGTATGTGTATGTGTATATACGGTGTGTGCATATTTGTGTGTTTATGTATATGTGTTATATATACAATTAGGAACACACAAGCTAATTAGGGGAGACAATAGACAAACAACTATGTACAAACAAGATACATCCAGATTAACTTGAATTCAACTGCAGAGAAAAGACAGTATCATTAAAAGAGGCCAGGAAAATAGGGTGGTAGAGGTGAGGAGGGAGAAAAATTACAGGAATAGGGGATGCTTCAGTCTATACACAAAATGCTCTGAACCAGGATGCTTTTCAAACTAATAGTACCTTTAACACTTTTTTTTAAATTTTAGCTTCCTAAGTTCTAGGTCTGTGGTTTAACTTCTGCAATGTGCTCACAAACACAGTGATCACAGTCTGTACTTCATAGAATCAGATTTAGAGCAGGCAGGGTCCTTAAAGGGCAATGAAACCAAACTGAAGACAAAATGATACACAGAGAAGTTATAGGGTCTTGCCTAGGGTTGAACAACTTGTAAATGTCTGAGGTAAGATATGAATCCAGATAGTCCTAAGATCTCCAGGTCCACTACTTCAGATGACCTTTAGTAAAGTGGCTTTAGCAAGGACAAACAATTCTCGAAGTCTCAGTATGACTTGTATCTAACTGCTACTTGTTCTATATCACGTACCAGTTGTCATGAAATAACAAGGTAATGTGCTGCCCTGAGGTGGGGTGCCAGATGGGACATGGTAAAACTTTTAAAAATCCTTTCTACAGAAGGATACCTCAGCCACCAAAAGTTACAAATTGCTTTCTGATAAAAAAAAGGCAAGCAAAATACTTCACAATTTGTTGGGGATGATGGGGGTGGGCTGTGTCTTTATTTACATGAATATATTTTTAAGAGCTGGAGGGGAACCATTTTGAAAATTTATAAAATTTTAACCATCCCACTACAGCAGATTAAATTAAGGGACTTTGTCAAATAAAATGAGTCCTCCTAGATGTGTTCTGAGCCCCTTTCTCTGAATATAAGTATGGACTCTCTCAGAGGAAGGAAATAGTAAAGTTCTCACACACAGAGGGAGAACATTTACCACTCAGTAAACGGGTCTGGGGCTTGCAACATGAAAGCCCTAATTTAGCTCAGTGAGTTCATGTTGAGCATCAATAAAATGTGATTATTTTCAGACGGAGGATCTGCTTGGCACACTCTTCCAACTTAATAGAGCGAAATAAGGTTATTCTTGGAAAAGATTATCCTTGACTGGTAACTCTTCATGGACTCCACTGGGCCATTGTGGAGAGAACAAAAGTGTGTGCTGACTTCTCCAACCTGACAATATTTACTGTAGATAGGATGTTAATGGGTAAGAATATAATCTTATATACCCATCTCCATCAATCTGTGCATGTTCAGATGAGGTCTGGAGCTATGATTTCATAGGAATCGGCAAATACTGGTGTGTAGATCAATAACTTATCTGTAACCGAGGTGAGTCAGGGCATTAAGTGACCTCCCAGCTAGAATGTTATCAGACAAAGGGTTAGAACTCAAGTCTTCCTGGCTCTGAAGCTGTTCATCTACATATATGAAATTTTAAAAGTCATTAAAGTTAAAGAAGTAAAAATATTTCATCTTCTAGTCATATACCATCTAAGACACTAGTCATGCTATATCATTTTCATAATGTGATTTACTGTAATAAGGAATGACTAAAATAATACCAGTGGCTTAATTTATATCACTCTTTATAGTGACAATGTGTTTTCATGTGTGTTAAGTCATTTGATCCTCACAATAACCCTTTGAGGCAGATTGAACAGATACCACTATTTCTATTTTACAGATGGTGGAGGAAAATGAAGTTGATAGAAGTTAAAGAAATTGTTTGAGGTTGCATGGGGGTGTAATTGACAAAGCTGGAACCAGAGCCCATGTATTTTGACTCTATTCTCCATGAGTTTTCCACTCAATTATACTGAACTCAACTAGAGTGACAAGAATAAATATACAGTAAATAGTATAAAAATAGTAATGTCATATTTGATAGCATTCTATGTTTTGTAAAACATTTCACTCACAAACCCATGAGATAGGCAGAATAAACATCGTCCCCAATTCACAGATCAGGAAATGGAATCTCTGAGAGGTTATGACTTGCTTGTGGTCACACAGCCAGTAAATATCTGAGTCAGCATTTGAACATAGATCTCCTGCCCCCAAGTCTCGTGCCCAGTCTACAAACTTCTTGGGAGAACCAATGCAATGTACCTACGTCATTTGAGAGTGGTCCTCTATTTGAAAAATAGTAAGAAAAGATCAAAAGAATGGAACACATTGGCTTTGAAGATAAGAGCATTTAGAACCAGAAGGCTTCTCTCTGTTCTGGGTTCTTAACTTTTTTAATGACAGATATTTTGGGTGTATATGTCTGATGCAATGCATAGGCCCCTTCTCAGACTAAATTAAAAAAGAGTAGAAGGAAATACTACATTTCAGCTAGAAGTTAGTGAAAATAAAGATGGGATCCCCACTCCCTTCCAACTTCACAGGCTTGTGACCATGGACCATGAACTTGGAGGGTTTGTGCCCTAAAGGCAGAGATAAAGGGGAATGCCCATTGTACATTTGGAATTAGAGGACCTGCATCTGATGCCTAAGTTTTCTATTTTCTGCTTGTGGGTCTTGGTTTCCACATCTTTAAAATGAAGGAGTTGGACTTTGACTCTCAAGGTCCCTTCTAGCTCTGTCTATTCTCTTTAGATTTCTATAACCTGAATGAGCCTTCAGTGAATCACTGAATATTAACCCTTTGCAGGCAGGAAAGTTTCATTTTGTCCTCCTACCCCCAGCACTTAGCACATTGCCTTATACATAGTAGGTGCTTAATGTTGGATTGGATTGAATGGAAAGGCTTGAATCCCCATCCTGTTCTTTCAAGTTTCTCTTAAAGGGAGAGCAAACATTTTTCACTTATTAAAATCCACTCCCTTTCCCAACACAAGCATCTTCAGTTCATCCAGTTCAGACCAAATGATGTCAACTGGGGCAGGAGAGAGGGAGCAAGCATGGCCTCCTCTATTTAACTTTTAAAAGCCAAGCCCATAATTTCAAGTTTATCACCAGTGGGTGTTTATAGCATGGCTGGAGCCAATGGGAGCCATTCGCTTACCTGTCAGTGATTTGTTTTGACTGGTTATTCTTGAATAATAGCCATTTCACAAGGACCTGAGGCCCATGCTGAAAGCTTGGGAATTCACCAGCCTCTGCAAGAAGAGATGGAGAGAAGGGGGGAGGGAGCCAAAGGCACTACAGGGCAGGGTAAAGGAAAGGGTACGGGTGTGAGGAAGGGTCGAGGTGTCTCTTGAGAAGGGTCCTGGGCTTTGAATTTTGTAATCCTGCCTTCAGCAAGTCCTGCTGGCTGCCAAGAGGCAGTGTTACCCTTTTGCCGTGTTGATGGCCCCCTAATCCAGTGTCAGTGTAATTGAGGGTGAAGTCTGTGCTTTTGCAGCTAATGATAAATAGGGCTTTTAAAGGTTGTAATTTCTTGTTTAACTGATGCCAGTTGCAAATACTTTGTGCTGAGGATTAATCCCCCATCCCCTGCTGCCAAATAAAATACAGTGAAAGTCTGGGGCCCATTTTTCAGCTTATTGTTAGTCACAGCTTGCCTGACAGAGTGCATTTTGTGCAGGAGATAAATGCTTAAGCAATTGGCTGCCAATCTCCATACAGGAAGGGCTTCCCCTTCTCTCTCCCCTCATACTCTGTTCTATATGTTAAACACATTTATGTTTCTTCAGCAAACATCTAATAAACTGTATTAACAAAAATTACACACATACCCAACATCAATTACAGGTTAGTAATTACTGATTCTTGGAGTTAGAGATTTTCTTTAGGTTCTTAACTACATATCCCAGGCTACCCTTCCAATGCCCTCCAGGACCCCAGTTTGCAGGCAGCTTCTCTGGAGAAGCAGAGAGAAATTGTTCTTCCTGGTAACTTAGGCAAAACCAAGACCTGGGAAGATCTGACTCACAATTCTGGGAGGGGAAGTCATAAAAGACAGGAGAATGGCAGAGGCTTATGGTGGATGGGCAATGGGTGCTGTGGAAAATGGTGGGAATCACTCTCCCCACTCCCAGAACTGATCTGGGATGGTTGTTCAGTAATTCAGTTGTGTCTGACTCTTTGTGACCTCATGGACCACACTGTTCATGGACTGTTTTTGGAAAAGATACTGGAGTGATTTGCTATTTCCTTCTCCAATGGATTAAGGCAAACAGAGGTTAACTGACTTGCCCAGGGTCACACAGTTAGTATCTAAATCCAGATTTGAACTCAGGTTTTCCTGACTCCAGGTCCAGTGCTCTATCCACTGAGATACCTAGCTGTCTCTAGGAGTTACTGCACAATTTACCCAACCCCAACACACCCATTCTCTCTCCATCTTCATAGAGATATTCCTTTCTTGATATAATGGGGTTCTTTCCACTTACTTTGTCTATATTTTGCATTTATTTATGTGTATAGGGTTTTTTCCCCCTAGTAAAGTATAAGCTCCTTGAGGGTAGGGACCATTTTAATTTTTTCCCTTTGCATCCCTATCACTTAACCTAGTATTTGGCATGTACTAGGTGTTTAAAAATTACAGGTTGTTGTTGTTGCTGAATTGAACTTACAACCTACTAGAAAGTTAAATGTCACTCTAGTCATATTTTAAGTTTGCTAGTTAAGTTAGTTGCTTAAAACAATCATTCGATTAAATTTTTGTGAAACAAAGAATTTTTTTAAGAGCATGCATCCTTATCCCCCTCTTGTTTTTGTATTTCCAAAGTTGGGTAAACAAATTTGCCTAAAATGAAGGGCATCTATAGGTCACTCCTGAAACAAGCAAGGCATTCTAAGCTCAGGTGTTCACCAAGGACTTTTAGTGTGACCACTTCTCAGGGATGTTGTAGACAGGCTTCTTTTTCACATTCCTTGGTTTAGGTGGCTTCTGAAGTCCCGTCCAACTCTGAGAGTGTGTGATCCTGTGAGTAGTAAAACATACTTCGGATGATTTGGCAAAACCATTTCCCAAAGCCTATTCATTGAACTTGAGTCACGAATTACTCATGGTTGGTGTTCTGTTTCACCTTTTGCTACTTCAGTAACTTGGGTTCATGCATAGAAGAGCTTTTTATAACCACTAGAGAGGGATTTATAGTGCTAACTGCTGCCCCAAGGAAAAGTGGAAAATTATTACAACCTTTATAGACTATGAGGTTCCTTATCCCAACTCTTGTTCAGAGTGATGAGTCACATCCCCAGAGTGTGGGGCTGGCTGACTATATCTTCCTTCTTAGGGTCCTCAGGGTACCCCTGAAGGGTTGGGTGTATCTTTCTAATTCTATTAACTCAAGTCCCCATTCTGGTATGTTCCTCCCAATATCAATGATCAGCTATCTCTTCAATATCCTCTAACCAGTGGCAGTTAGTATATATTTAATACCATCAATACTATTGATTAGCTCTCTATTGAAGTAGTCCCATTCTCCTCTTGGATGATTCTAACCATTTAACTGTAAGTTTCTGGATTATGGACAAAGCTCCCTTTCTTCTTAGATCTTAGAAAAAAAGCAATATAGAATAATATAAAGTGCATTTGACTAGGAATCAGGAGACATTAGTTCAGTACTCATTTTGCCAGATGTGCAACATTGGGCAATTAATTTAATCTCCCTGGACCTCACTTTCTTCATCTATAAAAATGAGACAATGGGACTAGATTTTTTTAAAGCCCCTTCTTGCTCTAACATCCAATGATATCACGAATCCAATTCTTGGCTCCCATCTATGGACAAAAAGAGGTCTTGTTTCTCTCAAGGATCTCCTAGTTACCAATGTCCTTCCCCTCTGTAGAGTCTGTATTATGAAGTTGTTCATAGCTCCATGTACAGGAAGAGCAGATCTGCTTTTTTTTTAAATATCAAATGGGCTAAGTAAGGAAGTACCTGAGTTAGTCTGTTTTTCTTAGATAAGTGGCACACTGGGATGAGCACTAGGTCTGGACTCATGAAGTCCTGTATTCAGATCTAGCCTCAAACACTTTGTGTATTTACAATAATTTTGTAAGAGTATATATGTCTCTCTCTATATACATATATAAATATATATACATATATGTATATATTTATACACATACATACACACATATACATGTACACATGCTTTGCAAAGATCTACATAAATGTCTATCATCATTATACCAGAATCACAGGATCCTCCAAACAACATTTGAACAAGCAGCCCCTCTACAACACATCCCATGAGTGGTCACTGAGTTTTTGCTTGAAGACCTACTTTGAGGAAGAACTCATTACCTACTTAACCAATCCGTTCCACCTTTGAATAGGTAGAATTAGTAGGAACTTTTCCATTATTGTTGTTTAGTCATTTCAGTCATGACCAATTCTTTGTGGTCCCATTTGGGGTTTTCTTGAGAAAGATACTAGAGTAGTTTGCCATTTCTTTCTCCAGATCATTTTACAGATGAGCAAACTTGAGGCAAACAGGGTTAAATGACTTGTTCAGGGTCACCCAGCCAGTAAGTGTCTCAGTCCGTATTTGAACTCAGGGAGAAGAGTCTTTCTGATTCCAGGCCCAGCAACTGGCTGCCTTAAATTGACTTCTTACTACCTATTATTACTTGTTCTGTTCTCTGGGGAGAATATGAGCATGACAGATCTTCAAATACTTAAAAAGCAGCCGTTACCTTTCATTCTGTAGGTTAAACGTCTTCCAATTCCTTTAAGCCATCCATATTTTGAGACTCTCCACCACTGAAATTGCCCTTCTCCCAATATGCTACATCTACTCAATGTCCTGCCTAAAGTATTACTCCCAGAACTGGCCATTATATGGTCAGATGTGGTCTAAGGCAGAGCAGGATGAAACACCCCATTACCTCTCTCCTTCTGAGCACTGCGTATCTCTTATCACCGTTAAAATCACTAAAACCACATCAGCTTCTTTTTTCCTTTTGACTGCCATATCTCACTGTTGACTCATAGCTGTTCTTACAGTCCATTAAAATCCCCATATATTTTTCAGATAAAGTGCTGTCTAACTATACCTTCCCAACATTGTACTTAGGAGGTTAATGTTTTAAAACCTTAGTGAAAGATTTCACATTTACCTGCATTCTTTTTTTTTTTTTTTTTGCTTTTTTTGGAGGGGGGCAGGTAGGGCAGTTGGGGTTAAATGACTTGCCCAAGGTCACACAGCTAATTTTGTGTTGTCTGAGGCTGGATTTGAACTCAGGTCCTCCTGACTCTAGGGCTGGTGCTCTATTCAGTGCACCACCTAGCTGCCCCACATTTACCTGTATTCTTATCTATCCTGTCAAGCCCTGTTTGCATCATGCCTCTGTCCTCTGCTGTGTTAGCCTTTCCTCTCAGTTTGTGTTCATCACTGATTTAAAAGATAAAAGTCAAGCATAGATTCCTGGGGCATTTCACTAGAGACCTCCTTCCAAGCTGATATCAATCCATTAATGACTACTCTTTGAATTTGTCTATCCAACAAATTTCTAATCTGACTATATGATTTTCTAGATGACATCTTGATTTGTAGTCAGGCTACACTTTACCTACTATGCGCTCTAGATACTGTGCTAAGTGCTAGGGACACAAAGAAAGGGGGAAAGCCAATCCTTATTCTCAAGAAGCTCACTGTAATGGGAGAGACAACATACAAACAACTATGTAAAAACAAGATATATACAGGATAACTTGGAGGGGAGAGGCACTAGGAAAGGCGCTAAGATGAAGGAGGCCTGGGAAAGGATTTCTAAGATGATGGAATTTTATCTGGGTCTTGAAGGAGGCCAGGAGGCAGAGAAGAGGAGGGAGGACTTTTCAGGCAAGAGGAACAACCTGGGGAAAATTTCTGGAACTGGGAGATGGAATTTCTTATGAGAGGAAGAGCAAATTTCACTGGATCACAGAGGACATCGAGCTGTAAGGTGTAAGGAGAGGGAGAGGTAGGAAGGGTCAGATTACAAAGAGCTTTGAAAGCCAGAGGATTTTACATTTGATATTGGAGGTGATAGGGAGCCCCTAGAGTTTATTGAATGGGGAGGGCCGTAACTTGAGTAGACTTGTGCTTTAGGAAGAACCATTAGACAGCTGTGTGGAGGATGGAGAGAGTGGGGAGAATAGGGAGAGACTTGATGGAGGAACTCCTTCCCAACCAAAAAGTTTACCTTAGTCCAGATATGAGCTGAGGAGAACCTGCATCTGGGAGGTGGCAGTGTCACAAGAGAGAAAGGCGATTTTCTAAAGTCTTAATAAATTATATCTAAAGCATATCCCTGGCCCTGCTGAAAAAAGGAAATGAGATTAGTCTGCCAGGACTTTTGGATGATGTCATTCTGACTCTTTTTGATCACTTTTCTTTCTGGATATTCACTGGGCAGCTAGATGACACAATGAGTAGAGTACTGGACCTGGAGTAAGGAAGACCTAAGTTCAAATCTGGATTCAGACATGTAATAATTGTGTGACCCTGGGAAAGTCTGCTTCAGTTTCCTCAATTGTAAAAGGTGGATTGTAATAGCACTGACCTACAAGGTTGTTGTGAGGATCAATAAGAAAATATTTGTAAACTCTTAGCACAGTGCCTGGCACATAGTAAACACTCAATAAAGGCTTTCCTTCCTCTTTTCTTCCTTCATTAACTACTACTTGAATAACACATTTGAGAATTTTGCAAGTAATCAAAGTCAAACTCAAAGCATTAGAGTTACAGACCCCATTCTCTCCCCTTTCTTGAAAGCTGGAACATGTCTTGATTTTCAAGAAAGGGAAGGGAATAGAGTAAGCAAACTATGGCCCAGTTCATTTGACTAATCAGTATTCTAATCAAATGTTCTTTCCAGAACACTGCACTGCCCTACTCTGGTTAGGGAGTCAAGACTCACTGACATGAAAAAATCAGAGAATATTACAGGGTGATGGATATGGAAGCACTAGACTGAGTGTTGCCAAAATGCTATTGGATATTGGAAAAGAGAGAGATCAGTGTGGGCTAAAGTATAAGTAAATGTTTGATGAATGGAGAGGCTTTGATTTCAGAAAGAGAATCCATTAAATGGTCAGGGTTTTAATGAAAATTCTTCCACCCTCATTCTTTCTTTTCACCTTTCTCTTTCACCCTCATTCATCTCTTTCCTATACCTTAGTTACCCTGTATATAAAATAGGGATGAAAGTAACACACTCCTTTTGTTCCGCTTTGTTTTGTTTTGAAGGCACATTTCGAGTATAGATGAGATAACACATAGGAGGTACTTCATGCTCCTTGGAAGAAAGGAGCCACATAAATTCAAAGTGTTACTGGAATTACTCAGATGTACCAACTCCTCCCAATCCTTGGAGGTTCAGACCACAATCACATGTCTTTCTTAAATGGAATTCTGCTTTCTCAAGCTGTCTGGTGAATGCAGTGGGAAATGGAGGCTTCCAACCCTTATCCTTAGGGCTAAAAAATCTCTAGGCTGTGGTTACGTTTTGGCCTGATACCATGAAAAACAGATTCCAATATCCATCATATCCAAAAGTTCAGGAAGGTAACACAAGATATAATAAATCTATTGGCCTTTGGTCACTGCATTCATTCTATAGAATAGGATGCAAACTTTAGCTCTCCTACGGGTTTAATAGAGCTTGGAAGATCAAGGAAGTCTAGCGTCTTCCTTTTTCTTGCCTGATATTTGCATGCCCCGCAGCAGATGATCCGAATGGCACCCACTTGCATAATTTCTTTTTATTTTTTTCTTTAACATTTTATTTTCCCCCCAATTACTTGTAAAAACAGTTTTAACATTCTTTTTTCAAATTTTGAGTTCCAAATTCTCTCTCTCTCTTCCCCCCTGCTCCATTAAGAAGGCAAAATAATTTGACATGGGTTATACATGTGTAGTAACATCATCATCTCTTTTTAGAGGAACAAAGGATCAAGTGATTTTCCCTGAGAGACCTGCAACGCTAATGTCCTTGAGCCCTTAGAAAGCACAGTGATTCACTCTCAGGCCTAAGGAAAAACTTTGCTCTGTCTGGGGAACACATTGTTTCTCTGAATATTCTGTCCTTGGAAAGAGCATTGGCCTGGAATCTACCTAACAGGCCCAGATTCTGTTGTTACTGGATCCTCTGTGCCATCATTTTTCCAGCTCTGACAAGATGTTCTTTTTTCTGGAGGGACTCACAAAACATACCTAGTGGCCTAGGTCTGTGGCTGGTTCCAAGAAGGCCCACATACTATTTGGGTCTGAGTAGGATAGTCTTCATATAATGCCTCTTGGAAAGTAATGAAAGGAAGATTCTTGCCACCAGTGATTCACCTTTAATGCCCCAACTCATTTTTCAGCCCCCTTTCTGTTCTCCCAGCTGTGTGCAACATACAACAATTTATGACCCTATTGATCTAGTCCTTGGTAATCACAACCAGCAGAACTTGGCAAAAGCCCTGAGTTGGAGCCTGACATTCTCTGGCTTCTTGATGTCTGTTTGTTTAAATGTTAAACATATGAAATAGCTATTGAGAATAAGTTTCTTGTTTACAGCTGACTCCAGCTGGCAGTGGCATCCCATGAGCCATTGTCGGGATTTCATATGTACAAAATTATATGTCGAAGTGAGTTACCAGATACAGTTGGCACCAGCCTAGGTAATCAAAGTAATCCTCAGCTACCCAGTGAGGCTCTCCTGAGGTGGAATATAAGCAGTGAAAGAAATTTTATAAAAAATCCAAAATTCTAGGAAAGAAGCTTACATGTCAGAGAGGAGCTTGGGAATTAAAAACTGGCTTTTGCCTTTGTTTGCATCATCCATTTTGGAGAAATCATTAAGATTCATGGTCCTCATAATGTCATGGACATCTCAGCCAACAGCAATCTTGGTGGCCCATTCCCAGAAGGAGTTTGAACCTGTTGCCTAGAATTGGCCACCATGAAAGCTGCTGGCTGAGATGCCCATGGCATTATTGGGACCGTGGCTCTTAATGATCTCTCTCAACTGGATGACATGAACATATGTAAATACCTCAATTTTAAACTTACAAGCTCCTCTCTTAAATGTAAGATTTTTTTCTAGAGTTTTGGATTTTTTATAAAATTTCTTTCATTTCTCCTTCTTCTCCTCTCAAATATTCTACTTACAACATTTCTAAATCCTTAGGTTTTCTAAAGAATTAATTTAAAAGGAAATGTGTATTTGCATATTATTAGGAACTAGTCTTTCTCAGAACATAGTAAAAAAGGAGTGCACTGTAGCTGGCACATAGCAAAGGAGAACAATGTAGATGGCACATTACAGTCATAGCCACTGGACCATTATCTGACCATGCATTAGCTTTGGTATACATAGATTTTCCTGAGGTTGGTCAAACTATTGACTCACTCACTGTCACTCAGATATATCCAAACCATCCTTAATCTTAAACTTGGAGCTGGAAAGGGCTTTAGAGATTATTTGATTCATCTTTTTTCATTTTAAAGATGAGTAAGTTGAGGCCTAAAGAGATTAATGACTTGCCCAAGGTCACACAGTCAGAATTTCAACCCAGTTTCTCTTGTCTGCAGATCCTATTTCTTTTTTTCATGGCCATATGCTTTTCCAAACAACCAACACTAGAGTTGAGATCTTCGAAATTATCTAGTGCAAAACTCTCATATTCCAGAAAACAATGTTGAGGCCCAGATGCAACATGTCCCTATGAATATGGAAATAAGGTCTAACTATAACAAACAGAAGGTGAGCTTCGGTGATCTCTGCTGCTCCAGATGACATCATTTCTTTCCTCTTGGTATTAGAGGTTCTCAGATCATGATAATCACCCAAAGCCCCAATGAGGGTGACATGACCAGTGTCTAATTCCAGGGCTCTAACATTACTTACATTGTAGAAGAAATGATGGAACTTTTCACTTAGTTATCAAGAACAGTTGGTTACAATAGGAAGTTCACAGATGGAAAGCTAGAATGAGCTTTTCTCCTACTGTGCCCATCTCCCTTAATTTATGTATGAAGTAACCTAATTCAGATAACCCTCAGTCTCTCTCCAGCCCACATGGGGCCAGACTTTTCCCCTACTGAGGGCAGACATTAGTCTACTTGTTCCGAGTTCAGTTGTTCATACTTATCATGGGTGTAAACCCATTATTCCATTTCTATTACCAGTTCTGCTACCATTTGAGATGGTAATCTACAGGAATACAGCCTAATATTATAGTTAACATAATATGTATTTATAGCAAAACTTTTGAGGGTAACACAGATGAATAGGACACAAAACCTTTATTTTTCCTAATAGGTCCCAACCTATGGCTACATCAGTGTGGTGAAACTCCCTCTATAGATGCAGATATATAATAATCTGCATAATCTTGAAGAGTTAATAACCTCATAATTTTAGAGAGTTTTTTGGAACCACTGAGAGGTTAAATGACTAGCCCACAGTCACATATTCAGTACATACAAAAAGTAGGATTTGAATTTAGGTGCCTTCAGCTTCAAAGTCACCTCTCACTGTCCACTATGCCAGCCTTGATCTAAATATTAGATGCTAAGAGAGGATAGTACCCTTCAGTAGGAAGATGGGGCAGTTTGCTACAGTTGGGAAAAATATTAGATTCAGAATCACAAGATTGGTGTTTGAGTTCAAATCTGGCCTCAGACACTTACTGTGTGACCCTGGGCAAGTCTCTTAACTCTGCCTCATCTGTAAAGTGAACTAGAGAAAGAAATGAAAAACCACTCCAATATCTTTGCCAAGAAAACCCACAAAGGGTCAGATATGATTGAATAACAACATATATTTATGTATAAATCTATTATGAGGCAGCTAAGTGGCACAGTGAATGGAGTATTGAACCTGAAGTCAGGGAGATTGGAGTTCAATCCAGCTTCAGAAACTTACAAATTGTGTGATGCTGGGTAAGTCATTCAACCTCTCTGCCTCTGTTTTCTAGTAAATAAAATGGGAATATAATAGCACCTTCCTCATAAGGTTGCAACGATAAAAGGAGATAATGTGTAAAGTTCTTTGCAGACCTTAAGGTGCTACATATATCCTAGCTGTTAGTACATAGCAATCATCTCTTAAAGCACAGCTATGACCTGTTCATCTAATGACAAAGCTATCTTTTATTTTCCATCATAGAGAAATCTCCTGGTTCATAACACTGGCAAATGTCTCCCTGAGATGTTTTATAAAATATGTAGGGTCAAAAGGGAATTCGCTTTATTGCTATAAACTTGTGCAGTGTACCTGGAACAGATGAAGAGGAAAGAAGAAAGGGAATGAAAAAAGTCCAGTTAGCATTAGAGTCAGGGGGTTAAAGTGTTCTGATTTTGAATTTTCCATGGTGCCATGGTATCTCTGGCCAATCCTCCTTAAAAGAAATAATAGTAAGGTGTGTGTGTGTGTGTGTGTGTGTGTGTGTTGGGGGGGTAAGGAGGGAGGTACTTGGGAAAACATGGGAAATCTGGAAGAAAACCAAATGGGTCTCAAAGCAAACATGTCTAGATGTATAGGAAAGTATTGCTGAAAGCAAGGCCCTGGCTGGCATGATTGACTTAAATGATGGAGGTGGTTGGTTTGAATTATAGCTCTGCCAAGCTCCTCTCCTTATCCTAGAATAAACTCCATTCCTTACTATCTTCCTTTTATCTTGGGTAATTAACAAGCATTTTTAAAGTCTTTTCCTGTGTCTTAGCTGCTTCCTGTCATGAACTGAACAATGTGAATAACTTTTGCAACTTTCAGGTTATGGGAATATGGAGGCAAGAGTCATGACAAGAGCAGGCATGACATGATGATTACTCATACATTTCCATTCCAGGCAGACAGGTCTTATTAACAAGGAGGCCTTTTGGACTGTTCCACAGAAGTGACATGAGTCAGTGGAATAACATTATTTCACAAAGATATTTTGGGGGTTTTGCCTGAAATGAACACTTTTGCTTATATGACCTTTGTCCATTGGTTTCTTCCTTTATTAAAAACCGTCGCATATCCCTAGAGAGGAAGTGGCTGTCCAATTAAGACTGAGTTAGGTGTGGTTGGCAGACAGTAATGTTCCCATAGGTTGGAGAATGAATTAGCCAGGCCTTGGCCAGTCAAAGTGAACAGAAACCACTGTGACTTGAGCTGACTCACTGGAAGAGAAGACAGGCTAAAGATGAAGGTTATATTTTCCCGAAAACTGGAGGATTTTTTTTGTCCCAGACTCAGTCTTTGAGGGCTTATGTCTTCTTATATATCAGGTGTCAAAAATAAACACTCTGAATGTCTCATTCACATCATCAACATCTTTTTTTTATTACATCAAGCACTCTATTAGAGGTTGGGAATAAGAAGAATTAGAAGACACAGTTCCTGTCCTTGAAGGGATTCAATCTAGTTGGAGAAATAGGGCATCTGTTCATTTTTAAAATTTTAATTCTATTTTTCTCACTTAATAGGATTTTATTTTTTCCAATTATAGGGCACCTATTCAGAAAGGATAAATATCAACACAAAGTATAATATGTCAAGAGCCAAATGAAGGCCATAGATAGATAGAATAGAATACAATAGAAAAGGCAGACAGACAGACAGATAGATAGATAGATAAATAGGTAGATGATGGATGGATGGATGGATAGATAGATAGATAGATAGATAGATAGATAGACAGATGGACGGATGGATGGATGGATGTCACAGGAATTCTAAGGAGGGAGTTGGTCTTGGGGGCTAATGTGGTCTAGATTTCCCAGAGGATATAGGCTTCATAGGAATGAATTTAGGCTAGACTTTCAGAGGAAATAGTATGGTCTAGATGGTATGGTGTATATGGTGCTGGACCTGGAGTCAGGAAGACCTAAGTTCATATGCAGCCTCAGCCACTTCCTAGTCTTGCAATGCTAGGTGACTGAAATATGTGACTTTGCCTTAGTTTTGTCATCTGTAAAATGGGGTTAATGATAGCACCTAATTCCCAGGTTTGTTTTAAGGATCAAAAAATAATATTTCACTAAACTGTGAGCTCCTTTAAAGCAGGTACTGTTCCTTGACTGCTTGAATCATACAGTGGAAAGAGCACCTACCTGAACTTAGACTCAAGGAGAGACCAAGGGTTCTCCAAGGGTTCTATCTCCCCTACATCTGTGTGACCACAGGCAAATCACTTAATCTCTTTGAGCCAAAAGAGGAATGGAAGGCGGTAGTGGGTCCTCTCTCAATGGAGGTCTTTAGCAAAATGTATATCTCTTGGGCATGCTATAGAGTAGATTCTTTCCTAAGCGTGGGTTAGATGAGATTACCACCAAGATCCCTTTCAAGTCAGATTTCCTATGACTTTGTGAGGTGATGGCAAGAATAGTCCAGGCTAGGGTCAAATCTAATGTGACTGGCGTGAGTTCTTGGAATTTGTTCCACAGGGTTGATAAAGTAAACATTTGCAATAAACCTAAAGGAAAGTGGAACAAGGGATGGGGGCAAAATGACAAGCAACTTGGGTGGGTGTAGTCTAGAAACTCTTCTGGTAGAATTTCTCCAGATTATGGGTACAGGCAAGTTAGTTTTTCCAAAATACCATTCAATAGCAATATGAAGTTTAGCATTATTACATCTGGTTGTGTTACAAGGCTAGTCATAGTTGTCGCCCTAAACTTTTAAGAGGCCTCTAAGATGAAAAGCTTGCAGTAGTATAAAGGGGCCAGAGTACATGGATTAGGTTAGAATACAGCATCTCTTTGTCAAAGAGAAGAGGTTTTACAAGTCATTCATTGGTTAGGGTGGGAATTCTGCTTACTGGTTAGTCTTCCCTGACCACCAGAAATACTCTAATCAAACAAAGGCACAAGTTTTCCCAGGTAGACTTGCAGCCTTATGGTCTCATAGTCATATAAGACACTAACATTGGGAATAAGATAGGACTAATACACAGATTACAGGATCATAGACTTAGTACTAGAGGGCACCTGAGTCAGACCTGGTCTGGTCCAACACCCTCATCTTACAGATAGAGAAACTGAAGCCCTTTAAATAACTTGATAAAGGTCACATATGTAGTGATTCCAGAGCCAGTGTGATTTCATCTGGGGAAAAAAGACTGAGAATCAAGTCCATAAATGCTTAGCAATTTTGCATCCAAGCTGGGTATCGACAAGTTGTTGTTGCTTGTTATTGTTTTCCTCTCAAAGAAGTGAAGCTGGAGTCTCACCTTCACCACTGTATTATTCTCAACACTTACTGTATCTACTGTGTGCCTGACACACAGTAGATATTTAATAAATGCTTATTGATTGGTTAGAAGGAAGATCAGGAGAGAATAAATTATATGGTAATTTGTATTGGTTTGGAAGAATACATGATCCATGAGTGACTAAAGGGAGTAGGGGAAAGTAAGGAAAGAAAAAAAAAGGAAAAATGGGTCATATAACAATATTATCTAAACCATCAGGTTATTTTATGCTTGGGGTAAGTTCATTGCTGGAAATACCAAATTCTGTGAACTTTATCTTTCATATAAAGCCACTGGGAGGCCTCAGGTTTGCTTATCCAATGCCTTGATTCAGCTACTTAGTTAAATGTATCAATGGATTTATTTTTAAACGAAAAGAAGTCATTCTGTTTGTATATGTCTTTTTCAACCCTGAGCTAAATGTTTGGAAAGGTTTCATACCTACTCAGAAGCTTCTATGGTATCAATTTTAGAGCCTATCATTTGAGGAAATGATTAAGGATAATTAATAAATAATTAAGGAAACTGAGGATCAAAGAAGTTAAATCATTTGACTATAGTCACCCAGCTAGTAAGTTATAGAGCTAGGACCAGAATCCATGTCTTCCTAACTGCTGGATCAATGTCCTTTCCACTATACCACATTGACCCCAGTATGTGTTTGAGTAAAAAAAACCAAACAAACAACACTTTATTACTCTACAGACTTTTCTATCCCAAAGGTGTGTACAATCTCTATGTTCAAATAGTCTTTTGTAATGAATTCAGTCCAATTTTCAAAGATTCAAACAGGCATATTCCTTTGTTTAGAAAAATGGTGTATGTGTTTCATGGAAAGACAATAAAAGAAGAAAAAAAAACTATACACATCAAGGACCATTGAGTCCAACTCCTTGTTTGGTAAGCTATAAAAGGGCTCAAAAGCATCTCAAAGTGAACAAGGGCTGCACAGTCGGAAACATATACTTTCAGAGACCTGGTCATGCTTGTAAACCACTGTGATTTGATGGTGGAAAGGGCCAGGTGTGCTATATAAATGGCACTGGGGGTGCTGCTAATCCTGTGTTTGAGGTCACTTAAATGCACTAAAGTCAAATCTGTGCCCATGCAGCCGTCCCAATTAAGGGAGCAACGTGCCATTTATCAGGGGGCCCATTAAAAGGACGCTGCTTTAATTGCAATTGGAGCTAAGTATGCACAGAGAGACCCAGATGAATGCCATAGCCTCATTTCACTACTTTTCATTGGGCTTCCAGTAAAAGCCATGTACTTTTTAGTGGCTTTCGCAATTATGCTTCCCTTCAATTTTCCAAAGGTTACGGGGACTGAACCACACAAATCCCATTAAAGTAAGTAGCTGTTGTGCAATATAAGTCCCTTTGAAAACCTTTGCCAGGGCCTATAAAACTATCAGCTGGCTGGACATAGATGCCCCTTGTCTGCCATGTTTGCAACCAAGATTCCAATGACAAGCTTTGATGTGGGGATAGATTTCTGCTACTGAGGCCAAGTTTTTTGGGTCTTATTGCATCAGATTTCTCTGAAAACTGAGGTGATTAAGACTTATCAAGAGCATTTGTCTTTAGGCTCAATTCTGAAAATACACCTCAATGAAATTACGTTTGCCTGACCAAAGATCTGGTCATATTCCAGTATTTGCCTACAGGAAGTAAAACAGCATGGAGGTGTTGATACATTTACATAACCCGGTGAATGAAGAGTAATGACGGCGTGTACTTGATAATGACCTCGGTTCCACCCTTGAGGTTCTTATTCTCTCCTTTCCCACTTTACGCTTCTAACCTATTGCTCATTCCCTGTCTTTCACTCTTCCCTTTTCCCCACTCTCTTTTACTCTATTCTCAAGTTCTCCATCACTACCTCTTATTTCACCTCCATCTTGGATTCACGTCCCTCACTTCCTCTCACAGCTTACATACCCAATCATTGAATCAATCAATCCACAAACTTTCATTGTATCTATTATGTGCTAGGCATTAGGGAAGGCACTAGGGAGGTAAAGATAAAAGAAATTCTTCTCTTAAATAACTTACCTGTAAAGGAAAAACATGATTAAATGATCAAGAGTAGGTAGCAATGTCTTAATTATGTGTACAATGTAAAGAGCCATTTCCATCCTTGTTAAAAGAGACTTATCCTTCCTTCCTTTCATATAATAACATTTGAAGGCTGGGGCATGTATCAGTCTAAAATTAGAGTAGGGCTATTGATTATTTGCTCTGTTGTTTCTAACCAGTTTTGAATCAGAATGAGTTTCGAAACCTTGTTTCCCTAATTTTTTTTTCTTCTCAAGATCTCTGCTCATAGTTAGAATTATCACCAACTAATGGAAATACTAGGTGCTGCATGTCTCCATGCCACCCCCCGCACTGGCATTTCTTGGTTGTTATCTTGAAATGTCATTTTGGGGGAGCATACATCTTTTGTAAGAGGTAGGAAATGGAAAGCTATGTCCAGGGAGCAGAACATTAGAAGGTTCCATGTACAAAATCAGACCTATCTCTAAAATCTAGGAGAAAAGGCCTCAACCGTCCCTCTCATGTGAAAGAGAGTTGATTCCCTGGCTTCACAGTGAATCAGTTCAGGAGGAAAAAATATTTTTTTTCTTACTTCCATGACGATCAGGTTATCAATCTCAGCACAAAAGATGTTCAATCTATCATTTGACATTATTCATCATAGCTTTTGATTAGCATTTAGAAATTGCTCAGTCCCTTTGACATTTCTGTCTCTCTCTAAATTATTTTATATATATTTTGATTTTATCTAAGTACATGTTGTATTCCTCCCCAACCCCAGTGGAATATATTGTGTTAACTTTGATGTGTCCCTCTTTTATTTGGTTGAGTTTCCCCCTTACCCTTTGTTTCCCCAGTTCTTGGAAGCTTTGCCCAGGTATTATTACTGTCTCTGCTTCTGGATCTATGCTATAGCCTACTCCTAGCTCTGAAAGATAAATGACCTTCTACATGTCTAATATTTTTATGGTATGATCTTTAATATTAAGGTCACGTTTCCATTTTGAATGTATTGTAGAATATGGTATAAGATATTGGCCTGAGTCTAATTTCTGCCAGTATGTTTTCTAGTTTTCCCAGCAATTGTTATCAAATAGGGAATTCTTTCCTAGGTAATTTACTAGGTTACTAATATGATACCTGTTAGGGCTCATAATAAAATATTATATATTAATATTATATAATAATATAAATTATCTATTTATATATAATTTAATAATAATAATAAATGGATAGCATTTATAAAGCACCTACTATGTGCCAAGTGATTTACAATTATTATCTCATTTGATCCTAACTAACAACCCTAGGAGGTAGGTGCTATTATTGCCCCCATTTACAGATGAGGTAACTGAGACAAATAGGGGCAAATAGGGGCTGAGTGACTTCCCTAGGGTCACCTAGATAACAAGAATCTGGGGCTGGATTTGAACTCAGGCCTTCCTGATTCCAGGACCAGCACTCAGTTCACTTTATCACCTACAATAGGCACTGGACTTTGAATCATAAAGCTCTTACCTTTACAACCTCTGTAATGCTGGCAAATTATCTAATCCATTCATTTGACAAGCATTTATTCAGCATAAGGCATTGATGATCATTAGATTGTTGTTGCTTTGCTAGGCCTGGATGTACTAAAGATTTGAATCCTACTTGGTAACCTCCTGGCTCTGCTATGTTGGTGGCCAAAGCTGTGGACTAAAACAATGGTGCTGAAAAATATTTATACAGTATTTATATAGTCAACCATCCTTGAAGCAAGATGCCAATCTCTGCTCCTTTGTAAGTATTGCCTTAGTTGGAAGAATGAACTATAAAGATGCCCCAGAAGGAGGGGCTGTGGCTGGGAGAATTTTGTATTCATAAGAGTTACAACAAAACTTTGTTTGTTTTTTTATGATTCCAAAAAAATCCTAAGTTGTTTCTTTCTTAACAAAATGAAACGTCTGCAGAAATTCAAGAAAAAATGTAGAGGCATTTTGGTAAAAAGAAGCCAGCTTAGACAAGAGATTGGTAAAAGCTCCAGTTTATTAGACAGGAGAGTATCCAGGCTTTGTCACTGACTTTGGGTACGACCTTGGGGAAAGTATTTCATCTCTTTAGGCTGGATTTATTTCATCTGCAACATACAATATAATAATCTTTTCCCCAC
Organism: Gymnobelideus leadbeateri; assembly: GCA_011680675.1. Classification (NCBI taxonomy): domain Eukaryota; kingdom Metazoa; phylum Chordata; class Mammalia; order Diprotodontia; family Petauridae; genus Gymnobelideus; species Gymnobelideus leadbeateri. The sequence goes on along the minus strand of WOXC01007303.1, from coordinate 313,685 downwards.
TCAATTCAGAGGGTTGTTAAAAGATCAAATAATCTGATATATATTGGAAGAGCTGTACAGATACAATGTAGTCGATATTTCAATTGTTTGGCAACATCCTATGTTGAGAGACTGATAATATCTCTATGACACACATATATATATATATACACATAATATACATAATGCATACAATACATGTACACACACATAATACACACATAACATGCACATACATACATATACATAATGTATGCCTTAATCTTTGAGAGTTGCCTGAGGCACAGAGATAACACAGCTATCAAGTATCAGAAGACCTTGAAATAAGGTTTTCCTCACTCCAAATCCAGCACTGTGGATGATGGCCCTCATGGGTTTTCATTAAATAATAGAGTAGCAATATTTTTCAGAATTCTACCATTGGAATTGGAAACACTGTTCATTTAAGTTTCTATAAATACAGTCCCTTACATTTTGCATAAGAACATGAGTTAAGATTCAGAAGAAATGGCAGTTTCCATTTTTGGAAGGAAAATGTCTCTCTTAGTTATAGTCAGTTTTCATGAATCAGTTGTGGAAGGTCTCTCTATTCTCAGATGCAAATGCCAATGTGGCTAAAAAATGTAGTTGAGGTATTGGCCTTACTTTTGAGTTCTAACACATTCTTGGTGCCAACAATCATAACGTAACCCTTCTGGCTAAACATACAGCCTTGCTGGTTGAGGTTTGTTAAAAGATTTGTGTCTGATGGGCATTATAAACTAAAGTAAGGAACTCTTCATATTTCTGCTTGGAATACCAGTTTCTGTGGGCAAGGAAAAAAGGCTTGTCCCCAAAATGGAACTGAATCTTCCAGTAGTCTGTTACTTTTAATCAAGTAGGGACACCATAGAAGACATGTGGTTACACTGGCACTCGCTACACAGTTCCCCCCACCCCAAACTCTATAAAGCAGTCCAGATATTACAAGTAGAAGTAGTTTTACTTTGGCTGAATATAACCTTCTGGCTTAGAAGAGCAGTCAAGTTTGAATAGTTCTGGTAGGAGTGTCCTTGAGTATGGCCAAGATTATTTATACACATACATACATATGTATGCACACACACAATTTATCTATCTATCTACCTATCTATACACACATATCTATATATACATATGTATGTATATGTGTGTATGTGTATATACACACATCTACATCTACATAATTTTGGGCGGGGCTTCCAATTGAGAAATTTATTTAAATCAAATAGGTGTCTCATTGTCTGTAAACTTAGAAGAATGTGTTGGGCCTCTTGGTAGTAAAGCGTGGCTTGTGCTGGCGACGCAGAACTCTGTGGGGCAGAGGGAACTTGATTTTGGAGTCGTGAAACTGCTTGACTGCGGCCGGCGGCATTTGCTTGCAGGAATTTCTTCCACTTTCATTATCTGGATGGAGTGGGCTCAGGCATGGTGACGGGCTCCCATATCTCGGTAGCACTGAGTGACAGCACCAGCAGTGGTCAGGTCCCTGTACTCCCTGTACATGTTGTGGGTCCCATTCCTGGAATCGTAACGCAGCCAGATGCCAAAGCTCTTCACTCTAAGAGGAGACTTTTCAAAGACCTGGCCGCAGTACACGATCTCTCCAGTAGACTTCTTCATCTTCTTCAGCTGGGACACGAAGTACCAGAACCGGGACTTGGCCACAACATGATTAGGAGCAAAGATCCGCATGCGATAAAGTGGTGGCACCGGGCTCTTGGGAGTGGGCAGGCAGCGCCCAACTACCTTATACTCTCTCAGGGTGCCCGGGGCCTTCATGGTGCTGCTGCCTCAAGCCCAGCCAACCCGCAAAAAAAAAAATTTACATCTACGTAATTTAGCAGCAATAGCATTGCTAAGCAGGGACAAATACAGACCCTCTTCTCCATCTTTCTGTTCCAGTTATTACATTGCATTCTTCCTAGATGGGTCCACAGTTTTCATGCTAAACAAAAGTGAGTTTTGAAAAGCATCTTTCCTGGGAACACTTTTCTGAGTGCCCACAGTGAGGGCATTACCAAGTGGAAGGATGAATATGTTCAATTACAGATGAAAGGGCAAAAATATTATATTCAAAGGGCAAGGAGTCAGAAGACCTGGGTTGCCTACCTTGCCTCAGTTTCCTGCTTTATAAAATGAAGAAATTGGGCTTAGTCATTTCTAAGATTGTTTCCAGATCTGAGTCTATGAGCCTCAGGACAATTTATTTTATTTTATAGTAGGAATTGAAGTCAGTGGCAAGATCTACATGAAAATAATCTGATGATTTGGGGAAATAATAAGAACAAACAAACAAATCCTTGGTAGAATGGAAAATATACCGAATTTGAAGGTGGGATCTGGATTGTATTCGGGTTCTGCCACTTAACTGCTGTGTGACATTGGACAAGTCATTTAACTCCTCTGGCTCTGTTAGTTCACCTGTAAAATGAGTGAGTTGAAATAAATTCTCAGATCTCTTCTAGTTCTTAATCTTTTTTATCTATGATCTATTTATTCAAATGTTCAATTAAATTAGATTAATCCAATATTCTTTGACTATTTACTGTATACAAGGCATCATGCTAGGCATAAAGAATTGAGAGAAGGCAGATATGGCCCCAGCTCTCAAGAAACTTATGGCTTATTGGGGAGGGAGTGCAAATAGAATAAGGTACACAGAAAGCTACAAGATGAATTGAAATGTATTAAATCCACAGGAAAGGTACAAACTGCTAGGAGAATTTTGAGAAGGGAGAGTCATCTCTAGCTGAGGGGAATCAGTACAGACTAACTTCTCTATATTTTGGATATCTTGACTTGCCCTATGGTTATTCTGAGGTTGGATAAATACTGCCCAGTTCAACGTCCTGAAGGATGAGATGTCCTATGACATATTTTAGGAAGTGAGCATCTTTGGGCAGGATGTTCTAAAGACCAATTATGAATTAAAGTTGTTTTCTCTGGAAAGCTGGTCAGAACATCAGACTGCAGTCAGAAAATGAACCGTTTGGACTCATCTGTTTTCCTACCCTTCATCCAACCTGAGTGTGAGGTCTGATAAAACCTTTTATTACAGAGGAGGACTCCTCCAGTGCCCGACATTTGCAAACTTCTGTAATGTTTACATTTCCTCGGGTGCTTCTAGAGGTACTGTGCTGGATCGTGGTCTCCCATGTCAGGGAAAAACAAAACAAAACAAAACAAGGAGCTCCCAGTTTGGATCTCGTGAGCAAAGACAGACATATGCTATGTGGCTGAAGGGCTGTCCCTGCTGCCTGCTGGTCTTCTCTTTCCATTACACCTTGCCACATAAAGGATGTCTGCCAGAAGGAGGACTGCAGGCTTCTCTTTATTTACATGTTTTTTTTTTCCATACCCAAACTCATCTGGAGGGGTGTTATGATTTGTTAAAACAACAGTAACAGCAAACACACAACATGGATTTCACTCAGAGCTACTGCCAGAATCTTTCAAATGATCATAGTTGTTTGTTCCCTGTCATACACTATAATTCTCCATTTCCCTCCCTCCTATCTCAGGGGAAATTGGTGGTTTATGGTGGCCAGCCAGTGGAATTTGGGTTAACAACAGGTTTGTTTCAAAGAAAAACTGAGGGAGTACACTTGTAGTTTTGGGAATAGGACATAAAAAGTCTCATTAAGCCCTTAATTGTGTGACTGCAGTTCAGAAGAACAAGAGAAAATAGGTATAATTGGTAGCACAGAAGAGTTAGAATTTCACCTGAAGAAGTTCCTGACAATGAGGATTACAAATTGCTAGAACTGCTTCCCTAATCTCCCCTTTGGGAGAGTCTAAAAGAGATTCATCTCAGTTGGGGGTAAGGAAAGACCAGCAGAAAGGCAAAGTAGCCTCTGAAGCTCTTTTCTAGACCTTTGCTTTTTTAACTGGCTCTTCAAGTTTGGTTGGTGACACCTGTCACCAGGGCTCAGACCACCTGGAGAGACAATCAGGGAGACAGGATTGCAGACGGCAATACCTAAGGCTGGTACCAGCTTCTCTCCTTCTCTGAGGGTCTCTCTGGAGAGCTTGTAAATGTAGGGAGAACCAAACTTTGGGGGTGGTGTTCAACAGGCCCTAATAATCACTGTAGAGCTAAGTGTTTTAGGAGGTGAAGAAAGAGACCCAGATGAGACTTCTTTGTGGTACAACAACCCAAAGTGGCTTTGAGAAGTTACCTGGATGGTTTTCCTGACGTGTCTATGTGTGTGTTCCTTTGAATGCTGGATGCCTCTGAATAAAGTTTTCTGTATTAGGCCATACTATAAATACTTAGATATACCATGGAGACTAAAATACTACTTAGTGATGATGCTGGGCCACAAGGTCAGAGACAGCTGAATCCCTGATGACGCTTTCTGAGTCTCTTAGCCATGCCTGTGTGTCAGAGGTCTTGGGACCCTTGCACTCAGAGGTCACACTGTCCTGACAGGCATGACAAACAGAATCATTGACTGAACATAGACCTGAGGATTGAGAAGAATGTCTGTGGTACATTATAAATGGGAAAACATCATGCTTGCTTTACAGTTGCTAGAAGGTGGCACTTCTCCAAAGACATTAAAGGATTTACAGTTGCCACTTGTATATTAACTTCCGTTTATTTTTCTTCTAAACAATGGAGTAGATGATGATTCTTTGTGGAATATTTGAGGATTTATTAGACAATGGAAATAGATATTAAACTTAGTGGGAAAAGCACTGAACTAGGAGTCAGGAGGGCTGGTCCTGGAGTCAGGAGGACCTGAGTTCAAATTTGACTTCAGACATTCACTAGCTATGTGACCTTGGGCAAGTTACTTAACCTCTGTTTGCTTTAATCTACTGGAGAAGGAAATGGCAAACTATTCCAGTACTTTTTTCAAGGAAAACTCCAAATAGGGTCACAAGGAGTCAGGCATGACTGAATAACAGGGAATCAGAAGACTTGAGTTCTATCTATTCATACCACTTGCTAGTGGTATGAACTTGGCCAAATCACATAACATCTCTGAGCTTCGATTTCCTTGCCTGTATGATGGAGATAATAAAACCTACTTTGCTTTTCTCCTAAGGTTGTTGTAAAGAACAAATGGGATAATAGACAAATGGTAAATTGTAGAGCTCAGGATAACTATAAGACATCAAGTTAAAGAAAAAAGCCCTCACTTTGTAGAAAAATATTCAAAATTAAAAAATCATCACTAATATTGGGCTATTGAAATAAGTTCTAGTAACAAATAAAACTCTTAATAAATATTTATTGAATGAATGAATAAGACAGTATAATTAACTGAGAGTCCTATTCAAATTCAGTTCAACTGGAGCCCTTTATAGCTGTACTTGCTGTCACAACACTGCCAAGAGCTCCTTACTTATATGTTGAAGAAATGCTTAGTTACTTGCCTAGACTTTTCTCTTGGTGGTTTGCTATTTATGGAGAGAGGTAGACCTTTGGGAATGAAATCCAAAGTCTGGTTCAACAGGCTAAATGTATGATTTGGGTTGTGATAGCTTACTGAGTTGTAAATCTCTGAGAGATCTATGGGCTAAGTGGCCAGGCTTTGTGGCTGCCCCCATGCAGTAGGTTTGTTAGTGATGTTAGCACAGCTGGTATTCTGCTCAGCTTGATACATCCATCACTCCTGACTTGAGCTGGGGGGCAGGGGAAGGTGGGATTGGGTGTACACTAATCACTGCCTGCAGACATGGAAGATGGAAGGCTGGATAATTGGCTTGCCAGGTTTCCAAAAGTAGATTATGGAAAGAGGTTGAGACTGAAGGCAATTGTGGACATAGCTAGTATTTGGGAAAATCTCAGACTTCCCACTCTCAGAGTCCTATTTTGGGGAGACCTTTACAGGAGGTCTATTGGTTCTACTCCCTGTTTCTGGGGAGTCTTAGAGTCTCTTAGATGCAGAGTTAGCTTAGTTTGATGTTGATGGAGTATATCTGATAACGGCAATCTGTTTTTGTTGTTGTAAGTTTTATTGTTGCTTTTAATTTTTAAGCCATTTTATTTCACCTTGAACAAATCCCTTTGTTGAATCCTCTCTTGCAACAAAGAAAAAAAAAAACCTTTCAGCAAATCTGACACTGTGACCATTGATATATACAAATTCCACAGCCATGCTCCCTTACCTCTCTACTGAGAAGGAGAAATGTTTTATCATCAGTTTTTTAGGATCAAGATTGTTTATTGTAATTCCCCCAAATTAGATTGTCTTGTAGTATTGTGACTGTTTATTTTGTCACAGTGCCAAGACAACCCCAAAATGAGGTCATGAAGAGTTGGACATGACTGAACAACAAATACTGTCACAGAGGAAATTAGGGGTTGATCACTTCCCGTTGAGGGAGACATTCAAACTTTGACTCTGTGGGTGGTGCTCCAGTCCAGTAGATTGGGAGTTTGTTCACTTCTGTTAAACATCATTGTGGTTGTTGTTTATAGTGTTCTCTTGGTTTTTATTTCTTTGCTCCACATCATTTAATTTAAGTGTTCCCATGTTTTTCAATTCTTCATACTCATTGTTTCTTTTATTATTGTATGGGCTGGAAGGTGGGGCAGAAGTGTGATTTCTGTTTTTTCTTCAAGGTGGAGAAATTCTAGTATGAGTTCACCATGCCTCTCCACCTTCCTTCACCAATGCAGATTGGACAGTTAAAGAGTTGCTTAGAGGACCAAGGGGTTAAGTGACTTTCCCAGGGTCACCTAGCTAGTGTTTTTTTTTGTATAGAAAAACCTTGTCTATTAAATTAACTACATAGAAGCCAAAAAGACATCACCAGGGCTTGAATATAGCCCTTCTTGATTCTAAAGCTGGCTTTTTATCAACTGCATCATGTTGTCTTTCTCATCATTTCTTATGTTGCAGCAATAATCCATTATTTTCATATGCTACAATTTATTCAACTCCTTCCCAGCCAATGGGTACCTATTTCTTATCTGTTTTAGTTACTGTTTCAGTAGCATGAATCCTGGATAGGGGCCTTGGTTATTGAGAAGTACGGGTCCCATGTTGCTTCTAAAGGGCTACAGGGTGAAAACTAAACAAAAGAAAATTTCCAATGGGAAGAAATTCTCCTCCTCTACCTCAAAGGGTCAGGATGAATCTACCAGGATTCTGAATCACATAGATGAAAACATTTGAGTTACAGAGCTGTCTGATTTGGTTCGAACTCTAACTCAGCTGTACTGGGGCAAAATGTCAAAAATGACAATGATATCTGTTCAAATCCAAGACAAAGTGTTCAACATCACAGTAATAAAAGTCTTTGCTCCACCCACTGATGCCAATGAGGCCAAACTTGATCAGTTCTCTGAAGACCTACAGCATCTTCTAGAAATAATACCAAAAAATAGTGTCACATTCCTCACAGGGGATTGGAATGTTAAAGTGGAAAATCAAAAAGATAATTGGAATAACAGGCAAGTTTGGCCTTGGAGTACAAAATAAAGCAGGGCAGAGACTAATAGAATCTTGTCAAGATAATTCACTGGTCATAATAAACACTCTTTTTCAACAATACAAAAGACAGCTGTACACTTAGAAATCACCACATGGTCAATATAGACATCAGATTGACTGTACACTTTGCAGCCAAAGGCAGAGAAGCTCTTATACAATCAGTTAAAATAAGACCTGGAGCTGACTGTGGCTCAGATTATGAGCTTCTTATTGCAAAATTCAGACTTAAATTGAAGAAAGTGAGGAAAAGCATCAGACCATATAAGTATGACCTGAACAACATCCCTTGTGAATATGAAGTAGAAGCTATAAACAGACTTAAGGGATTAAATATGGTAGAATGAGTGAAGAACCATGGACAGAGGTTCACAATATTGTATAGAAGGCAGCAGCAACAGCAACAACAATAATAAAACATTCCAAAGAAAAGGAGGAGCAAGGGGCAGCTAGGTAGTACAGTGAATAGAGCACTGACCCCGGAGTCAGGAGGACCTGAGTTCAAATCTGGCCTCAGACACTTAACATTTACTAGTTGTGTGACCTTGGGCAAGTCACTTGCCTCCAACTCCCCTGCCTTCCCCTCTCCAAAAAACAAAAACAAAAAATAAGGAGGAGCAAAAAAGCAAAATGGCTTTCTGATGAGGCTTTACAAATAGGTGAGGAAAGAAGGAAAGCAAAAGGTAAAGGACAAAGAGAAAGATATATCCAACCAAGGAAGAATTCCAGAAAATAATAGAGATAAGGTTTTCTTAAATGAGCAATGTAAAGAAACAGAAGAAAACAATAGAATAGCAAAGATAAGAGATCCCTTCAAGAAAATCTGAGTTATCAAAGGAAAGTTTCATGCAAAAATGGGCATGATAAAAGATAAAAATGGTAGGGACTTAACAAAATATTTTAAGAGAGGTGACAAGAATACACAAAAGAACTCTACAAGAAAGACCTTAATGTCACTGATGACCTTGATGGTGTGGTTACTGATCCAGGATGTCTGTCCTGGAGAATAAAGTCAAGTGGGCTTTAGGAAGCATTGCTAGCAATAAAGCTAGTGGAGGTGATGGAATTCCAGATGAACTATTTAAAATACTAAAAGATGAGGCTGTTATAGTGCTGCACTCAAAATGTCAGCAAATTTGGAGAATGCAACAGTAGTCACTGGATTGGAAAAGATCAGTTTATGTTCCAATCCTAAAGAAGGGCAACACCAAGGACTATGCAAATTACTGAACAATTGACTCATTTCACATGCCAGCAAGGTTATGTTTAAGATTCTGCAAGCTAAGCTTTAGCAATATGTGAACCAAGAATTACCAGAAAAGCAGGCTGGTTTTCAAAGAGGTGGAGGAACTAGAGACCAAATTGCCAACATTCACTGGATTATGGAGAAAGCAAGGGAGTTCCAGATAAACATCTACAATTACTTCATTGGCTACACTAAAGTGTTTGATTGTGTAGATCAAAGTGGTAAGTCCACAAAGAAATGGGAGTGCCAGACCTTGTCTTCTGAGGACAAAGAAACAAAAGTTAGAGCTGCACATAGAACAACTGATTGGTTTATGATTGGGAAAGGAGTACAACAAGGCTGTATTTTGTCACCTTATTTAACTTATATGCAGAATACATCATGTGAAATGCCATGCTAGATGAATCAAAAGCTGGAATTAAAGTCTCCAGGAGGAATAGCAGCAATCTTAGATATACAGATGATGTCACTTTGATGGCAGAAAGTGAAGAAGAATTAAGAAGCCTCTTGATGAGGGTGAAATAAGAAAGTATAAAAGCTGACTTGAAGCTTACCATTAAAAAACAAACAAACTGAGATCTTGGCAGTTGGTCATATCACTCCCTGGCAAATAGAGCGGAAAAAAATGGAAGCAATGTCTGATTTTATATTCTTGAGCTCAAAGATATTACAGACAATGACTGCAGCCATGAAATTAAGATGATTGCTCCTTAGAAGGAAAGTCATAGCAAATCTGGACAGCTACTAAAAACAGATATATCACCTTGCCAACAGAAGTCCACATAGTCAAAACTATGGCTTTTCCAGCAGCAATATATGGCTGTGAGAGTGAAACTATAAGGAAAGTTGAGTGCCACAGAACTGATGTTCTTGAATTGTGGTGCTGGAGATTTTTGACAGTCCCTTGGATGACAAGGAGATCAAATCAGTCAATACTTAAACTAATTTGGTGTATTCACTTGAAGTTAAAAACTGAAGCTGAAGTTTAAATATTTTGGTCACATAATGAGAAGATGTGCCTCATTGGAAAAGACCCTGATGTTGGGGAAGATTAAAGGAAAAAGGAAAAGAGAACAGCAAAGGATGAAATGGATAGAGAGTGTCATGGAAACAATGAACATGAACTTGGACAGACTTCAAGAGATGGTGGAGGATATAGAAGGGCCTGGTGTGCTATAGGTCTATGGGGTTATAAAAAGTCAGATAAAACTAAGTGACTCAACACCAACAATCCCAGCTTTGTTCCCTTTTCTGTTCTTGGGAATCTGAGATGTCTCATCCTTTTCCCCCTAAAAAGGACTCCTAGATAATCAGGTCAGGGGCTTCTGACCACAGATGGCCCCAAGCTTTTATACATAACTGATCGGTGACAGGGAATCCTTGCTGTTCACGTTGGGTTATAGAAGGCTAGAAAGTAGATCATGGCTGCATCTTGATATGCCAAGTCACTTAAACTTTCTCAGTTTCTTCAACTGTAGAATGGGGAGAAAAACAGCTACTTCATAGGGTTGTTGTGTGGCTCAAATGAGCTACGAATGAAGAAAAATGGAGTAAGAGGATGATAATAGTAGACTGTAATTGCCTTGAGGACAGTGACATTTTTGCTTTTCTTTGTCTTTGTATTCTCCATGACTAGCAGAGTGCTTTGTTTACAGTTGGCACTTAATACATGTTTGCTGGATCAGAAGTGTAAAGAGGAACCATCAGAGTCCTTACTGTCCTTCCTTCTTTTCTCTTTCAGATGACCAGCTGAACTCAGAGGAGAAGAAGAAGAGAAAGCAGAGGAGAAATAGGACCACTTTCAACAGCAGTCAGTTGCAGGCATTAGAAAGAGTCTTTGAGAGGACACACTACCCTGATGCTTTTGTACGGGAAGACCTTGCCCGCAGAGTTAACCTCACTGAAGCCAGAGTTCAGGTAACCAAACGCTTGCAGAAATCCAGACATAAGTCTTTGGGGAAGCACATCCCTGAAGCAGAAACACCATCTTAAGATTTCAGAATGGTTGGAATTTTGCAATAAAAATAGAATTAAAAAAGATTAAAATCTCCTTATTCTGCCTCTTGATAAGAACATGGGCAAACAGTTTAAACTTTTAGAAATAAGATGGAGTAGAACTTATCAGATTGGTTGGGTTGAGGAAAAGAGAGGAGTCATAGGAAGAAACTAAGCAATGTCATAACAACAAATAGGTCAATGGGTCAAGGGTCCAAGGTTTCCTTAGAGTAAGAATTCTCTCCCAATCTATAATTTAATAGATGCCTTAGAAAGTTATCTGATTGGAAACAGAGTAGGTCCAAGCTCTCTTGTCAATCAGGGTGGGGTGGAGCCCCTGAATAGCCTCTGTAGTCCAAACTAGGCAAGATGGAAAGATCTGGTCTTAAAAGTTAGACTTTTTTTTTTAAAAGAAAATTATGTGTAGTTGAGAGAGATAGGTGAATTATTTATATAGTCTCTCTCATAGCTATCAAGTAGCAGGGTTAAGATTTGAACACAGTTCTTCCTGTATCCAAGTCCAGCATTCAATCCAATTCAACAATCATTTCTTAATTACCTACAATGTTCTAGTCCTTGGGGAAAAAACAAGTCAAAAATGAAACAGTCCTAATTATCAATAAGCTTACATTTTATTGGAGGGGAAACGACATGCATATAATAAGTAAATACAGATATATTAATACATTAAATGTAATATGTTAAAAATTAAAATAACTTTTGGATTATACTAGTAATGGAAAGAATCAGGGAGTGCCTCTAATGGGAGATGGTATTTGGGTTGAACCCAACAGGGAGCTAGGGGTTCCAAGAGGCAGTGGTGAATACAGAACATTCCAGGCAAGGAAGACAGCCTGGATAAAGGCATAAAGATAGGTGATGAAAAGTTGTGGATGAGAAACAACAGGTAGGCCAGTTCGGCAGAAACCTAGACTCACATTTATACAGCACTTTAGCACAGACAGTATTATTTATCTGTATTCCATTTTAGTGAGGTAATTAGGGCAAGAGAAAATGGAAAAAAAATCTCGGACCAGTAAATCCTTCAAATGTGAATGCAACAAATCTTGCTGCAGAACCTCTCTGACAGAGTCAGAAGCAGCTTACTGAGACTTAAGAAAATGGACAATGTTGCTTAATGCAATCTGTGATTCAAATAAGATTTTCCAGGACAAACGACTCTTTCAAGGGAGTGGTTTGTGCTCTGTTCCATAAGCCAAAATAGACAAGGAGGTTTTATGTTTCCCCATGTCTGGCTATGATATATACATATACATACATATACCATTATTCTGATGAGGTAGACAGGAACAGGTTCTTGAGAAGTAGGGGCTGAACTTTGAGGAGTATGGAGGGTGGTGACATGACCATAGCTGCTTTTTCTGCCCTCAAAAAACTCTTGAATCTGAATCTGGTTTTTCTTTTTGGTGCCATGGATCCAAGAAACCTATAAATGATATTTTTGGATTGACATGGGCAAGGTCATATTGAACTAGAACTAGACAGAGGAACCTGAGAGAAGATCCAGTCTAACCCTCACCTTTAATAGAAGGTAAAATTGAGGCCCAGAGAGGTTAAATGACCCAAGGTCAGAGTTATATAAAAAGGCCCAGAAGTCAGACTTAATCCACCTCTTCTGGCTTCCAAATCAGTATGTTTTCCATTGTACCACACAAGACTATAAACCACTGAAAGGTAGGGGTTGAATTTTATAATTCTCTTATGTTCCCAATAATGTATAGTATTAGCAATATCATGATTATATCTCATCTTTATAGAATAATGTTCACAAGGTAGTGTCATAGTATATAATTATTAAGCCCCGATTATGTGCAAAACACTGTGTTAGGGACTGGAGGAGATGTCAAGTTTAAATAAGACATAGTTCCTACCCTCAAGGGGTTTTTAAAGTCTAGTAAGGTGAAAAGAAACATATATAACGTATATATTTGTTTATATATCTGTGTGTATATATGTATGTGTAGGTATATATATGTATGTGTGTATACATACCCAAACACACATATATATGTAAGGAGGGAGGAAGAGAGAGGGGGGAGAGAGGGAAGGAAGGAATGAGAGAGAAGGAGGGAGAGAGAGAGAGAGAAAGCTATAACATATACTATTACATGATAAATGCGTTATAGAACAAAGTACTATGTGGGTATGAGATGAAACTAAATTACCACAGGGGCCTCAGGAAAGGCTTCCTGGAGGAAGAAGAATTTGAATTGGGCTTTGAAAGTCAGGGACATGTTCCAAAGGTGAAGGAGAGCAGAGAAGACACTCCATGTATTTGGGAAAGCCAGTGCAAATGTGGGGAGGAGATGTTTATTGAATATTGGTTGAACTGAAAATAGTCCTGGGTGGATGCTTTTCCTTAGAATAAATATGCAAATGTTCTTTGGGAGAACTGAAAGACAAGGTACCTGACCCAGCTGAAAGTTTAACATTCATGATCATGTGCCCTCATTGTTTCTATGAACAGCTCAGTAAGCAACAAGGAAGGTCCTAGTTAAAAGAAAGAATGTGTAAAGGCAAAAAAGCTGCTTGGAATATATGTGTCACTGGAGCATTAATTCAATAAGAATTTATTAAACTTTAGATATATGCTCAGCACTGGACTTGGTACAGAAGATACATTGACCCCATGATAGCACGGAACTTAGATTCTACTTGGGGGTGGGGAAGAAGGAGGGATATCACTTACACCCAGATATGTAAATTCAAAGTATATAAAAATATGAAGTAACAACAGGATGGGTTTGAGACTTAGGTTTGAGTGTCTTACATGATACTCATGACAGCTGAACAAAGTAGAGATCTTGGAATTAGGAAGGCTCATATACCTGAGTTCAAATCTGGCCTCAGGCACTTACTGTTTGTGTGAACTTGGGCAAGTCACTTAGTCCTGTTTGCCTCAGTTTCCTCATCTTTAAAATGAGCTGGAGGAGGAAATGGCAAAATACTCCAGTACCTTTGCCAAGAAAACTCCAAATGGGTCACAAAGAGTCAGAAATAACTGAAACGACAGAACAATAACAAGAAATCTTACATGAATACCAGTATACCTGGTTGCCCCCTAAGGGCTCTACTGCAAAACAAATAATGAAGGAATCATATTCACTTAAATACTCATTCAACAAACTTTTATTATGAACCATGTATATAAATCAGTATACTAAACTGGGGAGGGGAAAGTAAAAAGATCAGAGGAGACAAGGTCTCAAACCTAATCACAGATCTCACCCACCACTCAGCAAAAGTTTTTAAGTAATAATAATGACCAATGCTGGAACTTTTAAAGTTTGTAAACATTTTACCTACATTATTTTCATTTGAAGCACACCACAATCCTATTGGGTAGGTGCTCAACTCCCCATTTTATAATTGGAGAAACTGAGTCCCAGAGAAGTTAAATGATTTGTCCCTGATCAAATTGGTGACAGTAAATGTCAGAAGCAGGTATCTTCCTGCCCCAAAGTCTTGTAATTTATCTCCTCTACTACCTTGGCACTCTCTGGAATGATCCCCTTTATGCAAGATGGACACATCCCTTTCTTTTTTTCCTGTCTCTTGGTGTCAGTAAATTGTTCATGATGCTGCTGTGTCAGGGCCTGTTCTGCCCCAGTTATGTGTGCCCCGTGCTCCCCAAGCCCTTTCTCCCTTCCCCCATCCTTGCAAAACTCCCATTCTTCCAGGTCTCTGGTCTCACCTAAGCTCTTCCTCAAAGGATATGAGGCCAAGGAACAGAATCCCAATTTACAGTAAAGCAGAAATGATGGCTAACAAGTAAATGCTATTATGCTCTTCCAGGTCTATTTTGAAAGGAGTTGGTAATGACAATATTTCTAAAATAGTGGAAAGTGGAGAAGCAAGATATTTCAGGGGCAGAGGGACTTCTAGGGACTCCTCCAATCATATCACAAAGGCAAAAACCATTCTTCACAAGGCTGGTCCTCCCCCTGCCCTTCCCCCCCCCCAAGTTTTAGTCACTGCCAGAAGAGCAGAACACATACTCCATTATTAATAGCTGCTAAATGAGCAGGGTAGAACCTTTAACCAAGCTGTTATGTATGCAGAAGCCAGAACATCTCTGCTTGTAAAAAAGTCCAGTACTTAGCCCTAAGATACACATCAAGACATAAAAGGAGGGGGAAACTGTTTAGTTTGGCGTCACCTTCAATAATTTAGAGATGTTTCTTTAATCACTTAAAGGGGCATACAGGAAGTGTTATAAAATGAATATTGTATTTCAGAGACATGGAGTGGTTATAGGGAAGAAAAATAAAAGCTCTATGTATGTAAAAATTCCCGAGATAGCCCTGATCAAGGTTCTGTCATTGGTTGGCATTTGAGAGGGTTGAGATGTATGCTGGTTATTTGTAGGAGGGGGAGAAAGACAGTACAAATAATTCCATGGTTCAAAAGTCAGGACAGAACTGCCTCACAAGCCCATAAATTGATTGACAAGCATTTATTAATCCCCTACAATGTACCAGACACTGTGTGAGGTGCCAAAAATAGAAAAACAAACATGAAACAGTATCTACCCTCATAGAGGTCACATGAATGAAAATGTACAGATACAAAATTAATATGAGTCAACTTTGGGAGGGTAGAACGCCAGGAGCTGGGGATGGAGAACAGGACCAGGAGAAACTTCCTATAGATGATATTTCTTGAGCTGAGTTTTAAAGGAAATCAGGGATTCATGGAGGGGAAAGGGTAGTGTATCCCAAGAATGGATGACTTAGTGGGGAGGCACAAATAGAAATGAGAAATAGAATGTCCCTTGTGAGGTACACCTGGAAAGCCAGTTTAACTGGGCGCTAGAGAGTGGGAAGGGGAGTAATGTGTAATAAAGATGGAAGGGTAGGTTGTGAAGGGTTTTAAATGCCCAGCAGAAGAGTTCATATTTGATCCTAGACAATATTTTGTCCAAGGAGACACTGGAGTTTATTGAGTAAGCAAGTGACATGGTCAGACCTATACTTTAGGAAAACAATTTTGGTAGCTTTGTTAAGGATGGATTGGAAAAGGAGAGTCTTGATGCAGGGAGAAAATTAAAAGAATGTTTCAATAGTCTGGGCAAGAAGCAGGGGCACCTGGGTGGTGAAGTGAATAGAGTACTGGTGCTAGAGTCAAATCTGGACTGAGGCACTTGACACTTACTAGCTGCGTGACCTTGGGCAAGTCACTTAACTTCAATTGCTTTGCCTTCCTGCTTGGAGGAGGAGGAGGAGAAGAAGGAGAAGGAAGAGAAGGAGGAGAAGGAGAAGGAGAAGGAAAAGGAGGAGAAGAAGAAGAAATGAAAAGCCAAACCAGGGTTGTAGTCATAAGGGCATGTATGAGTAGGATTCAAGTCCAGAGATGTTGGGGAGGTGGAAATAACAAGATATGGTACTTGAATGTCTCGAAACGTGTGAATATAGAAAGAGTCAGAGTGAGGAGTCAAGAATAACACAGAGTCTGAGAACCTGAGAGGTTAGGAAGATGCTGATACCCTTTAAAGATGGAGGAAAGTTTAGAAGAGGGATGAGTTTGGGTAGAAAAAATAAGGTCTGTCCTGGACATGTTGAGTTTGAGATGTCTATAGGAAACTGTCTGGTGATGTGGGATGGGAATGTATGGGAGAGACTGAAGGTGGAGATGTAGATCTAAGGTCTTTGGCAATGAGAGTTGATGAGGTCACTGGGGGAGAAAGTGTAATGAAGACAATAAGGGAAAGAAGGATGGGACAGAGTGGCATTTCCAGCCCCTGTGTGGGCCCTCTACTGTGCTACAGCTCAGGCTTCCAAAAAAGATGGCCAAAAATCAGATTAAATAAGCAAGCTCTAAAGTTCCTAAGTGCTTTTCATCTCTTTAAATGCGCTGATTCTGTATTTATGTAATCATCTAAAACATCCATTTAAGATGCTCAGGTTTGCGCATGTTAAAAAAAGACAGTGCTTCTGAGGAAAAAAAAAATCTCATTCTCCCCCTTTAGAGATAATAAATAATGTCCAGCATTTATGTAGGACGTTAAGACTCACTAAGTGCTCACAAGGGTTTTATTTGATCTTCACAACAACCCTGTGAGAGAGCTGTTAAAACTATATTCATTTGACATATGGGGAAACTGAGACTGAGGAACTTTCTCACACAACTCCTAAGTATCTGAGCAGGATTCCAAGTCAGGTCTTCCTCATGCCAAGTCCAACACTCTCAGCACCTCCTAATCACTTACATAAATAGGAATGGACAAGGCCTGAATAACATTAAAAAAAAGTATTAGTCAGGATCTATGATTTCATTGGTGTATGAAATTAAGTGAGGTAACTTCCTCTATGACTGAATCTGCATTTATTACACAATTCATAGTCTTGGAACATTCCTTAAGGCAATGGGATATTAAGCGACCATTTCCATGACCACACAACCTGTTATGTATTAGTGGCAGGACCTTAACCAATTTCCCCCATTCTAAGGTAATCTTTGCTATCCATTATGTCACATTGCTTCTCTGACTTATGGGGCATTAAGTCAAAAATTAATGATTATAATATAGCTCACCTTCTAAGTTATAGGATTTAAGAGTTAGAAGGGCCCTTGAAGGTCATTCTATTATAATAGAAGTTCTTTGTGAGTAGTGACTGGTTTATTCTTTATATCTGTATTCCAAACATCTAGTGCAATATCAGCTACATAGTAGGTATTTAATAAATGCTTGTTGGCTTACTGATGCTTGTTGACCTAGCCTAACTTTGTTATTTCATAAATGAAGAAACCAAGGCCTACAAAAGTGAAATGTCTTTCCCAAAGACATTCAATTAGTAGCAGGGCCAATATTTGAGCCCAGATCAAACTAATTAGTAATTAATGAGGTTCCAAATCCAGTGGAATCTCCATTATACCACTTAGGATGGTGCAGTAGGCAGAGAGCTAGCCTTGGAGTCAAGAAGACAACTATTTAAATCCCCATGTCTGATACCTTCTGGCATTGTGACACTGGACCAGTTATTTCATTTCTCAGGGCAACTCTCTAAGGCTCAAGTTATAAGATTCTAAGGTTTGAGTTATAGAAAAGGTACCTATCTGGCTCCCTATACCAATGACATCACAGGTCTAGTCCTTGTCCCTGACCTTAAGGAGCCTACATTCTTTTTTTTTTGTCTTTTTGGAGGGGTAAGGCAGGGCAATTGGGCAATAAGTGACTTGCCCAAGGTCATACAGCTAGTAAGTGTTAAGTGTGTGAGGCCGGATTTGAACTCAGGTCCTCTTGACTTTAGGGCCAGTGCTCTATTCCCTGTGCCACCTACCTGCCCCAAGGAGCCTACATTCTATTGAGGAATGTACTAACATTCATAAAAGCATATATATATATATATATATATATATATATGTATATATATATACATATATATATATATAAGTGCAGTAAATACAAGGTCGTTGTAGTTGGAACCCTAAATATTTCATAACAATAATGCTTAAGGAAATGAGTCTAAGGGCAAATTGAAGGAAGCAAAGATTACAAAAAGATTATAATGACTGAAGGATTTCTTAATACCATGTCTCAGTGATTACACAATCATTCCCTCTTCATGGATCACTGGGGATCCAGGGATCAGAGCTCTGGAGTAGGAGGAAAGAAGTTGTCAGCTTTCAAAGCTTACAGGAAAGCAGCAAAGAGTAAGCCAGGGAGAGAGCTTCATGTCTGTAACTTTTTCCCCCTTTCTCTGTCTTCCTCTCTATGTCACCTTCCTTCCAGGTGTGGTTTCAAAACCGAAGAGCCAAGTTTCGCAGGAACGAGAGAGCCATGCTGGCTAATAAAAATGCTTCCCTCCTCAAATCCTACTCAGGGGACGTGACTGCTGTGGAGCAGCCCATCGTACCTCGTCCTGCCCCAAGGCCCACCGACTATCTTTCCTGGGGGACAGCCTCTCCGTACAGGTGAATGAATGAATGGCACACTCTCCCTTGCTCCACTTCCACATGCTTTATTGCAGTTGTATCCATGCTGCCTATGTGGCTGACCGAAATTTCTTTCTGGGTTAGCCTCTCCAGAGACACTCATCTTGTTGGCACCCCCAGCTTTCTGCAGGAGAATACTAGTTGCCCCAGGAGCAGGGTTTGGGGCAGAAGAGAGAGGGTCAGGCCATCAGCAGGCTCTTCTTGGACTCATGAACACTGAAAAGGGAGAGAGTGGGGAGAGAGGATACCACAGAAAAGATGATTAAGACTTGCCCAGTTTCCCCCCCTGCAACCATCCTGGAATAAATCTTCCCGCCACCCCAACCCCATTACAAATCCAAGAGATTCTTGTAATATTGTGGTCAAATAGGAACTTGCATAATGTCAAGGTAGTTGAGGCTCCAAGTGCTGTATGGAAGGCAACTGTCATGTTGAAAACAAATGTTTTAGAATAAAAAGCAAAAAAAAAGAAAAAGAAAACCTAAGCTAATTCTGACTGGCTTCATGACCATAGTTCCTTTCATAGTAGATGGGGATGGCTATGTATCTAAAGTTATTCTCTTCTCCTATTCTTAGTTCTCATCTAGTTCCCATGGAGCTCTCATGATGGGATGTAGTTATGTGGGGTGTTTTGTACATAAGAATGGGAGGAGTTCCTCCCAAATTTTCATCATACAGCTCTAATATTCCAGAAGTACATTTTCTGAAACACACACACACACACACACACACACACACACACACACACACACACACATGATCCACACGATCCACTCAATGGGACCAGTTTCCTTTCTTATAGAAGAAACATCAGCCTTTACACATTTTGCTTGACAGCCAGCGTTAATTAATGCTGGGAGGAGGAGGAAGGATAGGGCTGCAGACAAGAATCATTCTTGTTATCAGCTAAAACTATTCCACGTGGGCTTATGTGTTACCCATAGCCAAAAGTAATTAATTAGGGACAAAGTAGAGACTAGGTCAGAGAGCAGTAGGTCTATATTCTCTTAGGTAATCTCTTGAACTACTTGGTCCTATAGCTAGGTTATCAATGTAAATATGTAATGGCTAGTGACCCAACCAAGTCTGTTTTCAGTGAAGGAAGAACAATTAGCACATTAATCTATTATGCTTCTATTTATCCAATTTCTAAGGCTAATGTTTGACTTAAACAATGATTTCTGCTTGATTTGAGGTTCTAACAAACCTTCCAGTTCTAAATGCCAAGATCCTATGTTTCTCTTTTTGCAAATGAGGAAACTCAAAGATCAGAGAGGTTAATTGACTTAGCCAAAGTCACATAGCTGGTAAAAGATGGAGCCAGGACTCAAACACAACTTCTCACTATAGGTGATTATCTATAATCAAGACTTTTTTCATAAGTTTAGAGAAGTAACATGTATTTGCTGAACTTAGCTCCCTGATGTAAAAATGTCAGGATTGGTATGAAGGTAGATTTTCATGTGCTAAATTACATAAAACCACAGCTAAACTGAAAAGAATAATCTTCAGAAAAGCTAAACAGACATGTGTGTTAAATAATTTGCTAATTTTTCTTCCTTTGCTCTGGACATTAGGCAAAGTTTTGACCTTCAATCTTCCATGTATAAAATGCACACGTAGGGAAAATCCTATTACTGACCATCTCTGCTCCCAGTGGTAGCATCTAAGGTATACTCCCTGGCATAAGTGAGGAAAACCATGCCCAGTAATTAAGATAAAATCACCATTAAGAGCACAGATTTTCCATTGGCTTTACCATAAAAGTCTTTCAGATACTTTTTGGAAATCACATATATGCTTAATATTTTCAAACTATATCCAGCTTTTCCATTTCTCAAAAAAATGAGTGGATTTTAGGGCCATTAAATAACTGGGAAACTTGGAACTCAATAGATTCCAAGACCATATTAATTGATAGGATGTTTTGAAATTGGCCCAAATAATAACATAGTATTTCTATAATATGCTAAAAAGTGCTTGACATGGATTGTCTCACCAGATCCTCACAATCATCCTTTGAGGTAGGTAGGGCAGTTGTAATAACATCATCTAGAAAAGAAGCGGGTTGGACCAAGGTCCTATTCTCACTCTAAATATTATGATCCTCATTTTGTGAATAAGGTATAAAGGTTGATGGAGGTTACATGACTTGCTGAGGTCACCCAGCAAGTGGGGATAGAGCCAGGACTCAAGGTCAAGTCTTCTGACTGTAAGCCCTGTGCTCTTTCCATATAACACACCAGCTCTCTAGAGTCACTGGGTGATCATGTTTTATGATGTGTACAAAATATACTTCTCTATGTGTGTACATGTATATGTACATGTGCACGTGTACATATAATGCATGTGTATATGTGTATATATGTATGTACATGTGTATATGTATGGACATGCATATATGCATGTCTCTCTAAATACATATATGTATATCTCATTCAAAACAATCCCAAGTGACAGGAGGTCAAGGCCAGGTGAAAAGCTAAGGACAGAAGGATGGGTGGGGAGCAGGGACTGAAATCCCTCTTAGGGTAAAATCAAAATAAATGACCAAGGAATTATAAGAAAAGCTCCCATCCCTGGTGCTTGCATCATCTTTATTCTGAGCATGTCCTGAGCATGTATATAACATTTAAATTGGTAACAGTATAGGCAGGGTGTCTCCAAAGTCTCAGTGCCCTTTTAAGATATCATAATCAAAGATTTAAACTATGCCAAGACTTTTTGTATACCCTGTATAATGTAAAGGAAGGGGCTTTTTAAGACCTTTTGCTAGTACACTAACACCCCTTTGCTTGCCTGGCTTGTCTCCTGAAATGCTTAGTGCCTGGAAGGAGGGCACATGGAGGTTGGGGACATCAGATGCAGGACTGATTTTAACTTTTCAAAGTGCAGAGAGGAGAGGGAGAAGTGTTGCTATGTCAGGACATCATCATAATGCCAATGAAGCTAAAATGCCACCCCTAACTCCATTACATTAACAATAGTGTTTTCACTAATAATCTCATAGCCTCCTCTTGGGTAGCTCCTCTCTTGGATACACAGCCAGTGATAGTGTAGAATCAGCCAGATCTTGCACAGTAAGTGGCTCCCAGGACAGAAGGATGAAGTAAATCTTTCAAGCAATCATTTTATCAATAGTGTCTTAGTAGAACAAAGCATTCAACACATTTTCTTGAATGACTAATTACACCTGGCATACTCTCACCCAGTATTATTATGTATGTGTTTCCATGACTTTTTGTCTAAATTTTAAGGGGAAATTAAATGTCATCTTGGCATTTTAACACTACTGTTTTCCAACATTAACAAAGCACTGGTATAATGAAGACAGATAAGGAATATAACCCTAGATTGACCTCTCCGGTCAGACCTAAAGGAAGCGCAAAGGAAGGAAAAATAGTGGAAAGACAATGAAGCATTAGGATCTTTTTGTGTGATGGGGACTAGAGACATGCTTACTACTGGTGCTACAATGCCTAGTCACTCATCTGATGCTTCACAATAATCAGATGTTTTCCTCAGGTACTGCTTTTGATATTTCTGTGGGGTGATAGCTCATAATCATTTCTCCCATTTTCCAGAGTTGGGAGTTGAAGACTTGCCCCAAGTTACATGGCAAATCCTCAGCAACATCAGAACAACTCATTGTCCCTAACTCCTGTCTCCACTGCTTAACCTCCTGCCTCACAGTGCTACATTTGCAATTAAGATATAATCTTACCACTGGGACCAAAAATGGGAGTGGGTGGAGTATAAAGATGGGGAAAACCACTGAGGTTTTTCTTGTCCTCTTATCTTTCCTATAAATTAAATGGTCCATTTTTCTGACCAGAAATGACGCTCTGAGAACGGGACAGATAACAGGTTGACAGTCCAGGGAGAGATAGAGATGCTGAGATAACTCAGGATATGCTTAGTTATCCAGCCCAATGCCAGCAATCCCTATAGAGACTTCCAGAAGCTTTCTAAATCACCCAGGCTTTCTTTAGGAGAAGATGGGGGTAAAATCAGAACCTCAAAGCCTCTAGCTTTTGGTCACGATTGAGATGGAAGTCATAGGTGACTAGGGAATAACTAATATACTATGTTTCTACTTAACCTTTCTAGCTCACTGCATTCCATCTCAATCCAACTCACTACCTGGAGCATTACAGAGTCAAGGGGAGAAAAAAAGTCTTGTTACCAATCACTAAATGAACAGTCATTTATTAATTTGCTATGTGCCAGCCAGGCCCTGAGGCAATAGGGATACAAAGATAAAAATGGAATAGTCTCTGCTCTCCAGAAACATATTCTAATGTTCCTCACAAGATTTTTTCTTTAGCTTTAACAAGATTCTGAAGACATCTGCACTATGGTAGGAGACCATAGGGTCATCAGATTTTTTAGATTTGGAAGGGACTTTAGGAGTCAGTCCAAACACTCTTTTTTTCCTTATGACCTAGCTTGGAATTATTTGCCTAGGTAAATTGTGGAATTGGCAAAAGGGAGACTCTCACTACTGTGGCAATCATTTTCTAGCCCCCTTGACAGTTTGTCTCCCAGGATGGTAGATAGTGGGAAGCCCTGGCTCCTGGCTTTCACTTGAGGAGGAGTAGATGAGGCACTCCTGTCTACAGCCAGTCTCTCTTGTGGGTGAATTCTTTGGCAGCTTTGGCAGTCATTCACAGGGGAAAGGCTTGGATCCCCAAAGCTTCCCAGAATGACAAGTGAAAGAGTGGGCTTGACACCATTACTTGTCCACCTCCTTCCTCCCTAGTTTTTTTCATCCTGCTCCCTGTCCCCCCACGTGATCTTGGTCACAGTGCTGCCTGACATCTGCTGAACTCGTTTGGCTCATTTTTCCCTTTCACACTTTCAAAAATAGATCTTCGTCCCTCCCAAGATGTTGTTTACACGAGGGGCTTCATAACGGATTCTAACGGAAGACACTGAAAAGGTAACTTGTCAGTGGGGGAAGGGGGCGGTACTTGGGCAGGGTTTGAATGGGGAATAGTGTGCTCAGGAAGAGACACATATATATTTCTGTTCCCAGAAGCTTAAGCAGTGAGGGGCTTGGGTGGGGAATGCCATTAACAAACAAAACAGAACATGTCCTTCTCTCAGCTGCTAGAATTGCCAAAGCAGGGACAGTTTGTGGAGACAGAGTCTAGGCGAGGTGATACTACCATAACAGACTGAACTTCTAGTCCTTATTCCTCATGACCTTAGCCAGATCAGACAATCAATCTGTTCTTTGGTCATAGAATCATAGCTTCAGAGCTGGAAGGAACTTGAGAAGTCAATTTAATCCATCCCCCTCACTTTACAGATAAGACCCCTAAGACCCGGAGGTGTTAAGTGATTTGCTCACAATCACACATGTTGTTTGTTAATGAACCCAGGTCCTCCAGGTCCAAATCCAGCAATATTTCTGTCATACGATATTGTTTCCTGATTTCCATGACCTACTTTACATGAGGGTAAGAAGGATTAGAGAGGGTATATTCTAAACATCTTGAGAAACAAGGGAACATGCTAGGCAACTACAAGTTATGTTTTTCTGGAGCAAGTATGTAGATAAGTCAAATTATGAAAAGTTTCAGATATTACTTCTAAATGGAAGAATTAAACAAAGACATAGTGACATTTAACAGAACGTGGCACAAGTGTAGCCTGTTTTGGGAAACCAGACTGAAATAGTCATTCATGTGCACTTGTTAAAGCCTCTGATGTTCACAATTGTTGTGCTGAATGCTAGGCAAGCAGAGACCAAATAGAACATTCCCTGCTCTCAAGAAGCTTACATTCAAATTTTAAAACTTGAAAAACAAAATTAGAAGGTGATTTTTGCATTATGAAAGACAGAAATAGAAATCATTTAAAAAATTAAGATTGTCTAGTGTATTTAATGGACTTAATTGAGCAAAATTTAATTTACACACAACTTTTCAAGAAGTCTGGCTTACACAAAGTAAGCTGGACATGTCTTTTCCACTATTGTTCAGGCACTGGGATCACTCTGCAAGTAAAGCACACACCCTTATAGTTAACATTTTAAGATAATGTTACACATGTGTGAGTTTTCTACATGGATGGTGATTTGGTTGGGGGGGGGAGACAAAGGACTGAATAACATTCTTTGTCAAAGAATTAGGAGACAAAATTTTTAAATCTCAGCAAAACCCCTAAAAATTTCTTCAAACTCCTTATCTGCAAAATTGGCCTTAGACAGGGATCATTGAGTGACTTTATTTTTTAGCAAGTCTTTATTTTGGGAAACCTACATGCAAGAGTAGGTCCCAGTGGCCATATTGTGTTTTCCAGTTCTAATTCCCATTGAAGTCCAGGAGAACAATAGGAATCACTTAAATTTGAACTTGAAGCTAAGCTAAGGTCAATCAGAATAAGATAAAAGTATAAAGATCATTATGACCCATCCCAACTTTTGCATTACTACATTATTTTTTAGCACTGTATAGACAAGAATCAGAAAAACTTGGCTCAGTTTCTGGCATCCTCTTCAATCTCACACAAGTCAACTTATTAACCCAGGCTTTCTTTCTTAAAATAAGGTACATTTCCATAAGTTACATGTGCAAACAAATTTAAAGACTTGATAGCCATTCTAAATATCTCTTTTTCCCACATGTATGTTGATAGTTATTTACACAACCACCTGACAAAGTTAATATGATTCCACTGAACCAAGACCCAGACATGGTAAATGCTCTTAATCTCTTACAAATACATGAATGTGAAGGAGATGTGACTTTGCCAATGTAGGCAACTCCTTATAAGGGAATTCTCTCCACCAACACAGTTGGCAAACCTATCTATGCTTTCGTGGCTGGCTTAGGGAAGTCTTAGAGACACATGAAGGTTGCCCAAGGTCACATAGTGAGTAAGGGCCAGATGCAATATTTAAACCCTGGTCTTCCAAATTCCAAGTCATCAACTAGA
Source organism: Gymnobelideus leadbeateri (assembly GCA_011680675.1). Classification (NCBI taxonomy): domain Eukaryota; kingdom Metazoa; phylum Chordata; class Mammalia; order Diprotodontia; family Petauridae; genus Gymnobelideus; species Gymnobelideus leadbeateri. The sequence goes on along the minus strand of WOXC01007303.1, from coordinate 288,095 downwards.
CTACATTTCAAATAGTTGACAAAAAAATCAAGACCCCAAGACCCAAATAGGCAGCCAGTTGTCTAATCTGTTCAGCTAAGTCACTGCTGTCACATAAGAACTTCAAGCTTGCTATACTTAAGTTTAGTTCAACCTTGAAATTTCCTTTCTCCTGGACAAATTTGTTGACTCAGTAGATGCAACCTACGTAATTATTTTTCAACCCCATTTCCCTAATGCACTCTTCAAGGTTAAAAAAAAAGAAATTTCTGGGGATAGTTTAAAAGAAATTATAATCTCAGAACCAAGTTTAATTAATGCTGTGGCCAGGGTCATATAAAGGCATCCTTTCCCACAGAATTAAGTCATGTGTTAATTCTACAGGACAGAAGAGAAAAGGGAAATGCACTAATGGCTGAAATCAAGAGAAATGCATGATTCTTATTAATAAGGCATGACAAAGACAAGCTCAGCTCCACAATTAACACTAACCAAGAATTCAGCTGTTTCCATGAGGTCTTTTTAAGTCTGTACTAAAACCAAAACCAAAACCAAAACCACCTTCAAGTTTATTCTTGCATTCTTATCCCAGGAACTTTATATGTAGAAAATGGTACTGTTTGGCTGGTTTTAGATAGTTCCATAGGGCAGGATGAAAAGATGAGAACACAAGTAGTCATATCTGTATGTTTTCTGACTTGAAAAAAGGAAAATAAAGTTAATCTCTGAAGAACTTTTTTTCTTTCTTGAGAAAAGACCATAGATGAGGGGATGCCTTGAAAATTCAGTGGTCCTACATAGACCCTCTTGGACTGGTGAGCATTCAGTGCCTTCTCACCTCTAACATTTTAAGAATCAAGTTGTTTCCTTTCTACCCTTAACCCTTTGTTGAAATGTCATTCAGTTAAAAGGCATCAAACAACTTGGAAACATAATTCACACACTCCCGTTTTCTGTGGATTATGAGTGTTTATAAGAAATCAATAGTCTAAAGGAGACATTACTATTAGCTAAAAGGGAGATGTAAATCCCTGTGGGTAAGACAGACTTCTGACATATACAAAATGCCACTGGAGTCTACAGGTATAGAGGGAGTAACTGTTTTCTAGTGACTTGAGCAGAAATTTGGTATTTCAGACTCTCTACTATTGATTGGATTGAGAAATTGGGTCACTTAACTCTAGTTCATGAATTTATAAGCCTATTTTGGTTGGTATCTGTGATTTCATTGATGTGAGGAACTTCCAGTGTGGAAATTCCCCCATGGATGTAGATTAGCAACCCATCTTACCTTAGAGTCTTCTATAGTTGCCTGGGGACACTATGAGATTAAATGAGTTGCCCATGGTCACATGGTTTGTGTTAGAGACAGGAACTGAACGTCATTCTGACATTATTCACTCTCTCTTGTCTGGCTTTGTAAACATCAGGAACAGAATGGAAGTTATACCATCTACCTATTCAGTATGGAACTGCAAAATTCAGTTCACTAATAATTTAAAAATTGCTTTGTGAACACTAACTACTATAACCACACAATACCCCCAGAATATTGCAGCCTTCACAAGTCACCTATGGTTGTCATTCCAAGAGCAGTGGCTATAATCAGCCACAGTGATTTTGTGCATCATCAAAAAATACTAAATAAATAAATAAATGAAATCTTCATGAAAAATGAAGTTTGGAAATAGTATGGGACCTACTGCAATACATTTTTGATGAAAATGTACTATCTAGTACTATTCAGTAGTATCTATTACTATTTGGATGAATTCACGAACTCATGAAGACACGTTCTCCTGCTCAAAAGAGGCACTTCATTTCCATAATTTTCCTTTAAGATAAAGAAGTGCTGGTCAGCCTTCATGTTGAAGAAAATTTTAGTGTGATACCTTACTTAGAGAGAGCCTTAGAACCATCAGAAAATTTACTATGGTGGCATCTAGATACTTAGGTGAAAATATCCAGTGACAAACACAACCAGTAATAAACTAACTTTGCCAGTTAGTTACCTAGCCAGAGATCAAAATCTTCATCAAAATCTTAATGCTATCATCACTTTTCAAAGAAACTATTTCCCTGGGGTCATTGATAGATTCTCCTTCCCCCCTTTTGATAGAGAAAAGAGCCATGCTTTTCTCCTCTCATTGAAGTCTTATCTCCTGACCTCCCTCCCCTGCCAAATCACCCCATAAAAATGAAGTTTAAATGAGCAGAACTGATAGGATGAAGGCAAAAACAAACGAACCAACCAGAGAAAACCAAGCAAACATAAAAGGAGAACTCTGGTCTGTTCAATTTCTTCCTAACTGTCATAGAAGAAGACTGGCATTCATCAGTGCTACATAATATGGAAGTTCAAATCTATTACAAAGTCTCCTTTCATGGGATATGTATGAAGTAGCACCCCCAAGTTTTCAAACTCTTTTAACTTTACCCTAAGTAGATTAAAAAGAGGCTTTATAATTTAAAATTTAAACCAATATTAGTCTGGCCACACCACCTATGATGAGTATAGATCTCAAATCCTGATGATGTGCTGGTTCACATGGGAATTCAAGACTATGTTTGTGGAATTTGAAATTGAATAGGATTCCTTGGCGTGTTTGGAAAGGCACAGCTTGAACAGTGGGATGAGACCCGCAATTGTCTTTTAACGGGTCTTTCTGAATGGTATGACTACCCTTGCAGCTATCACGATGAAACTCAACAGTGACGGATGAGAGGAAAGAAGTCTCATCTTCCAACACATCTCACTAGTACCTGCTACTTGCAAGATAATTGTCTTTCTGTCTCTACATATGTATGTGTGTATGCTTGTATATATGTGTATATACACATGCATATATGTATATGTGCATATATAGCTATAAAAGTATGTACACACATGAAATGGCTTGAGAGCTTCTCAACCTAAGGAATGTCAGTCAGTTATTCAACAAGCAATTATTAGGCACTTAACAGGCACTATGTTAAGAACTAAGGCTACAAAAGAAGGTAAAAATATTATCTCCTTCTTCAAGGACCTCACATAGAAGAGCTCAAATGTCAGTAAATAGCTACCTATAAGATACATGCATAGACGAAAGGTAACCTCAAAGGAAAGGGCTTCAGCATTTGGGTGTGGGGTAAGGACCTAAGAAATAGTTCGTAGAAGATAGTATTTGAGTTGAGTTTTGAAAGAAGCCAGGGATTCTAAGAAGCAGAGAAGGGGAGGGAGAGCATTCCAGGCACTAGGGACAGCCTGTATAGAAGTCCTGGAGTTGAGAGGTGGAGATTTGTATTTGATGAACTGCAATAGGCCTGTGGAGCTGGATAATAGAGTCCACAGAGGGAAGCAACATGTAAGAAAAAGTAGGAGGAAGGGGCCAGTTTGTGAAGAGCTTTACATGCCACATAAAGGATATCATATTTGATTCTGGAGGTAAAAGGAGGAGCCGCTATCTACATTATGAGCCTTCTCTCTCTCTCCTCTGTCATGTTACAAATGAGTATTGATGATATATTCTATCTGTCTTGGGGTAGCAGCCTCAGTTTTCTCTCTTTTTTGGTCTTACCACTTAAGCCTTGGAACGATAAACTCCCTGGTGGCTGACAGAATCCTGTTGGAATGTAAGGGACAGAAAACCACATGTCATTCCATATATGAGCACCCTTTCCAGTTGAAAGGGATTTTGTTGGATTAAAAAAAATTAGGAGCATTTTCACTGCATTTAAATGTCTCTTTTTGAAGAGGTTAAAAGTGATGAATCTTCTATAGCAAACTGTATAGACATTTATGTGGTATGTTTGTATATGTGTTTTTTTCTTAAGGACATGTAAGTGCATACATGTACATTTGCTAAAGCTAACCAAAAACCACTAATTACAAATTTCAGCACTCTAGCTTTGAGGTCTTGAGGTCTTAATTACAAGTTTGGACAATGAAATGCAACTTCATGTACTTCTCAGTGATGGGTGTAACTAGAAGAAAAAAAAAGCCCTTCAGATTTTGGTCCCTGAATTCAGAGCTGTTAATACTAGAGGAGACTTCTGAATGATGTATTCAAAAGGAAGATGTTTGTTAGTTTGATTAATGATTAGGAAGGTATAGACCTAAAATCCCTGAAATGCTGATTGTCTTAGGACCTGGCCCTGGGTACAATGAGCTATGTGGTCCCATCTTCTAAGGCATGCAGAGCTACTGACAACATAGTTCTGGACTGTTGGGTGATGGTGGTTCATATTCTCAGCCCACTCGTTGTCTAGAGCTTATTTTTAAGTGCTTGGCTTCCCCTAGCGCTGCTTCCTTAGATCAGGGGTAGGAAGGGAGACTGAGAAGTATTTTGCATGGTTAACTGATGAAACACATTTGCCATTCAACAGCAAGTTTTCCCTCTTGGAAATTAATCACTGCTCACTGGAGCCAACACAGCAAATGCCTTTCCTTCTTCTCACCCCACCCCCAGCCCATCTGTTCTCTCCACCCCCACCCCCAACCACTGAAATTGGTTTCCAAGTGTCATATGGCAAAGACTTTGAGCTTCCTGAGACTAATGCCTCTTCTTCTCCCTGTTCTCTCCTTTGTCCCTACAGTGCCATGGCTACTTATCCTGCTACATGTGCCAACACTAGCCCTGCGCAGGGCATGAACATGGCCAACAGCATTGCCAACCTGAGACTGAAGGCAAAGGAATATAGTTTACAGAGGAACCAGGTGCCAACAGTCAACTGAGAAAAACAAACAAAAACATTCAAAAGCAAACCTAAGAAGAAACCAGAAACAAAGTCAAACAGAAAACCATCATAAGATACCTATCTTGCTCCATTCAATGCTTTGTCTGCTGGGGAAAACAAACAAACACAAACAGACAGACAAAGAATGCAGAACTAAACATTGGGACCATAGCAGAGAAAAGCAGAAGAGCAAACTGAAAAAAAAATTAGTTAACAAATGTTTCCCCTCCCTTTGGGATATCACTACCATTTGTTCCCGTGTTTGATTATTTTTGTTTTCATTCATCTATGCTTTGCTCAGTATAATGCAAGCTTCTTCAGCTATGTCCACCCCATCCCTCATTATTCTAAGTCTTTTTTTTTTAATTCATAACAGCAGAACTATATAGACATGCAGAAAAGAGTGCCTAGCGTCATACCGCTGACCCATCTTGAGCCTTAGTGCCTTCCCTGTCCTCCTGCCCAGATCAGTGTCTAAAAAACTCAGAGGGCTCTCAAGATTGCCAAAGTTTTTCTAAAGTGCCTGCCTGTCTCCCCAGAAACCTGACTCACTCCCTGATTCTCCTTCTGTAATGTGTGAACGGGTTTTGAGGGATAGCTTCTGGAAAACAGCAGCAATATCCAAAGCAGGTCATTAGCCTGTCCTGATCTCTCCCTACCTGGCTGATTCAAAGCACTAAGCCATATTTAAAACAATAACAACATAAAACATGACCCATCCATTCCCCAAAGTATCAGCCATTTTGGGTTTAGAAAGAGCCATACGTTCACAATTAGCCATTTTGAATGTATGTAGGGAGAAGTACCCTACATTTAAGAGAAATGGAAAACTAGCCCTATGGAGAATCAAAGACTCAGAACTGTAACTGGTGTTGCCCACTGCTTCCTTGGTGCCATGGATAAAAGGATAATCAGATGCACATTTATATATATATACTGTATATATTTATATATATTATATACATATATAATATTCTTACAAGCTTGGTTTTGTGGTTTCTCAAACCTAATGCAATGAAGATGAAAACATCAGGGTTGTCAGTGGGGCTACCACCATTTTGTGTATCTCTAACAAAGGGAACAATTACCAGTAATTAGGCTCCTGGTTTATTTTCTTTGCCGTTACATAATTCCAGTTTAGGCCATATAGGGCAACCCTTTCAAAATAGATCTTATTGATGCAGTGTGACTTTACATGGATCACAGCTTGATCTGAGAGTATGGAAATAAGACCCTTTTCTGAAGAGGTTGGTTTCATATAGAATGATGAGAAGACCTGCTCTACAGTGGGAATTGTTTTAAAGAGAAGAAAAGCCATTTTAATCATCCATCTCTTCTTCAACAGCAATCAGGAAAACATTTTTTAGAAGTCAGCTCCTTAAAAAATTAGAATAAACCCCAATTTTAAAAGGCTATTTCTTTAAAAAGTGATTTTGAACCAATAATACTTGCAACTAGGAGCACAGACACTTTTATGGTTTTGTTAATTGATGCTGATTTTCCCAACTTACCAGGAAACCTCAACCAAGTTCTATCACCATGCTGTGCCTTAGTTTACCTGTTTGCAAAATGGGTTTCATAATACTAACCTACCTCACAGGGGTGTTGTGAGGTTCTAATTATTTGTTCAGTCATTCCTTTCTTCACTTTATAGCACCTGGGAGGAAAGATGGTGCCATTATTTTCTAGCAAGGAAATGCTGTCTCAATATAAACAATTATATTGTGTAATGGAAAATGGGGAGACCGATATAAACTCACAGATTTCTCAACCACCATGTCTTTTGGCCAAAAGGGTAATTTGCATTGACTATATGAGAATCAAAATGAGAATACCCAGAATGCCTTCTTTTTGTCAACCCTTGTTTTTCATTCATACTTCTCCTGAGCAGCTTGGCTCTAGCATTATAAATTGCAAATCATTAAAACACTTGAGATTGATCTGCAAAGAGTCCCTGTCGGAGGGCCAAGGTGGTGAAGACCATGCAGAGGCTGCAACATTCTGAACATGCCCAATGCAGACCAGTCATGTCCTTTACGCAGCAAGTTGAGTTCATTAAGACAATCTTTCATTCTTTCACATGGACTGCCATCCAACCAAATATGTATTCCCTCATTCTGTCACTGAATCTCTCTTGTGATTCTGTGTGTATTCCAGTGGGTACGAAGGAGGTTCATATTACATTATCCTGTTTACAATTGAGTACTTTCCTTTCTCTCTCAACCCACTTGAGAGAATTCTCACTGCACCCTGAACTATCTGCTGGGGGATGTCAAATGTAAGGATCTCTATACTCATTTCCTCCTTAGTTCCTTGGTTTTGTTTCTAGTAGCTCCTGAAAAATACCAAGGTCCATATAAGTCCAGGAACCTGATATAGAAGGTCAGGATTTGTATTATTAAAAGAGAATGATCTTGGACATTTTGAAACCTCCAGGGAGGGTAGAGGGCTAAAGGTGTAAAGGGGTAGGATGTGCAGTGAATGTGTTGGAAACACCATTATTTCTAACAAGGTGTTTAGGTTCCTGCGGTAGGGAGAGAGAGAATCATTTCAAAATGAGATTTTTCTAAAACAGCTTGATATCCCTTGCCAGTGAAGAACAGAGAATCCTGAACACACAACCAGAGTGCTAATTGGATAAATCTTAAGACTGGGCCTACAATTCCCAGACACCTCAAAGTGCCACCAATGCTGATCAACCATGAACATTTTTCTTGCTGGAGAAACCAAAGTGCTGGCATCCATTTTCTTTGCAGTTCACCAAGAATTATAACAGTACAAACACTATGGTTTTGTGCATTTATTTTCTTTTATTTTTAAAGTGCAAGTATTATATGGAATTTAGAGGAGTAGCCCTCTGGCTCCTGGGTCAGGTGCCAACTGGGAACTTGGGCACTACAAAGCTTGAGGCCTCTCCCCGTTTCTCACTTTTACCATACCCAAATAATGATAATAATAATATATATATAGACTATCTATCTGCCAGCCTCACCCCTCCACATAACAAGATGCTGGTCCATAATAGAAATAAAACCTGGAGAGGTGATGAAATGAAAAGGGAACAACATTGAGGGGTAGAAAGACCTCATAAGAAATGTATTATGTAAATTATATCTTGCTTTATGTTGTAAAATATACAGTGTTTGCGCTAGAATAGAAATGATTCCTTTTCAATAAAAAGAAAGAACACTCACGTTTCTTGTTTTATGCACTTGTGTCTTCTTGCCTCTTTGACATCCAGATGCTCTGTTCTTCAAAGCCTGAGATGGAGATTGAGGGGAATGGGATGAAGGTAAGAAGGGGCAGTGAATAAGAGAATTGTAGGATCTAAACTCCTGAAGGTGCTTTAGAGGCTGTTCTTATTTTCTAGGCCAAGAAGCAGAAGTTTCTAGTGGCTACTTGCCCAAGGACCTACAGGTAGTAAATGTCAGAGGCAGGACTTGAATCCTGGTTCTCTGACTCTAGGGGAAAGCTAGATGGTACAGCGGATAGAGCGCTGGGCTTGGAATCAGGAAGACTCATCTTCCTAAGTTCAAATCTGGCCTCAGACACTTACTAGTTGTTTGACCCCTTAACTCTGTTTACCTCAGTTTCCTCATCTGTAAAATGGGCTGAAGAAGAAAATGGCAAACCACTCCAGTATCTTTGCCAATCAAACCCCAAATTGCATTACAAAGAGTCAGAGAGAACTGAACAAGTTCTGACTCTGTAACCAAGGCTTTTCCTACTGAACTATTATTTCCTCTGAAAAAAAGACCTTAAAGAATTACTGATCTTCATGAGTGGTGTGGAGAGAGAGTAAAGATGCTATTTCTTAGAGGAATAAGAAGCCATGAAAAGAAACTGACCTTCTATTTTCTTGGTTGAGCCCACCATTTTCACCAAGATCTCAAAAGCCCATAGAGTACCAGGTACCATATGGCAAAACAGAACCTAGCCTTCTGCCCAAAATTTTAGCTTTCCTAGCTCAGTTCTGACTTTTTTTTAAAACATAAGAATTTGATTACAAAGTGAAATAATAAACAATCCATTCCTTGTTAAGTATCTATTATGCATTCTATTAATAATCAATGATTAAGTAGCCTTAACTCCCTGAACTTCTGCTAATCTTCAGTGTTGGATAACCATTACCATGTAATTCCTCCCTTACTAATCCTGAGCTACTGAATATTTAGGGGGGAAATCACAATCTCTAGGTGATTCCACAGAGACAAAATTTACGATTTGGTATGTATGTGTGTAAGCACACACACACAGAGCTGGATCTTCAGTGATGCTCAGTTATTCTTCCATTGTACTCTTATGATACTACTTTCACACTGAGACAGGCCCCCATCACCTCAGGCCTGGACTATTTTAATAGCCTTTGGTTGGCCTGTCTCAAGTTTCTCCCGATTCCATTCCATTCTCCACTCAGCTATAAAATTAATCTTCTTAAAATACAGGTCTGACCATGAATCTTCCTACCCAATAAAATCCAGTGGCTACCCGAGTCCTCCAGGTTCAAATAGAATATCCTCTGTTTGGTATTCAAAGCCATTCAGACTGGCACTTTTCCACCTTTCCAGTCTTCTTATACCTTATTCCCCTCCATACACTCTCAGATCCAGTGACATTGGCCTCTTTGCTGTTCTTCACACAAGTTATTCCATTGCTAAACTCCAGGAATTTTCACTGGCTGTCCCCCATGCCTGAAACACACTCTCTCCTTGTCTCTACCTCCTGGCTTCCCCACTTTTTTCAAGTCTCAGCTAAAATTTCACCTCATTCTGAGAATTCTTTTCCAATTCCCTTGAATGCTAGTCCCTTCCTTCTGTTGATTGTTTCCAATTTATCCTGTCCACATCTTGTTAGTACATTGTTGTTTGAATGCAGTTTCTTCCATTAGACTGGGAGCCCCTCTAGGGCAAAGACTGTTTTCTTTGTATTCTTGTTGCTTAGCCCAGTTCCTGACATGTAGTAAGCACTTATTAGATGCTTGTTAACATACTGACATCTTGTTTCCCAACTGGCTTTTCCAAACCATTCCCTTTATCCTCAAACCCTTTACCACCCCCTGACCTCCCACACAAGAGGATATGACTTAGTGAGAAGTTTGGAGTCATCAGAGCAACACTCCCTTTACTCCTCATCTTCATGTGTAAAATCTTCTCAGCCCCATCACTTGATACTCTTCCTTCCTTTTTCCTTCAGAAGAGATATCTTTTTTTTTTTGTAAGATACATTCCTCTGTCTTTAATTTCATCCTCACTTTCCCTTTTTGGTGTCTTTGGGACAGTGGCATTTCTTTTCTCATGTATCTTTAATCTCTCTCTTCCTATCTACTGACAAGCTTGCTCAGATTTCCATAATCCTAAAAAACAAACACAAAAAATCTTTAATCTGCTATGCTGATTCAGCTACCTTTCCATCTCTTTTTCCTGCCCTTCACTGACAACATTCTTGAATCTTTGTCTACATTAGATATTTCCACTTTGTCACTGTCCACTATCTTCTCACTGCTTTGCACTCTGGTTTCTGCTGCCATCATCCTTCCGAAAACACTTTCGTTGGGGTCACTTTTCCATTGCCAAAAACAATGGTCTTTTTTTTTTTAAAGCAATTGGGGTTAAGTAACTTGCCCAAAGTTACACCGCCATTTTTTGTGTGGGTGTTAAGTATCTGAGTGGAACCCATCCCAGGTCCTCCTGACTCTGGCTGGGCGCTCTTACTCACTGTGCCAACTACCTGCCCCAATGGTCTTTTTTCAGTCTTCATTTTATTTGAACTCTCCTGAGCATTTGACAATACTGGTTGATCACCCTTCTTTTCCTTCATACTTGTCTCTCCAACTATTAGTCAGAAGGCTGAATGAAAGTGCCAAATCCAGAAACATGTCATTGGTGAGAAAGTATCAGAATTCAAAGCAAAAAGGGGGCAGATATGATCTGGTTAGCAAAACAGTTGCATTGGAATCCAAAGACCAAAATGATTAATGATTGTCTAAGGTCAAGGAAAAATCTGAGAACCTGCCGTATGAATTCCATAGAGGTTGCAAGGGCAGGGGTGAGATGGAGAATATTTTGGGGATGAGATTTGGCCAAAATTTGATCTCTAGATTCCATGGATTCTAAGGAGCACAGAGATTAAGGAGCACAAGGAACTGTCTGGTTCAGGGGTGGGGAACCTGCAGCCTCCAGGCTGGTCTTTTGAATGAGTCCAAATTTTACAGAACAGATTCTTTTATTCAGGGGCTTTGTTTTGTGAAGTTTGAATTCAGTCAAAAGGCGGCACCCAAGGACCTTGAAGGCCACATGTGTCCTCAAGGGCCAGGTTCCCAATCCCTGGAGTTAGTGGTGGTTTGAGTGAGTTTAGAAGACAAGGTCAGATGACATACAACTGAGCTTCAAACTTTCATGTGTGTAGACCATTGTCTGTTTGTTTTCCCACAGAACTTTGCAGCTTTAATTAAGTTCAATAAACATTTATTAAGTACCTACTAAGTGCCAGGCACTATGTTGAACACTGGGGATATAAATAAGAAAAAAGGGGGGAAAGTCCCTGCCCACAAGGAGCTTATGATCCAATGGGAGAAGATAACATACAAAAGGAAACTGGAAAGAAGGGAACCTGCCTTGGAGGGCATCTTGTTCCTTGGAAATAAAACTAAGCAGAGTTACTTAGGAAAAATAGAGTATCAGCAAAGTCTAGGCTCTGACTTCAATTTTTAAAAAAAGAGACTTTGGGAGGAGTTCAGTGCTCCACCCTCCAGCTCTCCAATCAGAGGAGAAAGGAGACTGAGGGAGGTGGAAAAGCTTGGCTTTGGATGGAGTTAGCAGCCTGGTGATGAGATCTGAAGCCATCAGCTTATCCTAGGTAGGTCATCTTGTTCCATAGAATTGAAACCAAGCAGAGCTGCAGGTGGAAAATAGAAAACTCATTCTCTCTCTCAACCCAACTGTCTTCCCAGAATTTGTGAATTTCTGCTATTGACCCTGTTTCTGTATTGGATACCATTTTATGCCTCTGACCCTTTCCAGATTACCAAGTTCCATTGGCATAAACTCCGTGTCTCCAAGAATTTCAGCCAATCAATTAGAAATGAGCAAGCATTTTAAGTGCCTACTATATATCAGGCACTGTGCTAGACCCTGGACATACAAATATAAGGAATGAAACAATCCATGCTCACAAGTAGCTTACGTTCTAATGGAAAGACAACATGTACACACATGTACGCATAGAATAAATATAAAAAGAATAATTATAAGTATAAATAATTTATAAATGTTATATATTATATTATTTTATAATATAGTATATAAAACATATATACTATGTTATATAAAATATAAATATAAATACAAAATATTTTAATACCAAGTATTTGGAAGGGAGGACAGTGGAAGTCAGGTCATCAAGAAAGGCTTGATATAGAAGGTGGCATTTGAGTTGTATATTGGGGAAGATAGGAATTCTCTGAGTTGGAGCCAAGGAGGGAGCACATTCTAGGCATAGGACATGGCCAGTACAATGAATTGATGTGTGTGAGGAAATGATAGGGCCAGCATGGCAGAATCACCCAGAGAGGAGGAACAGCCCCCAGTGAGTCTGGAAAGACTGGTTGGGGTCTTGCAGGGAAGGGCTTTACAAGCTGAGCAGAAGAGTTCCTATTGTATCCCAGAGGCAATAAGGAGGCCCTAGAGTTGTTTGAGTATCTGTGTTTGAAGAGAACCACTTTGACCTCAATAGGTACAATGGACTGAAAGGGTGAGAGATTTGAGACAAGGAGACCAATCAAGAAATTGTTGGAATAAAATACGCTAGAGGTGATGAGGGCCTGAACTAAGGAGGCAGCTGTATGAACAGAGAGAAGGAATGACCATCTTTTCAGTAATACATTTCTTTGATAGCATCTTGATAGCATAGTATAGTTCTCCTTCATAATTTCTTTTTTGTCATTTGTTGTAGCCTATGTGCACCTGAACTTTTCTCCACTGCCCTTTGAATGATATTCATTTTCAATTATTTGGAGCTCATGAAAACTTTTTAAAAACAAGAACTAGCATTTATATAGTGCATTAAGGACTGCAAAATGTTTCATATATGCTCTTTCATATGACAGTGTTCTATGGCTCCAGGATATACAATATGAGGGCTGTATTTGGAATCAGAAGACATGGGTTTCACTCCTGGGTATTCAGTTTATGATTCCATGTCCCCAGGCAAATAATTTAACTTCTCTGGGCCTTAGCTTTCTAATCTGCATAACAATGTTGGAATGATGCCTCCCAAAGTCCCTTGTAGCTGTGAATCTCTCTGGTCTCAAGAATAAGACCTGAAGATTATTTATATCAAAATGATGAACCTTCATGTTGGGTCCATTTCAAATTCTACCTCTTCTAGGAGATGTTCCTGTATCCTCTCTACTGCAGAGAGCCCAACTAACATGGGGGCTGTGTTGTTCGGATGTCAAGGGTATGCTTGTGAAAAAGACTATTTTATGGAGAACTCAAAAAGGGGAAGTGCTCACACGGTGGTCAGAAGAAGTGATACAAGGATATTCTCAAGGTCACTCTGAAGAACTTTGGAATTGACCGTGTGACATGGGATACATTGGCACAGGACTGCCCAGAATGATGTGCCCTTGTCAGAGAAGGTGCTGAGCTCTATGAGCAAAGCAGAACTGAAGTAGCTCAAAAGAAATGCAAGATGGGCAAATTTAGAGAATCCACCTCAAATGCTCGCATGAACATTCCAAGCTCTTGTTGGTCTGATCAGCCACAATCAGACTCACTGTAACTTGACTCTAATATAATAATGTCATTTTGGTCCTCTTCAAAAAGGAAGGATGACAATCAACCATTTATCTCCCTAGTTGGAAATGATCTTTCTTCCCCCAAACTATGTGGAGGTTACCTCCTGAGATGATCCAATTCAAATCACCTAGGGCAGGGATGGTCCTTGGGTTTGGCCAAGTTTTACAAAACAAATCCTTTTATTTAGGGGATTTATTCTAGGAAGTTTGGATTCAATCAAAGGGCTGCACTTGAGGATACAGAGGGTCATATTTGACCTAGAAGCTTCAGATTCCCCATCCCTGCTAGGGTTACTCAGACACACACTGTGGGAATATGCAGAAACATCTGAAACAGTATTTTCAGAAAGAAAATAAAGGCATAGATTGCATGATAGTTAGGGCTCTGCTCCTGAGGTTCCTTTCCAAGGACAATTCATGATTTCTGTAATTGTGTGAATGAATGTGATAGGAAGTGAAGAAGGAGGGATGGAAGGATCAGTGCTGATTCCAAGATTTGAAACCTGTGTGAGTTAGAGATAGTGGGTGATAAGATTGGAAAGCTAGTTGGGGTCAGATTGTGGTAAACCTTACATATCTTGTAGAGAAGTTTGGACTTCATCCTGTAGGCAGAGGAACCATCAAAAGTTGTGTCATGATTAGGGTCTTGGGAAAATAACTGCCTCAGCATTATGTAGGATGCTCAATAAATGCTTATTGGATGGAGCTGAATTATAGAGGGGGTTTGGCTCTGTATTGGTGGTAAGATTTAGAGAAAACAAACTGATGAAATGACTCATCTTTAAAGTACTGAAGCCAAATACCTATCTTACAAGGTTGTGACAAGACAACTTTAACCTTAAAGAGCCACGGAGTTGTGGGTTATTGTCATCATGCAAAATATGAGTGATCTTCAAATATTGGAAATCCAGGACAACTAAGAGACCACCTAGGTAAAATAACTAACAATCACCTATCAAATTTAATATTATTCTCATTTTATTTGAGGCAATGTTTTGCATTGGATAGAGAATTATCTTAGAAACCAGGAAGAGCTAGGTTCAAGTCTAGCCTCTAAAAATACATTACCTTGGGCAAATTTGTAAACCTCTCAGTATTATGGGCAACTGTCTAAAACTGTTGACAAGAAGGCGGCAACCTGTAATCATAGAAGAAGTTTCATCATCAAGGAGTTCCCTACCAACAAAATCACAAGTCCTCTCCCTACCACTTTTCAATTTAAAAACATGGGTCTACATTGAATTTAGAGATCTACTAAGAACTAAGGGACTTAATTTCTATTTCTCACCATCCTTTTTTTTCCCCCTAGGTCTAGGCTCACCAACCTAAATTACTTAAAACAGTAACTATATTTCAAGAAAATCTTGAATCAAACTCATGACAATTGCTTTGGGTCTGATTAACTTTTAAGTGTTGTCCGTAATGTCTTTACCTCATTCTAAACATCTTGGTTTAGGACAGTGCTTGATGATGGGAATTGTCAGTTTTAATTTGACTGGCATCATTCTTTTAAAGCACACTTGAATGGGATGACTCTTGGGCTACTTCATTTTGGATTTCTCTAAATCCAAACTTGGTGAAAGCAAAGACCCAAACTAAAGGTTCGCATTTCGCTGGGCTTGGCTCTTGGGCATGAGTTTCTGTCCCAGAGATGCAAAATGTAACTTGGGTCTGTTAATGTTCAAAGTTCTAAAGTTCAATTTGAAAGTCATCAGTAGATTTTTTTCTGCTCAGATTAGGCTCCAAATTTGTTCAATGACTAGATGGAATACCTCCTTGCTTGGCAGGGAGAAATTGTATAATTGTATTGTATAATTTCTATTTTAACATTTCCTGGTCTCTTTTGGGGAATTCACTATAGAATTCCTTTACAAGACCACTAATTCCTAAGAATAAAGTAAAGAACTTTTGCCAGAACAACTTTTCTTCTTCCTGGTCATTAAGTGGGAAATTTGTGAGTGCTTTCATAAGAACAGTTGATTTGGTGGAGGAATTTAGCTTAACAAACAGGAAGAGGTAATTGTCTGCTGAATGACGTAGAGTAGGAATGGATTTCTAGACTACATCATTTGAGGAGTGCTGGTAGGCTCCAGAGATAGCTTGATCTCTGCAATGCTTAACTAAATAAAGGCAAACTTTGAGATATTCACACATTACTTCCTTTTCCAGGAACAAAGCTGGACTAATACAGGATGGACTTCCCTTCAACAGTTTTCTGTCTTTTTAAGTGAAAGGAAACCAAGTTGGGAAAGACCAATTCAACACTTTTAAGAAATCTCAAGTACAAAGACATATTTCATCCATTAGGGTAATGTTTTCCTCAGGCTTGTCCAGGAATAAATCCCAACCTTCTCCCCTTAAGATCCCAAAGATGCAACTGATTTGTTTTCAGTTGGGGCAATGAAATGTCTAAATGAGAAACACATGTCTGTATGGTCCAGAGAGGACACATTAGGAGGTTTCTTGTTTATGAGGCCCCCACTCAGCAATAATCTGACAGCCGTGGAAAGACTAAACAAGAAACTGACAATTAACTCCTAAATAATAGAGTTCTTTCTGGGGAGCAGGGGTTTTCATTACAAGTGAAACACCACCTAAAGTAATGTTTAAAGGTCCCCTTCCTTGGAAAGAGAGGAAATGCCAGGAAAGAACTCTGAGACTCTCTCGTCCCTGTCTTCGGAGAACCCATCACTCTACCTACAGCTTCTCATCTGTCTGTGCTTGACATGTTGTCTGTCTGGAGGAAGGTTAGATGTATCTATTTTAGGATGGAGCATAAACTGCTTAAGTTCTTTGACAGATGCCAGTGACCAAATTCCCCCAATTAAGCAAAGGATCTTATATCTAAAAATATAAGTAGTTGTCATAATAACAACCACCTGGGGAGAAATGATAGCTTTCATAGCTTGCAGGCACAACATTCCCTCTTTGAACAGTAAAGGGGAACAGCGTGGGATTGCTATTTCTGCCTGAGAAGATAAGGATTCCCCTAAAGCAGAAGTTCTTGAACTTTTTGGTTGCAGGGCCCTTTTATACACTTAAAAATTATTGAGGACCCTGCAAAGAGCTTTTATTTATGTGAGTTTTATGTATTAATATTTGCCCAATTAGAAATTAAGGGCATCTTAGTTGTTGTTTAGTCATGTGCAAATTTCCATTTGGGGTTTTCTTGGCAAAGATACAGAAGTAGTTTGCTATTTCCTTCTCTAGCTCATTTTATAGATGAAGAAACTGAGGTAAACAGGGTTAAATGACTTGCCTAGGGTAATACAGCTAATAAGTGTCTGAGGTGGGATTTGAACTAAGTTCTTTCCACTGAGCCACCTAGTACCTCAAAATCATCTTAGTATTTATGAAAATAGTTTTGGGCTAGTAGAACCCCTTAAAAGGATTTCTGGGGTTTCCACCAGTCCCTGAATCACATTTTAAGAATTAGTACCATAAAGAAACAGAGCCACAGAGCTACTTCTGAGCATTCAACAGTTGAAGACATAATGTACTAAAAGGATCTCATATAGTGGTGATCATTGTATTTTTCTTTCTTTCAGCTGAATGTTTTTCAACCCTTCCACATGGATTGAGGCCCTACCATGCTGGCATGGGTGCTTGACACATTGGAAGAGACAAAGGAAATGTACTGTGCAGTCCTTACCCTCAAGATGTTTACAATCAGGTTGGGGTGTGGGTGAGTAGGAGGAGGAGGTAAGGCTAATGGATCTGAAACAATTAGAAAGATGGAATTGCATTTAATGAAGTACTAAATTGCATACTTGTTGTGTGCTATAGGAAATCTGAGAAGGGTGGGCCTGGGGTGGGCCTGGGAAGACTGAACAAAGCAAAGGATTTGATGTAGGCAGCAAAGAGTAGGTTAAGATTTGAATAGGCAAAGGGGAGTGAGGAATTCATTCCAAGAGGGAGGAACAACATAAGCAAAGTATCAGAGGTAGAAATGAACACAGTAAAGAATAAGAAGGAAGGAGGTAAGTATAGAACTTAGTGGGGCATTTTAGCCACAAAGATGTTTCACTTTAATTAGAAGCATCTCCAGTGAGTTAGGGTGATTGCCTCAGTTCTATACTTTAGGGTTTTGCTCTTATGCAGCCACTAGAGGAGTCAACTAGGGAAAAGAACAGAGCCATAAAAGATCTGAGACTAAAATACAATAAGCTTCCCCAACGGAGCCCACAGCAGTGCCGGCATAGAAGAGAAAGGAAAGGAAGGTGGGGGCTAACCTGCCGCTGACATGAAGGGATGGTTCAGATGGAGACATTTTGAGACAGAAGGTCTTTCACCAATGCCTTGAGCCACTCCTACCCTACTGTATTTTACTGTGCTGAGAGTAGGGAACTTACTGCCTCTGGGTCACATGGGGCCCTTTGACTGAATCCAAACTTCACCGAACAAATCCCCTTAATAAAAGGATTTGTTCTATAAACCTGGGACTCAGTCAGAAGGCTGCACCCAAGCACCTAGAAGGCCACATGCAGGCACTCCGGACTGTCTCACAGATCTCTTTAAAATATCCAGCCTAGTCTTTTCAATTTGTTTACCTTGGCAGCAGCCTGGTAAGGCATCTAAGTCAACCTTTTGAACTATTAGTTGGGTCTTTTGCTCAAG
Organism: Gymnobelideus leadbeateri; assembly: GCA_011680675.1. Taxonomy (NCBI): domain Eukaryota; kingdom Metazoa; phylum Chordata; class Mammalia; order Diprotodontia; family Petauridae; genus Gymnobelideus; species Gymnobelideus leadbeateri. Next base: position 269,986 of record WOXC01007303.1, on the reverse strand, counting down.
TCAGGTTTTCTCCATCCAGGCCTATGACATTGTCCCTTATCACTGACATAAATTGATTCCATCCCTCTGGAGTCTCCCCAGCCAGCAGGGTCCAACCCTTCTCCTCCTTGAACACTCAGTCTTCAGGATGATGCCCTTCAGTGACTGATTTTCTGAAGCCTAATGTTCACTTTAACCTAATTTCACCCATGTATAAATACATGATGGGGCCAGAAGGTCCACACAGTGTGATTTGACTCAGCCCCACATTTGTTTAGGGATGGCTCTGCCTTTACCTTAGATTATGAGGGCAGAAGCTGGAAGGACTCATTTAAGTCATGGGGAAGAAAATGATAGAGGTGTCTATAATGACCCTGAAGGAAAACCCAGGTCTCAAGAAGTGGTAGGAATGATTAGAAGGGCCCTTCTGACTAACTATGAGAGTGAAGATCACAGACCTTGAAGGAATTCTCAGAGCACATCTAACTTATCCTCAGTATTTTTTTTTTTTTGCTTTTTGGAGGGAAGTTGGGGTTAAGTAACTTGCCCAAGGTCACACGACTAGGTTTTTGTTTGTGTGCATTAAGTGTCTGAGGCCAGATCCGAACTCAGGTCCTTCTGACTCCAGGGCTGACGCTCTACTCACTGTGCCACCTAGCTGCCCCCATCCTCAGTATTTCTTAGGATTACGCCCAGCTTCCTGAGGCTCTGAGGACTATAGAATCTAGACTCAAGCAAAAGATTCTAATCCAATGTCCTCGTTTTTCAAATGTAGAAACTGAGGCACAGGGAGCAGAGTGGCTTTCTAAAAGGTCACACACAAAAGGATAGGCAACAAAGCTTGTATTCAAAATAAGTTCTTTTACCTCCAAATCAGGTGTTTTTCTCTGCGGAACCACATTGTCTCCTTCAGAGAAGGAGATTTCAGCACTTCACCTAGGTCCCTGGTCCAATATCTCACGTGTTTTTGAAGGAACATACTGGTGAGGTTTAAGGTACATTGTGCCATTCAAATTAAAATCTAGACATTTGGGAGGAACTATGACCTCACAAGAGAGGCAGAGTGGATTCCTGAATAGTGAGTCGGCCTCAGAACCAAGAAGAGCTAGGTTCAAGTTTTATCTTTCACACATTGGCTAGGTCAGAATCACTCATTGCTCTAGATCAGAGATGTCAAAAGCCCTGTGGACCTTATATTGATGACCATATTGACTCAGAAAACCACATATTAACATTATCTATGTTCAATTGTATTTTTACTTTGATTTTTGATTTTGATTTCCCAGTTACATCTGGTTCTGGTTCTGGCACAATTCAGGAGTTTGGGCAGGTGCCTGAGCTGTATACATTTTTGCTCTGTGTATCTTCATGAAATTAAAAATTGCAAGGGAGGTACTCTCCTCTAGGGATGTTCACTCTCAGAAGGAATTTCCTTTTCTGGAAGTCTCCTATAACAATGACATCACAGGTTCAGTCTCTATCCCTAATCCCATAAATTCAAAAATTAAATGCAGGACACATTTATTTAGCACTTACTGCACACTTACTGCATGCAGTACATTCTGTTAGACATTTAGGAGAATACAAAGGAGAAAAACACAGAATCCCTACCATCAAGTCATTTATATTTTAGTTGGGAAGATGAGTAATGTACACCATAATGTCAAGCTCCCTGACCAAGCATCACCTTTATGATTGCAAACCCAACTGGATTAAAATATAATTGGGAAACATTTGACAAAATAAATAAAAATATAATACAACATAATTTTAATTTGCGGTTTTCTAAGTCAATATGCGTCTGGCAGGGAGCCTTTTTTATTGAAGTGTGACACCACCAATACACACAAATAACTATATATGATACTTTCTTAGAAGTAGTCAAGCAAAGAATCTTCAGAAATTTGGAAAGGAAAAGGGAAGAATCAGGGAAGCATGTAGGATGTGCCAGGCACTGGAACAAGAAACCTGCTAGGTGGTATAGTGGGCAGACAGCACTGAACCTGGAGACAGGAAGTGTAGTTCAAATGTGGCCTCAGACATAAGCTGAGTGTCCCTGAGTAAGCCATTTAACCTGTTTGCCTCAGTTTCCTCAAGTGTTCAGTGGAGATCAAAATCACACCTACCTTGAAGGCTTGTTGGGAGGTGCCTGGAATGTAGTAGGCACTCTGTGATTACTAGGTCTTGTTATTATTGAATTTCAGAGCTAGCATTCAAACTCAGGTCCTGTGACTCCAAGCTGAATGCTGCTCTCCTCCCTGACCCTTCTCCACTCACTAGCTTGGGCAGTTGAGAAGAATTCTAATAGGCACTGAAGATGGACGATGGTGTCTACTCCCAGAAAGAAGAGGGGGCAGAGGCTGGAAGGGACAGATCCAAAGACATGGGAGAGGGTAAGATAAGAAATGGGAACATGGGCCAGTTAAGTTTGACTGGTGTGCAAAGGAATTAGTGTGAAATGAAGTTTGAAAGGTTGGTCAAAGCCTGGATCAGGAGATCCAGGTCAGGAAGACATGAATGCAAATCTCGCCTCAAACTCTTACTAGCTCTGTGACCCTGGACAAATCACTTACTTTTGTCTGCTTCAATTTTCTAATCTCTAAAATGGAGATTAAATAGTAGCATCTGACTCATAGGGCAGGTGAATTGAATGAGATATTTGTAAAGTGTTTTGAAAATCTTAAAGTGCTAAATAAGTACTGGCCATTATTTTTGCTATTAATAACTGGTACAATTATTAATATCAATAAATAGAATAATAATGTAAATAATAATCATTCATAGAAATGTATATGTAAAAATAATAATTGTCATTATTTTTACATGGAAGATACATGGGAAATACTAGTAAAATATTTTTAAAATCTTAAAGTTTATTATTGCTATTATTAAAAATAATCACTAGTATAATTATTACTGTCACAAATGTATTGATAATGTTAATAATGATCATTAATATAATTGTATATGTAAAACATCAAAATAATTGTCATTATTATTATATGAGGAGTTTTTTCTAGTAGGAAACGGCATGATCAGACCCGTGTCTCCTGAATGCCTCCAAGAGAGAGATATTCATTTGGTTTCTGCCTTGGATTCCTCATGCTTAACACAACGCCTTGCATGTAGGAGTGGTAAGTAAATGTTTGTTGAGTTGTTGAGTAGATTAAGGCATCTACACGGCACCAAACATCCTGATGAAAACTGGAAACATTCCTCCCTGCAGATGTTTGATGTCACGTAGACAGACTCTCTTGATGATTGACTGAATATTTCAGTCTTTATCTGGATGAGTGACATTGTGGAGGCATAGCCTTGTAGTGTCAGCTCTTAAACCCCTTCCACATTGCTGTTGAAAGAATTGTTATTACGGTTCTAAATACTCGGCCTGCTGTTAATTGGACACAGCATCCTTCACCTCCTCTAAGCACACGATGCCCGTGGGAAAACTGACAGGTTTTGTGCCAAAGGTGATTTCCATTCACAGGGTCCTCATGGTCATTATCCACAAGCATTTAGCAAGCACTCACTCACACGTGCATGGCACATTTTCAAACGGGAGACATCATGCAAACATTAGCTGTCGATGCCGTTATTATTGGAATTGCTAAATCAACTCTTCCCCCACCATGAAATTACTTAATAACAATTCTTTCCCCAACACCTGCTGAGAGTTCAAAGCACATCCTCCACGTGGTGCCTTAAAAATCTCACCCATTTACAGCAGTTTTCCTTTTCTTCCCCCTCTGATTTTCGTTGATTTTTTTGCCCTGCTCCCCAAACTGCACTTACCCACCATGCATTTGGTGTCAAGATTCGACTGTCTGGTTTGCTCACTGTTATTGATCAAAGGCTTTGGCTCCGCACATGCGCTCCACCTACTTGTTTGGAACGGTGTGGTCTACCTTGTTGCTGACCTCGAAGGACAGGACTGTGTCTTTGTAATACTCAGGGTCAATGCCTTAGGCAGAACTCTGAAATGCATTGAAAAGCATAGTTGGAAAGGATTTAAGAGGCCATCTAGTCCAGTCTGCACCACATAGATGTCAAATGGCCCTCCAATCTTTATTTGAAGACCTAGAGCGAGAGGGAAACCAATAATACTTCATTCCATTTTTGATTAGCCTAAAAGACTGCTAGCCAGGTAATCTGGGCCCAGAGTCAGTGAATTCACTTGTTCAGTCGTTTTTCAGTCATGTCTGACTCTTTGTGTTTTGAGGTTTTCTTGGCAAAAATACTAGATTGATTTGCCATTTCCTTCTCTAGCTCATTTTATAGATGAGGAATCTGAGGCAAACAGGGTTAAGTGACTTGCCCAGGGTCACACAGCTAATAAGAGTCTGAGTCCAGATTTGAAATCAGGAAGATATTTATCTAATATCTTATCTAAGACTTCTTCCTGACTTCAGGACCAGCCCTCTATCTACTGTAGCCACCTAGCTACCTGAAACCAGTAAAACCTGGGTTCAAATCTGGGCTCAGATATTTGTTGTATTACCCTGGGCAAGTCACTTAATCTCTATCTGCCTCAGTTTCCCCATCTGTAAAATAGGGATAATAATAGCATCTACTTCCCAGGGTTGTTGTGAGGACAAAAATGATAGTCACAGCTAGCATTTATGTAGCACTTTAAATTTTGTAAAATAGTTATACTATATTGAGTAGGAAAAGTAGAATTGAATAGTTGTGAAGTATTTTGCAAAATTTAAAGCACCACATAAATGCTAGCTACAACTATCCATCATTACAGTCTTTCTTGACATCAAGCAGAAATTTGTCTTTTTATAGCTTCTACTTGTTGGTCCCAGTTCCACTGTATGGGACTGAATTAGAACAAACCTAATCTCTCTTCATGGACAGACCTTTGAGCATTTCAAGATAACCATCATGTTTCTTCTAAGTCTTCGATAAGTGAGAAGCAGAGCAGTCGTTTTCTTCCTTTTCAGATGGGGAAACTGAGGCATGGAAACTTGCTAGAATGTCAGCAAATATTTATTAAATGACTACTGTGCTGTGGCTACCATGTTAGACACTGGAGATCCATGGACAATGAAACAATCTTCTCATGGGAAACTCACATTCCACATATATAAATATATATAACGTAAAAGTATGTTAATACATGCAAATATGTACAAAGTAGTTAAATACAGGATACTTTTGTGGGGAGGGCAGTAACAATGGGGTCTTAGGAAAGGCTTCATGCAGAAGATGGAAGCTAAACTGCATCTTAATGACAGTGAGGGAGGTATCTTCCATATCTCTGAGAGGCAGGAGCAAAAAGGAAAGGAACTCCTGGAATAGAAGTCATGAAAGTAAGCCAGAGTCTGATACAGAAGAGATCTCAGGGCTCCTGATGCCAATTCCAGTGATTAGTCAGTCCACTCAATCATATTGCTATTCCTGGCACCTACCTCAGAGGTTTTATAAATGAAGACCTGATAAGACTTGACTTGAATCAATCTATAGCCTCCTAATACATGGAAGCAGATTAAGCATACTCTTAAAGGCTGAATGATATGGTGGAAAGAGTGCTGGATTTGGAGTTAGAGGGCTGTGTGACTTTGGGCTAATCATTTCCCTGGGTCTTAGTTTCCTCATCTGTAAAATGAAGGCATTGGAACAATTAGAAGAGAAGATTATATCCTTTGCATAGCTATGAGTAAAGGGTGAATCATTTATTTATTTATTTATATTTTATTTTATTTAATTTTTTGTCTAATAAAACAAATGCTTTATTAACTTCTGGTTTACATCATTCATTTCCATCAGATTATGAGTTACATTTTTCCATTTTTTCCCTACTCACCACCCCAGAATAGCAGTCCCACTAGATATCCCCTCATCCAATCTGCTCTCTCCCATATCCTCTTCGACTTTGCCATTAGGGCAAAGTGAATCTCTGAGCCCCAATGCCCCGACATCTTATGAAACATTTAATTTTAAAACTTCAATTTTCAGATCCATTCCCTTCCTCCCTTGTCACCCGCTCCTTCTGAGAAGAAGGGGTGAATTTTTAACAAACAAGGGATAGGGGCAATTACAAAAGGTCCAACAAAAAATGAACACATCTGGGATAAGAAGAGAGGCAGTGGGCTGGGACATATATATACTCCCACCCCACGTATAGGTGGGGGCCACTACTGCTCAGCCCGGCTTGCTCTCAGAAGAGGCGCTGTGCAAAGCAGAATTGTAGTAGCTTGAAAGAAATGTGAAGTGCTCAGATTTAGAGAATCCATCTCAAATTTTCATATGAACTCTTTGTATCCAACCTGTGGCAGAACATTCTGAGCTCATGTTGGTCTGATCAGCCACAGTTGGACACACTGTAACTTGACTCTAACATAGTGATGCTATTTTGTTCCTCTTTGAGAATGGACAAAGAAATAAATATATGTATACATTTACACATACATATATACACATACATCATATATATGCACACACATGTGTATATATAATTTCTAGATTTACATAAAATACATATATTTCTTTCTTTCTTTCTTTTTGCTTTTTGGAGGGCAATTGGGGTTAAGTGACTTGTCCAAGGTAACAGGGCTAGTGTTTTGTGTGTGTGTGTGTGTGTGTGTGTGTGTGTGTGTGTGTGTGTGTTAAGTGTCTGAGGCAGCATTTGAACTCAGGTCTTCCTGGCTCCAGGGACGGTGCTTCATTCACTGTGCCAACTAGCTGCCCCTATATATTTTTATAAATATGTCAGATAAGAGTTTGATATTGAAGATATTTAGACAACGAAGTAACATTCCCAACCAAGATGAGCGGGTTGGACTAGATGCCTCTTAAGTCTCTTCCAGCTCTAAGGGGATAATCCCATAATTCTTTTGCATACTATGGTGATTCTTGCTCTGAGTAGGGCCTAATCGAACACAATTGATGGTTTCCTGTGAAGCCTTTGTTGAAATGAATATAGACACAATATCTTTTTCACGAGGCAACAAAATCAGTAAATCTGCCCTATATTTTTATACAAATGCATAAATATATTTGGTTAGTTATCTAAATATACAACTGAATGTGTTATTGGCCTTTTGGGAAGTCTCAGGACATAGACCCTTTTCAAAAGCTTGTTGTTGCTGTTGTTGATATCCTAAGCTCTCACTGGAGGTTTACGCTATGATTAGGGTTTGGGAGAGAACTCCTAGCTTGATCACTCTCCATCAGAGTGTTTTGGGAAAGTTGCAAGTTTGGGAAATACATCAGTAATTATGGACTGTACAACAATACCACATGGTGGTTCTGAGGAGAACTGCACCAAGGGCTTAAGCATCTTTAAAAACAGCATCACTGAGTTCTCCCAGGGATCTCTGAGCATTTTGCAAAGAAGAAAGCCCATTTTTTCAATGATTTTTTTCTCCAAAATTTTATTTTAGACTCAAATGCCAGAATACAAATAGAGTATAAAAAGAGAAACAAAAACATATTATGAACTTAAATATTGAAAATTAAATACAAAGTTAGAAAGAAATAAAAGCATGTCATGTGCATTGCAGAACATGAGATGATTCAAAATATGTAACAATCAATTTTTATTTCAAGAAAGCCTATATGATAAATAATACTCGTTGTGTTGAGAATTGTCTATCTTTGCTTCCTTGTGAGTTTTCTTTTGTTCTCTGTTGTGTATTTTTTTTACTTTGTTCTTTTTACCCCTCCCTCCAAACCCCCCAGAAGGCCAGAATAAAATTTAGATATGTTTCTTCTTAGCTACACACACACACACACACACACACACACACACACACACACACACACACACACACACACACACACACAGACATATACATTCCTGAACCTATTCTCCTCCTGATCTTTATTTTTATGTTTATGCATATCTCTTGTTTCCTATCCCTCCTGCCTCCTCTACTTTATTTTATCCACTACTTTGCCCTCCTATGATTTGGCTACCCCCCTCCAAGGATTCCTTCTCTATCCTCCCAATGATTTTTTCAATTGTTTCCTCCTTTGAGAGTAATTTTTTTTAATCTAAAAGAAATATTTCAAACCACTTTGTCTCCACCTGAAAACATCCAGCCTTCTGTATCTCTTCCTTTCTGAAATTAACCTCTCTACTTTCTGAATGGTGGAGAAGCCATTGGATTTGGAGTTAGAAAACTGGGCTTCAAGTCCTAGTTCTGCTGCTTGCTGTCTGGGTGACTCATTTAACTTCTTTGATCTTCTGATTCTTTATCGGTAAAATGGAGTGTTCTCTAAGGTCTAGCTCTAAAATTCTATGATTCTGTGCTCTTTTAAGCAAACTCCTTTGTCTAGAACAGATGTTATCAACCTTTATTTTATTTTACTTTTGCCATGGACATCTTTGGCATCCTGGTAAAATCTATGGATCCCTTCTCAGAATGTTTTAAATGCATAAAAGAAAAAATCCATAGGATTACAAAGGAAGTTGATTTTATTGAAATGTAATTATCAATTTTTTTTCCCAAAAGCCCTGCTTAGAACCTTGCTCTCATTGTTACTTTCCATGTCCCTACTTTTTTCCAACCCTCTTTTGTCTCTCTACCTACAGATCTCGCCATTAAAAAAAAAAAGATGAACAAAATCACTTTCCTCAGCCTCAAAATCTCTTACTTTCCTTTCAGATTCTCAAATACTGTTTCTTCAATAGGAAATAACTCCTTCACTCATTCTCAAATTTATGTCTCAATCAGGTCACTGATATTGCAGTCTTGAAGGTTACTAGTGACCACCTAATTGCCAAATTTGATTCAAAGACTTTCTAAATCTTCATTCTTCTTGATTTCTCAAGAAAGTAATGGGGAAAGTGCTGAATTCCCATTCAGATGATCTGAAATCCTAGCCCTTTTTATGCCACCAGTTCCCTATGTGACTTCAGGCAATTCAATCACTCCCCCTCTTGCACTCCCACTTTCTTCATCCATAAAATGGAGCTAAGACCTGCCCTGTCAAACTGACATGATTATTTCAAAGGCCAAATGGATGTTTAACTGAACAAAAAACACTTTGAAAATTGTCAGAACTCATAATAAGGCTTTAGCAAACATTTAAGTAGTCACTGTGTATAGTGCCCTGTTCTTCACGATGGTGATGATGAAGAAGATGATGATCAGTTCCCCTTGGAATCTTTTCCTCTTCTTGCTTCCCTGATATCACCCTATCCTGGTTCTTTCTATGTTCCTGACTACACATTCTTTGCCTCCTCTCCGCCCTCCCATCCTCTAAATGCAGATATTTCTTGGCATCAGTCTTTACTCTTCCTTCTTCATAGATATTCCATTCTTGTGACATCAGCTATAATCTCTCTGGTGATTTAAATGCATTCAGGTCCACAAACATTCATTGAATTCCTGTTTTGGTATATGGCACTGTGCAAACATGAAAAATGATAAAATCTGTGCCTTATGGGAGAAGATACCTGTAACCACTAGGTGTCACTATAGAGAACAAAAAGGTTCTGCCTTGTTGCTGAGCTCATCATCCCCTCTTCTCAACCAAGGAAGAATGAGAACAAAGATCCTCTCAGATCATGCCTATTTTCACCCGGAAGCTTGATTTTGGACAGGGCTTTCTCTCTAGCTCAGGAATCATTTACCTGGAGTCTCTGAACTTAAAAAAAATTAAGTATATTTTAGCATAATTGGTTTTCTTTGTCATTTTATTTATTTTGTGCATTCTGAGGAGTCCCCAGATTTCACCTGACTGCCAAATAGCTCGGCTGATACACACACACAGAGTTTAAGAACCCCTGCTCATGCCCCTTCATTCCTCCATCCTTTCTCTCCTCTTCCATCTCTCCACCCTTCTCTGAATGGTGAGGTGAGGAGGAATTCATGTCAGCCAGGGGACTACACCTGGCTGATAATACACAAAACTTCCAAGGGTCTTGCTTTGGGGCAGTTATGGAGTCATCAATAGGAACATAAAAATCAGTATCAGCTTGTTCACCCCCACCTCACATCTAAAGCCACTAGGCTATAAAGGAATAATTCCAACTGATTATACCCTGAGACCTAAACCTCCAGGGGCCCTGCCACTTGTACCCTCTGCACATGATTAAAGACACACTCCGAGAACAATTAGAATTGATTTATCTTGAGGAAATGGATGCAAAATACTATTGTTACCTTAGAAAGCAATTTAAAAGGGAAACAAGAATCCCTTAGTTAACTGGGTTCACCATGATTTATGGGAAATTGCATTACCAGTTGGGCTTGTCTTCCACTCTGACTCTTTTTTTTTTTTTTTGGCTTTTTGGAGGGTAATTGGGGTTAAATGACTTGCCCAAAGTCACATGGCTAGTGTCTGAGGCCAGATTTGAACTCAGGTCCTCCTGACTCCAGGGCCAGTGCTCTATTCACTACGCTACCTAGCCGCCCCTCCACTCTGACTCTTGCCATCCTTTTGCCCATGCTGGGCCATGATGCTCATCCCCTAGAGGAGCCTGCCTATGAATCTGCTCTCCTTTGGTCAACCATTCTGCTCAGTACTCACTGCTGCTACCAGCTTCTGGGGAAGGAAAACTTTGGCCTCCTCTATTGCTGCTACCCCCACCACAGGTCAGCCCTCTCATTTAAGCTTCTAGAAGGGATGAGTCATCTCAGATAACCCAGTCAGAAGATCATGATATTCTGATCCCATATTTTACTAGGCTAGGGAAAGGAACAATCCCAGATTACTTAGAGAGGTACCAGATCACTCTGCACCCAGGAGAGAAAAAGAATCTGCTCCAAAGAGCATACATGCTAATACATTAAACATCTCAAGAGTGAGGATCTGTGATCATTCTAGTGTGGTAACTGCCTATAAATAGTTAAATAGTTATACATTAATAGTAAATAATCACATTTAAATTAAATTAAATAGTTAAATTAAATAAATGAATAGTAAATAGTTCACAGAAAATTTCACGAGGCTCAAGAGAAGTTGGGTAGCTAAATGGCACAGTAGACAGACTGGAGTCAGGAAGACTCATCTTTCTGAGTTCAAATCTGGCTTCAGATACTTACTAACTGTGTGACCCTGGGTAAGTCACTTAACTCTGTTTGCCTCAGTTTCTTCATCTGTAGAATGAGATGTAAAAGGAAATGGCAAACCACTCTAGCATCTTTGCCAAGGAAACCCTAAATGGGGTCATGAAGAGTTGGACATGACTCAACAACCACAGAAAGATTATATGACTTGTCCATAGATATAAACTAGTAATTGCCAGAGGAGGGCACTGATATAAGGTCTTCCTAATCCCAGGGACAGTACATCAGATATGTAAATAGCACTAACGCAAAATAGAATTTAATAATGGCACAGGAGATAAAATCAGTGTGGCACTGAAGAAAGAACTCTGAATTTGGATAGAGATGACAGTTTCTCCATGAACTATTAGTGGGGCTTTAGGACAGGAACGTTTTTTTATAGAGCCTCAGTTTCCATATCTGTAAAAAGAGAGTTTTATGCCAGATGGTCTTTGAGGGCCTTTCTAGTTTTAAACGCTAGGCCTAATAATGGAGAGGTCACACAGCGGCAGCAGGATCAGTCAGAGAAGGCTATGGGGATGGGGGCCCCTTAACTGAGCCTTGAAGGAAGAGAATCAATAATCAGTTATGGGAAGAACATCCATTCTGAGCATGGAAGATGATGTGTCTCCCACAAAGGTGGGAGAAGACAGGATAAAATTTGGTAACAATGAGCAGTAGAATTTGGCTGAGACATTGAGGATCCTAAGAAGAGGCCTAAAAAGGGACATTGAAGTCAGATTTTAGAGGACATTCAATATTGGGAGTTTTCATTTATTTCTTTGGTTATTTTATTTTACTATTTGGGGATTCATTTTTGTCAATTATCAAACATTTATTTTTCTCTTTCCCTTTTCTTTCCTCCCCTTAATGGGAAAAAAAAGAAAAAGGAAAACAAAATCCCTGTAACAAATATACATAGTCAAGCAAAACAAGTTTACATGTTGGCCACGTGCAAAAAAATATATATGTGCCTCATTTTGTATATGTAGGCATATATGTATATATATATGCATATATATGTATATTTATCCTCTGCAATCATGGTTGATCATTGTGTTAATGAGAGTTTTTAAGTCTTTTGGTACTTCTCAAACTGGATGTCACATCACAAACATCTTAAACTCGGTATGTCCCAAACTTTGTCCCAAAATTATTCTTGTTATCTTTTCCCCCAAAGCCACCCTTCTTAACTTTCCTATTACTATTGAGGATGCTAGCATCCTCCCAGTCACCCTGACTTAAAATCTATGAGTTATCCTTGACTCCTCACTTACACTCATTCATAATATTCAATAAGATGCCAAGTCCTGACAATTTTGCCATCTCTCATATATCCCCACTACTTCCCTATGATACTGCCAACACCCTGGTGCTAGCTGTTATCACCTCACACCTGGACTCCTGTTATAGCCTTCTGATTGGTCTCCCTGCCTCAATTTTCTCTTTCCTCTAGTCAGTCCATATTCAGCTGTCAAATTGATCTTTGAACAACCTTGACCATGTGTAATGCCAATGCGATACCCATAGCAGCTGCTATGAATATGCATACATATTCCCAGGGTTTATTCACAAAACATAATAAACCCTTCTCCTCCAAGACAAAAACCAAAGTATTCATTTGGGTCATTGTTATTAGGATACCAAAAAGCAAGGTTAGTAAGATACTCATCACCAATCCAGGGAGTGCTGACATTGCAAGTGGTCTCTCAGTCAAGCCTCCCCACCAGTAAGCACCCTTAGGCAAGTTCTTCCCTCCCTCTGATTCTCCCTCAACCAGGTTTCTCTCTGCCCACACCTCTCCCTTCAAGCAATATGATATGTATACTGTTTCCAATCAAAGACTTGATTGGCTTAATTGGAAAGGTGTGGGGATCCCTGTGGCCCAGAGCCTAATTGGCTCTGCATCAGGGCTCCATGTGAAGTCTATTAATGGTCAGGGAAGATCTTATATCCCATTAACCTTACACCATGTCTTTTCATTCAGGTCCCCATTAAAATTCCACCTTTCTGCAAGAAACTTTTCTTGACCCTTCTTGAAACTAATGCTTTCCCTCTAAGATTATCTCTAACTTATCCTGCCTATATCTTATTTGCATAGTTATTTGAATGTTGATTAGACTGTGAGCTCCTTGAGAGCAAGGACCATCTTTTATCTTGTCTTTGTTACCAAAGTGCCTAGAATGTAGTGGACACTTAATAAATGCCTGCTGAAGATGACTTTAAAATTGTTCACCTTCTTGTTAGAGTATAAATTGTTCTCCTGATTCTATTCAAGCCACTCTCCATCATTTCATAGTAGTCTTCCCTGGTTTCTCTGAAACTCTTATATAATTTTTTAACAGTAAATAATATTCTATTAATCCCATTAATGGCATAATTTGTTGAGTTATTCTCCAAATGATGGACACAATTTTCAGTTCTTTACCAGTAAAAAAAAGCTGCCATAAATATTTTTTTTTAAAGCAATTGGGGTTAAGTAACTTGCTCAAGGTTACACGGCTAGTCATTTGATTTATGCGTGGGTGCTCATTTTCTGAGGCCGGATCTGATCTCGGGTCATCCCAACTCTGAGGCCAGCGCTCTTACTCACTGCTCCACCTAGTCGCCCCTTTAGGGCAATTGGGGTTAAGTAACTTGCCCAAGGTTACACGGCTAGGTTTTTGTTTGTGCGGATTAAGTGTCGGAGGCCGGCTCCGAACTCAGGACCTTCTGATTCCAGGGCCGGCGCTCTATTCACTGCGCCACCTAGCCGCCCCCATAAATATTTTTTTAACATATTGGACCTTATTCCTCTGTGAAAGGCTATGTACAGTTTAATAATTTGGGGGGCAAAGTTCTAAATTGCTTTTTGGAATGGTCCATTAACAGTGCCCTTTTATCCCCTAACAGTTCCTTCAACATTGATAATTTTCTGGTTTTATCACCTTCTCCAATCTGATGGGTAGGAGATGAACCCTTAGAATTGCTTTAATTTGCATTTCTACAATTATTAGTAATTTGGAACATTAAAAATATAGTTATAATTAGCTCAGATTTTTTTCTTCCATGGAGAACTACTCATTTACATAATTTGGCCCGTTAACTGAAAACAGAAGTTTTTTCAGATCCTATAGGCAATAGGGAGCCATATTTATGGGAATGATTATGCAGTTCATAGATTATTTTGGCAGTAATGGGGCATATGGATTGGGCAGAGGGGAGACTGGAAGCAGGGAGACTAATTATACAATAATACTGGGGAAAAATAATCAGGGCTTGAACTAGGCCAGTGGTGGTAGGAGTGAAAAGGAAAGAATAGATTGAGTGATATTATGAGGGTAGAATCTAACTGGAGAGCAAGGAAAAAGAAGAAGTCAAAGCGGATTCCAAGTCTTGATGATTGAGAACATGGTAGCATCATCAAAAGGAATAGGGAAATTAGGAGAAGATTTTTGTTTGGGGATGGGTTGAAGGGATGTATTTTGGGTTTAACTGTAGTGGCCCTACAGGGAGCTAATCCCTCACCCTAGACCTATAGGTTGAGTCCAGGGTGGGGAGGGATAATTTCAGGTTCAAGGTACTGTGTGGGTCCACATTTCTAAACCCTCCTGTCTCAACTCATTTTCTTGGTGAGGTGTCTTCTATTGGGTGCAGAGCTCCACTCCATAGATCATGACTGATATTTCTTTATCACTCTCCAAACAATATAGTAGAACAGAAAAAGAGGATTATATGTGAACTGTGGACTTCTATTAGACACAGTTTGCTTTTCTTTTAAAATATATAATACATTCAATATATAGCCTTCAAAACTATCAATCAATTACCAAGTGTTAATTAAGCCCCTACTATGTGCCAGACATTGTCCTACTTGTTTGTTACTCTTTCTGGCTTTTCTTCTGTTCCTTTCTGTGCATTATTTTAAAAAATGTTTCAATGACCTTTCTTTCTTTCTTCCTTCCTTCCTTCCTTCCTTCCTTCCTTCCTTCCTTCCTTCCTTCCTTCCTTCCTTCCTTTCTCTCTCTCTTTCTCTCTCTTTCTTTCTTTCTTTCTTTCTTTCTTTCTTTCTTTCTTTCTTTCTTTTCTTTCTTTCTTTCTTTCTTTCTTTCTTTGCTATTCTGTGACTATGGGTGAAGCAGAATCACAGTACCTCAAAAGAAATGTTAGATGCACAAACTTAGAGACTTTCCACTTTCCACTCCAAATGTTCATGTGGATTTTTGTAGAGGCTTCTGAGCTCCTATTGACCTTATCAGCCACAGATGGTCATACTGTACCTTGACTCCAACATTATTTGAAAATGAAGAATGGCAAGCAACCAATCATATTTCTATCCTCTGAACCTTTCCATGTTCCCCACCCCCTTCCAATTAATTTCTCTGTCAGGAGATGGGTGGCAAACTTCATCAGCAGTCATCCGAATTGTGGTTGATCATTGCATCAATCAAAATGCTTGTCTTTTCTGTTGTTGTTAGATGAGATTTTCTCCTGGTTCTGCTCACTTAATTCTGCTTTAGTTAATTTATGTCTTTCTAGATTTCTCTGAAACCCTCTCTTCAATAATTTTTAGGGAACAATAATAATCCACTACATCCATATACCATAATTTGCTTAGACATTTCAGAATTGATGGCCTTTTCCTATCTTCCAGGAAAAAAGAACTATTGTAAATGTTTTTGTAGATATAGGTCCTTTTCTGTTTTCCTTGATATCTTTAGTGATATAAGCTTGGAAATGGTATCATTGAGTCAAAGAGTATATACACATTCTAGTAATTTTGGGCATAGTTCTAAATTACTTTCCTGATTGTTAGATCAATTCACAGTTTCACTAAAAGTCCATTAGTGTGCTTGTTTTCACAGAAGTCCTAAAATTTAAATTTTCCATTTTTTCTCATCTTTCCAAATATGCTTTAATTTGCATTTCTCTAATAGTTCGTGATTTGGAACATTTTTATGTGGTTGTTGAAGCTTGGATTTCTTTCTTTGAAAACTCCCTGTTCATATCTTTTGACTATTTATTTATGCTTCTTGTTCTTTGGAATTTGAAACAATTCCTTAAGTATCTTGGATATGAGATCTCTAGCAAAGAAACTTGCAGCAAATATTTTTCCCAGTTGCTTTTTTCTCATCTATCTTTAACTGCATAGCCAAGCATCTCCAACTAACTGAACCTTTCAAAGTGGATATCTTATAGATGCCTCAAATTCAACATTACACAATACAATTTATTATATTTTCCCTAAAACCTTAGTAGAGCAGGTTATGACCGCTAACATTCCCCATGATAGAGGAAAAGTTGGAGGTGGGAGGTAGCAGGTGAGATGGAAATGAGAAAAGGTAAAAAAAAAAATGTCTTGACTGTTGAATGTGTCAAGAATATGTCTAACATAGGGTGGACCATATGGAGGGTTTGCTACCAGAGAGGGAGAAGGATCAGAAAGATCTGGGATGGTGGCAGGGAACCAGGCAAAGGTGAAGAAGCATTTTGATGTATGGGCTAGAGAAAAACAGGGCAATAGGGTATGGGTATATGAAATGTGTTTTCTGCCCAGGGACAGAGCTATGATCTCCCTGCTCTGCAATGGGTGGAAGTTACAAAGACGGTTTTCAATTTGCTATGAGCCAAAACAAAAAAGAAGCTTTCTAGCAATTAGTTGCTGTCTAAGCAGCTCTCTCAGTGGATAGAGTCCTGGAAACTGTGGAATCAGGAAAACCTGAGTACAAA
This sequence comes from Gymnobelideus leadbeateri, assembly GCA_011680675.1. Taxonomy (NCBI): domain Eukaryota; kingdom Metazoa; phylum Chordata; class Mammalia; order Diprotodontia; family Petauridae; genus Gymnobelideus; species Gymnobelideus leadbeateri. The sequence continues at coordinate 253,295 of WOXC01007303.1, read as the reverse complement.
TACAGTCATAGACACTTACTAGTTGTATGATACCCGGCAAATCTTTTAACCTCAGTTTCCTTATCTGCAAAATTCTGATAATAATAGCATTTATCTCCTGCAGTTGCTGGGAAGATCAAATGAGATAATTTTTGTAAAGTGCTTTGTAAACTTTAAAATTCTATACTTTACTACTACTGTTGCTACTAATGCTGTCGCCGCCGCCACTGCTGCTGCTTCTGCTGCTGCTACTACTAGTATTATTACTGCTGTAAGCTCTTATTACTACAGTTGCTGCTGCTACAAAAGTTCTTTGCAAACTTTAAGGTTCTTTGGTGTTACTACTACTGCTGTTGCTGCTGTTGCTGCTACTATTACTACTACTACTATTGCTACTATTAACTACTAGCACCACTGCTAGGATGTTTACTGTGACTATTATTATTATTATTACAAAGTGAAACAGGCTGCCTCTGGTAGCAGCAGGGTCCATATCACTTAACATTTTCAAAGAAAGATTGGCTAACCACTTGTCAGAAATCTTGTAGAGGGAAGCTTTGTCCTACTACTTTTGGGACTCAGTGGTCTCTGAAGTCCCTTTGAACTCAGGGATTCCATGCTGCTATAATAAATAAATAACTACTAACATTTAGATAGTATTATCATGTTTAAAAAAAAAACGTATTTTCCTCACAACAACCCAGTGAGACAGGTACTGCAAGTATTATTGTCCTCTTTTGAAAGATAGGGAAAATAAAGGACAGAGAAGTTCACTTGCCTGTGGCCACATAGTCAGGAAAGTAATGGCTCTAGGTCTACTGAAAGCAAAATTCACTGCTTTTCCTACTATAGTATATATTATAATATGGTTATAATTAACACAACATATGTATATGTGTATATATTGTATACAATGCTGCCTTATATGAGAATGTAGAATTATATACATGTAGAAAAATACATATGGACTACTGCTACTATTCCTAATTGGTATTTATCATGTACATACCCATACACGTAAGCACCCAAGTGCTTTTCCACTTGATGTAAAATAAACATGCACTGATTTCTTGGCTTAAAGGACTTGTGCTTTTCCTCTAGGAATGAACCAAACTCTTCTTTACCAGAAATATTTTTCTGCTCTTTAATGGGAAGTCCACTCCTTCCCCTACCCCAGTTCCAACAATGAGAAACGAAAAAAGAAATTCAGTCCTTTATATCATGATTGCCGTTTCACTTCTTCCAAGTAGGAGACCATGAAGGGTCTCGAGTTTCATTTGGGAAAAGTTCCTCTACCCAGGATGGTTTGAATACTTCCCTGAACTCGAACTGACTTTTGCAATCCCATGACATGTGAATAAGTTCGTGTGATTTCCCATAACTTTGGTCATGGACCTTGGAGAAAGGGTCACAAAAATATTTCATTTCAGAATGCGAGGGCAGTGCCAATACATTTGGAAACTAGTAAAAATAAGGTAACCTTGGAAATTGACTGTCAAATAAAGGTCAATTTCAAATTCAAATTTGAGAAAAGGATCAGTATTGGATCACATTTATATTATGCCTTTAGGTCCAGCCTTTTGCTACACTTCAACTGTCTGATGGTGGTGGTGGTGGTGATAGGGACAGGCACTGGGTCTTTGATTCACTGGTATAGAACCAATGAAAATGGATTATCCTAACATCGGATTCAAGTATATTGAAACTCCCAGCTGAGGAAACTTCCTCTATCCATGCATGTTGGCATCCTCTGCAATTTATAGTCTTAGAGAATTACCTGGGAATAGTGAGAATAATGCTCTTTTCCATGAAGAAAGTGCTTTGTAGACTGTAAAGTGTTATTTAAGCTGTTTTTATTATTATCATAGAGACAACATGACATAATGGTCTGCCTGGAAGCCACAAGTGTGGATGCAAGTACCATTTTTAACACCTACTGTCTATCGGCCTTTGAGGAAGTTATTTAACTTCTCATTACTCTGAAGAGAGAAGTGAAGGCTGGAAATACAGATATGGGAGTCATCTATACAGAAATGACGGCTGAACCCTGAGAGTTTACAAGATTATGAAGAGAATGAGGACCTAGGGACAGATCCCTGGAGTACATGAACATATAGATGTCACAATGAACTATGACCTATCCATGCCTATCTACCCTATGACACTTTTAGCCATATACTCCCATACTTTTGCTGTAGAGCAAACCTAACATATGGGGCAGCAGGGCTTCTTTGAGTTCTCTGGATATCACAAGGATATATTAAGAGTGTGAACTAACATTTGTTCTTCTTTGTTATGATCATAATCCTCTAAAAAAGCACATTCTGATATAGCTATATATGGACAAGAAATGAAGTAAAGAGGTTTGAAGCAGTAGATCTTTCTGGATGGATCCCAGGGTTGGGATGAGGCAACAGAGGAGGACACAGTATTGAATCTCATTTGGTTCAATTGGCTTTGAGTCAATCAACCAATAATCATTTACTAAGCCTATTGGAAACGAGGCACTGAGGATACAAATGCAATGAATGAAGCAATCCCTACCTTTAAGAAGTTTATATTCTAACAAGGAAGACAAAACTACATATATATATACATGTGTGTGGATGTGGATGTATATATGTATATGTAACGTGTATATATGTGTATATATATGCATTATATAAAAATATATATGAGAGGCAAAAACACAGATATATGAGAGACAAAAGCATACATATCTTTCACATATATATGTACATAATTATTATCAAGAGAATCAATGCAAATAAATACAAAATGCTTAAAGATGAGGTTGCTTCAGAAGGAAGGCACTACCAGCTGGGGTGAATCAGGAAACGCTTTTTGTAAAAGGCAACATCAACTCAATCTTGAAGGCAGAGAGGGCTTCTCTGAGGTGGAGATGCAGAGGGAACACATCCTAGACATGGGAGACAGCCAATAGAAAGGTGAGGGAAAGGGAAATAGAGTGTCATCTGTGAGGATCAGAGAGAGGGTCAAGTTGTGCTAGATCAAAGACCTTGGGGGAGGAAGTAAGAGCATAATCAGGCTGGAAAGGTAGGATGGGTCCAGGTTTACATTTTATCCTGGAGGCAATAGGGAGCCATGGGTTCTTAGTGAATAGGGCAGTAGAATCAAACTCAAATAGAAAATGGATCCCTGCGGGCAACATATTAACTTAGAAAACTATGAATAATCTACCTTGTGTTGTATTTTTATTTATTTTGTTGAGTATTTCCCAATTACATTTTAATCTGGGTCTGACAGCACTCTGGAATAGAGGAGTCATATGGGCAGATCTGTGCCTAAGGAAAATCACACCAATATTCATACAAAGGAAGGGTTGGAGGTTATAAAGAAGAATCCAGAACACAGTGTTCACCTGGCAGGGACCCTGGGCCAATGTGAGGCCCTAGGAAGATACCAAGAATGCCTCTCTTTTTCATTCATCCAGCTACTTTTTTGTTCCATTTCTGTTTAGGGGAAGGAGAACATTAAGTTTTTCTCTATTATTGAGATTTATTCACAAGTTTCTTCCTGTCGAACAGGAAAGTTTTAACTTTAGCAAATGTTTTTTCTGGTGTGAAACACAGTGTATGAAAAACTAAAAAGAACTCTGTTCTTTGTGTTTCCTATTTTTGCCCCTTACTTTGCTATCCTTGACTCTATTCTATCACACCTAACAATGCCCCCCTCCCAACTTCCATTCTGATAGGACCTTGCCCAAAGCCAGATCCAGCAGGGCTTTCCCCAATGCTGGGGAGAAGGAGGTGATGTGAGATGGGTCTGGTGCCAGCCCAGGAGAGAACTGCTCCAGACATCCCCCAAAAACTGTGAAAGGGAAACGTTTCCTTCAAGTATGTTCCACATTTACTTGGAGCCTGCGGAGGCCAGTTAGTTGAATATGGGTGTTTATGCCCTGCGGGTACGAAGTAGTCCCAGAACCTCTAAGCAGTGATTTTTAGGAAGCCATGGAAAGATGACTGGCTGATAGGATGTTAACTCTGTAAGTTCCTGGAAGGAACCCAAGCACCACCTAGCTACCCCAAATTTTAGTTAAAAATTAATGAAAATATAAAGATGTTATTTTTCTTATTTGTTACACCACCAATGGGATGGCTTCTGTGTGTGACCATACACAACCCCACAAAGAGAATGTCCTGTGATATTTCTACTGAGCAGTTGCAGACCCTGATAGTCCACACTGATATGAAAAATACATGGAGGGGGAAAGGAGATTCATTCTTACTTGTAAGTGGAATTGGAAAAGCCTCAGGAAAGACAACTTCCTAACCCTTCTCATCAATATCTAGCTCTTATCCTAGTGAGGGATACTATAAACAGACAACCATGAAGAAGGGGTGAAGAGGGAGACCCAGGGAATGATGTCAGTTTTTTTTTATCAGTGAAGTATGAGACAAGGTCCTCACCTCAGAGTCAGAGTGTGGGAGGCTTAAAGAGGAGCAAAAAATTTGGAAAAACCACTGTGGTAAGTAGAACAGTGAATCAATTAGGAAGATTTAAAAGAATTGCCTTGCACAGCAAGTTGAGATATAACACAAGGGAAATTTGTTAATCAGAATGATTTAGTGATTGTTATTCAGCTCCATTCAGTAGCACATGAATAGGAGCAAAGATGGTAGGGATTATACACATTTGGGGTTTGACAAGGAGTGATCAGAGTGATAGGACAAGAGGAAAGAACTTTGAGAGTAAAGGATAGTATTGTTGGTTGTCCTTTGTTTTCAAAGAAGACCAATGACATCTGAATTGGATTTAAGTGGGGTAAAGTTGAATGTAGTCATCAGCCTCACTTTCTTTTCCAGAATCATCAAAGTCCAATGGTAAGACAAAAGTTTGGATGACTGGTGATGGCTCAGGTTGTACTGGATGACCTTGGTGTCTTTGATGTTGGACTAAGTTCTAAGCCTCAGCAGCATCTGCTTCAGCCGCCTTCCTGGCCATTGGAACAAATTGTTTTCACCCACCCATTCCACCAGTGGTAAGTCTTCACATGCTTGGGATAGATTCCACCCCTAACTCACTGATGTGTCTGAGACCTGTTGGCTATCCTCAGTGTGATTTCGCCCTTCTGCCAAGATGGCTTTACAGATTGTGGCTGCATTTTCTTGGAGCCACAGGTGAAAGTTGAATGCTAGGACACCAAAGGTAGATGAGCAGCTCTGAAAATGGCTTGACAAGCTCTCACATCAGGGGTGCTAGTCCTCTTTGAGGACCCCATACACTGATTCACAAAAGTGTCAAGCTAGGATAGGGAAGAAAGTATAGGCAGCAGAGATGATGGGCCAGGAAAGAACTGAGGGGTAGAGTGAATGGAAGTCACAGAGAGGATGTACCAGGTTAGGGACTGTTCAGCTCAGGGAAAGATGGAACAAAAACAACAAAATACTGTCACATCCTCATCCTCATCCCCATTAACAAATAACCTGTATCTTAGAGGTGGCAGCTAGGTGGCAAAGTGAATAGAGCACTGGCCCTGGAGTCAGGAGGATCTGAGTTCAAATCTGGCCTCAGACACTTAACATTTACTAGCCGTGTGACCTTGGGCAAGTCACTTAACCCCAATTGCCCTGCCTTTCCCCATCCAAAAAGCTAACTAGCCCAGAGGTAGTAGAAGGTTAAAGAGTTTAGAAAATTCTTGAATTGCATAAAAATAAAATTTTTAAAAGTTTCATTTCCCCATTCTCTTCCTTTTACTTTTCTCTGCCATCCCTGTGTCTTCTGGATATTTCCTTTGTTCTGTTTGGCCAATGACAGAGGAAGACAGAATCATCTCTTTTCAGGAAATCACTATATTTCTATTTACTACTTCCAAAGAGACCTGGGCCTAGATTTAGGAAGACCTGACTCAGACACTCAGCTGAGAATGTCCCCACTCTAGAAATAACTCACAGTGTTCCCGGCTCCTCAAAAAACACTTAAAGAAGGATTCTATATTCTTCTTCTCGTTCAGTCATTTTAGTTGTGTCCATGTCTTCATGATGCCATTTTTAGTTTTCTTGGTAAAGATTCTGGAGTGGGTTGTCATTTCTATTTCACCTTTTAGCTGAGGAAATTGAGGCAAATAGGGTTAAGCGACATGCCCAGAGTTAACCAGTTAGGAAGTATCTGAGACTGGATTTGAACTTAGCTGAGCTGACACTCAGACACTCAGGCAAGTCAATTAATCTCTGCTTGCCTCATTCCCTCAACTAGAATAATGGTAGCGTCTTCTCGAAGGTATTGGAAGTCTTGAGGAAGGGAGCTGATAATTAATCTTTGTTATATGAGGCAAATTAACTTTTACACAAACTCTGACTTCACAGGACAGAAAACTAAGTAGGAGAAGAAAAAAACACTGTTCAGGGGCATGATATGGGACAAAACTAGGAATAGTAGCAGAGTGTTTGCAAAGTGTTTTCTAGAGAACTAGCACAGATGTGTGGGGAATGGGGAGGCTTTGGAGTCAGGAAGACTTGGTTCAAATTCTGAGTTTGGTGATCCTAAGGAAGAGATTTTTCCTTAGCTCCCCAGGCAGCTCTTTAAGAGTATAAATTATGGAGGAGTTGCAGAGCTGTGTCCGTGGAGAATGTCCCCACTCTAGAAATAACTCACAGTGTTCCCGGCTCCTCAAAAAACACTTAAAGAAAGATTCTATATTCTTCTTCTCGTTCAGTCATTTTAGTTGTGTCCATGTCTTCATGACGCCATTTTTGGTTTTCTTGGTAAAGATTCTGGAGTGGGTTGTCATTTATATTTCACCTTTTAGCTGAGGAAACTGAGGCAAATAGGGTTAAGCGACATGCCCAGAGTTAACCAGTTAGGAAATATCTGAGACTGGATTTGAACTTAGTTTTTCTGAACTCCAGGACTGGCACTCTACCCACTGAGCCACCTAGCTTCCCTTTACATATTCTAGGAGGGATTTATCATTAGCTCTTCCTTAAAATAAACAAGTTCGAGGACAGCTAGGTGGCATAGTGGATGGAGTAATGACTCTGGAGTCAGGAGGACCTGAGTTCAAATGTGACCTGAGATGATTACTAGCCATGTGACCCTGGGCAAGTCACTTAACCTTGATTGCTTTTCCAAAATATAGATAGATATAGATATATAAAATAATTTAGTTCCAGTGGGTGGTTGTTCTCATCATGAGTTTACAGGCCAGGACATTGAATCATTTATAAGGTCAATGAAATGACGTGTCTAGTCCAAATTCAATAAACATCCTAGGACTTGTAAGTCTCACTTTCCTTCTCAGTTTGGAGACATCATAGCTATAGAGTAAAAAAAAAGAGAGAGAGAGAGAAGAAAAGAAAACCAAGCCAACAATTGTACTGCAATTTTCACTATTTCAATTGAAGGAGGCAGAAGGAAATGAACAGATGGGAATGTTGAAAGATAAGTTTCTTTTGTCTTTAACAATGTAAAGAAGTGTCTAATGAAATAAATGTGCATTTCTTTGCCTCCCTGTCAGGGATGTGCGAAGATGATTGGAAAGGCAAGGCCTCAGTGGGCCAGTCGGCACCTGCCCCGTGACCAGACTGGCCGTGGAGGCTCTTCTAAGGTAGTAACTGTATCCAGGCTTTGCAGGAGCTGTTGGCCTTCCTCCCTTTGTTTTTGGAGTCAACACAAAGTTTTGGCACCAACTGAGTCGCTCCATCCACAGGGATTGCTTCATTTTGGCACCAGGCCTCTGCAGCTGCTATGGTCAGGCCAGAGAAGATGGAGCTTGAGTCAGATGGCTTGGATTTTAATCTTCCCTCCTCCCTGGAATCATGTTTGATCTTCTGGGGATCTTTTTCCTGCCCACTTTTACTTTCTCCATCCATTTTAATAATAACTCAAATTTATATGGTACTTTAAGGCTTAGGAAGTGCTTTCCCATATGATACTCATAATAATCTTGGAGAAACCACACTTCAGAGAGGTAAAGTGATTTGCCCAGAGTCACATAGGAAGTGTCTGAGGCAGGATCTGATTCCAGATCTTCCTGCTTCCAAGTCTAGCGGTCCATTCCCTATACCAAAGGGCTTCTATAAATCAGGGTTAACAACATAAGAACAGTCTAATTAATTCATGGGGTTATTGAGAAAATGAGGCAATTCAAGTGCTTTGAGTTATTAAGGGAATATATTACTCCATATGAAATAAATACATTCTTCTTTTAATAGCATACACACATACATATAATTTAATACTCTGTATGAAATAAAAGGGCAGCTGGGTGGCACAATGGATAGAGCACTGGACCTGGAGTCAGGAAGACCCAAGTCCAAATCCAGCTTCAGACACCTACTAGCTGTGTGACCCTGGGCAAGTCACTTAATCCTGTTTGCCTCAGTTTCCTCATCTGGAAATGGCAAACCACTCCAGTATCTTTCCCCAGAAAACTCAAATGGGGTCTCAAAGAATTGGACACAACCGAAATGGCTAAATAGCATTCAAATTTAAGGAATAATTTGCAATCAATTATTGAAGTCATGTTACTTCAAATTAGACTTTAATATGTCCTTTGAGCAATGTTTGCTGCAATTTTTTATGATTGCCTATACAGTTCACATATCACAGGCGTTATGTCAGCAACAAGAATAAACTTAGTTTTATTAAATTCTTCAAGTATTTATTAAGCATGTACTAGTGGGCTCCATCATGGGCCTGGCGGACTGATATCTGGCCAGAAATATGGAGAGATGTAGTTGAGCTAGGCTTGTGCAAGGCACAACTGAATCAGGAAGACCATGGGGAGGCGCTGATGACGGGACCAGCTCACACTATGTGTCAGCCTCTGATTGGCAGAATGAGACAAAGTCAGCCAGTGGGAGAGAAAGCCACAGGAGAACCTGGCACAACCCTAGGTCTGTGGCTTCTCTGACTTATGGAAACTTGGCTCCATGCTAGGATGCTACTACCCAAGGGTCACTTGTGTATCTTTATGGCTAAGAGGAATAGGGAAGATACTTGATGCTGCCTCCAGTCCTTATACACACTCATTCCTTTGCTGGGCTGTTTCTGTGAGTATGTTAGATTATATAAAAATTGACTAATTCCAGTAGATTTAATCTATCCTATTCTTTGAGAGGTTTTGTGATTTTTCTGTTTTCACTTTCAAAATGACCCAACAACTACTATTAAATACAGTGAGGATGTGAATTATTCAACAATAACAAAATATTAAACTATTGAAATTTTTTTTTGTATCCTCTACTAAGCCTTATGAGTGATACTTTGGACTTGAGTCTTCATTGTGGTGACTCCTTGGTTGGACCTGACCTGGGACTAACTCATATGTACCAGATGTTATACTGGGTGCCAGAGACACAGAGACAAAATATCCTCAATTAGTTTATATTTTGCTGGAGGGAAAATACATAAACAGATAAGTAAATGTGAAATACATAAACATTTAATTAGAAATAATTCATGTATATGTGTATGGTAGGAGGAGGAGGAAGAGAAGGAGAAAAGTAAGGAAGGAAGAGAAGGAAGGAAAAAAAAAGAGCAAGGGGAGGAGGAAGAGGAAGAGGAGGAAGGGGAGAGGAGGGTGGGGTCAACAAAGGCCTCCTACAGGAGATTCCCCTTGATCTGAGCCTTTAATGGACCTAGGGACTTTAAGAGATGGTGATTAGAAGGGAAAGTATTTGAAATATGATGGGATGAGACCAAGTCAGAGTGCCTGGCACAAAAGCCTGATATCCAGTACGAAGGTATAGAGGCTGGAGATGGAATATCTTATATGGACAACAATAAGTAGGACAGTTTGGTTTCTGGGGTGAGAAGGAGGAATGTAATGCCAGCCTGACAGAGAGGTTGGAGGAAGATTGTGCAAGGCAGTAAATGCCAAAAAGAGGTCTTTGTGTTTTATCCTAGAGGTAACAGGGAGCTATGGAAGCCTACTGAGAAAAAGGAATAGCATTGATCAGAACTGTGCTTTAAGAATATCAGTTTGTCACCTGTTCAGAGAATTCATTATGGAGGAAAGAGACAGAAAAGAGGGAGGATAATGAGGAGGCCATGGCAGTGGTCTAGGGAAGAAGTAATGATGGTTGGAACTAGTGTGGTAGCAACACTGAGTAGAGATGGTTTAGAGGAAGAGTGTATAAAACTCAGCGGTTGATTGGATATGGAAGATGAGGGAGAGTAAAGAGGATCAATCAATCAATTAATCAATCAATCAACAAGTATATAGAGACAGCAAGTGTATGGAATGCTAGGTCTGGAACCAGGAAGACTTGAGTTCACACTTGTCATCAGATGCTTATTAGCTGTGTGACTCTGGGCAAGTCAATTAATATCTTTGTCTGATTCAGTTTGCTTATCGTGAGATGGGGATAATAAGAGCATCTCTCTCTCAGGTTTGTTTTGATCAAAAGGGTATATATAGTATTTGCAAAGCACTTAGCACCGACATACAGTAGGTGCTTAATAAATACTTGCCTCCTTCTCATTCCCATAGGCACTGTGCTAACTAATGGAGATGCAAATACTATGAAGGAAAAAATTCCCACTTGCAAAGAGTTTACTTTTTTTTTTTTGAGAGGCAATCAAGATCTAGTGACTTGCCCAGGATCATACAACTAGTAACTGTCTGACGTCAAATTTGAACTCAGTTCTTCCTGACTCCAGGGTCAGTGCTCAGTTTACTGTGCCACCTAGCTGCCTTCAAAGACTTTACATTCTAATGGAAGGAATCAATAAAATATGTATAAAACATATGTATATTTATATTAGCATATATGTGTATAGTTATTTGGGGGGGTGTTGTTCTGTTGTTTTAGTCACGTCTGATATTTCATGACCCCATTTGGGGGTTCTTGGCAAAGATACTGGAGTGGTTTCCATTTCCTTCTCTAGCTCCTCTGACAAATGAGGAAATTAAGGTAAACAAGGTTAAGTGACTTGTCCACAGTCACTCTACTAATAAATGTCTGAGATTAGATTTGAACTCAGGAAGATGAGTTTTCCTGACTCCAGGCATGGCACTCTAATGCACTATGGTGCTACCTAGCAGTGCTATAATGTATAGGAGTATACAAAAAATGCTTGATCTTGGATAGATCTACCAACAGTTTATTAGTATCTTTTGACAACCCCCCCCTAACATTGGGTACTCCCTCCCATCTTTTATCATCTCTTCACTTTATTGAGTGTGAGGTGTTATGATTTGTGGTTCTGTTATTTTTAAGTGATTTGGAGCATTTTCCACGAAGTTGTTAAGAATCTGCAATTCTTTTGAGAGCAGTTTATTTATTTCCTTTGACCTCTAATCTCTTGGAGAATGGCTTTGGGGCTTACATATTTCAACTAGTTGCTGATATATCTTGGATTTCAGATCTTTATCATAGACATTTGATATAAAGACTTTTTCTAAGTTAATCATTTATCTTCTTATCCTGGTAGTATTTTTCGTTTTTGCAAAAACTTTTCAATTTCATGTGATTTAAATTGTCAGTTTTATTATTTGAAATTGTCACTATCCCTTATTTGGTGCAGAGTTCTCTCCCAAGCATAGTAATGAAAGATTCCCTCCTCTTCTTCTGGATGTCTTATGACATGATCTTTAATATTCAGGTCCTATATTCATTTGCAGTTTATTCTACACCTAAATTCTGTCAATCTAGTTTCTTGTTTTCCTAGTAATTTTTCTCAAAGAGGGAATTATTTTTTTTAGGTAATTGAGCTTGAGAGTTTATTGTACCAAATTAGGTTGAGTTCAGTTACTTCTGATTCTTCATTTTCTAGTGTGCTCCATTGAGTTCTTTTTTTTTTTTAAATAAAGCAATTGGGGTTAAGTAACTTGCTCAAGGTTACATGGCCAGTCATTATTTATGACTCATTTTCTGAGGCCGGAACTGATCCCAGGTCCCCCCGACTCCGGGGCTGGCACTCTTATCACGGCACCACCTAGCCACCCCTTATCTAGTTACTTTCATATTTTTTAACCAGGATCAAATAATTTGATGCTTACTGCTTTATAACATAGTATGAAGCCTGAAAACACTACTCCCTCACTTCTTTTTCTTAATGGTTTCCCTTGATGCTCTAGACTTTTTTGTTTTTCCAATAAATTTTGTTATTATTTTGTCTAGGTCTATGAAATATCTCTTTGGTAATTTGATTGATGTAACTTTAAATCTGTAAATTAATTCTGGTAATGTCACTTTTTTGATATTATCATGGGGCCCTTCCCTTTTCTAAACAATTCTAAGCTGTTTAGATCCTATAGAAATAGAAACATAACCTATTCTCTGAATTAGATGGATAGTTCTTCTAATAGCTCTTCAGATGTTACTTTTTGATGAATAATTCACTTCATCGTGATTTGCCAACATTCCTCAGGCCAACATTCTCATGACTGCCAAAAAATTCTTTGATATTATGAAATATTCCTCTTCTTTTTGCCTCTAAGGCAGTACCGCCAAAAAATAACTTTAAGGGTCTAAAATGATTTGTTGACTGAGTATAAACTATCCCTGAAGTTCCACAAAACATAGGGGAAAGGATCTCAAGCCTTAGTTGAAGGGTTAGAAGGAGAATAAAACCATTCTCCATGTGTGAGTTTCATTTGGAGAATGGCTGGATATGCCACCTTCTCCCCTTGAACAAACAAATTCTATTAAAAAAATATGGGCTGGCAGAACTATAACTAGGGTGGGAGTGACTGGGGATTTCCCCAGAGTACCAAAATTTATTGGGTGCAAAAATTTAAGACATGCATACCAGAATAATGGGAGCCACTATAATTTGTTTGTTCTTCCTCAGTTTCTTAACTACTTCTTGAATTTTTTTATATCATGAGTTACAAAGTTGATTCAAATTCAATTCAAAAAGCATTTTCAAAGTACCTATTTTATGCCATTGTGCTAGGCACGACAGATGCAATGACAAAAATGAAATAGTCTCTGGCTTCAAGGAGCTCATATTCTCTTAGGCAGTAACCACAGACAAGTGGTTGTGAAATATCTATCTATCTATCTATCTATCTATCTATCTATCCATATATATAATGAATAAAAATTAATTTCAGGGTAACATGCCAAGCACTGTACTAAGAACTTTATAAATATTGCCTTATTTGATCTTCACAACAACCCTGGCAGGTAGGTGCTATTATTATCCCCATTTTATAGGCAAGGAAACCTAGCCAAACAGAGTTTAAGTGACTTGCCCAGGGTCATACAGTAAGTCTCTGAGGCTAGATTTGAACTCAGATCTTACTGACTAATTCCAGTGCTCTATCTACTCTGCCACCAGCTGTCTCCTTGAAGGAGTTTCAAATACTAAATGGATGAATTTGCATTTGAGTCAAGAGTCAATAGGTAGGCACTGAATTTTTAGGAGGAGGGGGATGGAATGGTCAGACCAGATTTGAGGCTATATTCCATGCTGATTTATACTCTCTCATTTAGTGATCAGATAAATTCCAAAGAGTATAATGACCATTTTATGCAGATGATTCCCAGACCTATTTCTCCAACTTTAACTTTTCTTCTGCTTTCCAGACTCACATCACTAACATCAACATCTAATACCAGATTGCCCATAGACATCTCACTATCCATGAGAGAACTTGTGTTCCCCTCCAATCCGAGCCCCCTTCCCTGTTAACACTGAGGATACCCCCATCTTCCTCCCAGTCACCCAGGCTCAAAACCTCAGTGTCATCCTTGATGCCCACTTGCACTCACACCATATGACTAATCTGTTCCCAAGTCCTGTCATTTCTGCCTTCCTGTCTCTCATATCCATCCCCCCCCCTTTTTTTTGTCTTTTTTATAGGAGGGAAGGCAGGGGAATTGGGGATAATTGACTTGCCCAAGGGCACACAGCTGTTAAGTGTTAAGTGTCTGAAGTTAGATTTGAACTCAGGTCCTCCTGACTCCAGGACTGGTGCTCTATTCACTTACCACCTAGCTGCCCCCATCACCTTCTTTCTACTTCTGCCACCACTACCCTGAGGCAGATCCTCATCACCTCACACCTCCAGTGTTACAAATCGCCTTCTGGTTGTTTAACCTGCCTCATCTCCCCACACTACACTCCAGAGGTGTCAAATATCAATCAATCATTTATCAAACATTTATTAAGCACCTACTGTGTACCACACACTGGCTAAGTGCTGTGCTAAGTGCTGCATTGCCCACAGCATTCCCAAGTGGGGTGAGAATCAGATTAACATCTAATTGGGAATTATTTAACAAAATAACAAAAATGCAATAATCATAGATAGCATCACATTTAAAACTAAATCAACTTGCATCCCCTAAGTATCTTTATGTAAGGATTAGTGGTCCCCGTTTCTAGTTGAGTCTGACAGGTGTACCTTATCTTCCAATCACTGCCAAAGTAATTTTTCTAAAATACAGGTCTAACCATTTCTCTGCCCATGCTTCCTTATCACCTCCAGAATCAAACATAAAATTCCCTAGCTTTTTACAACCTGGTATCTTCCTACCAATCTGTCTTCTTACATTTTATTCTCCCTTCCCCCACTTATTCTGTGATCCAGTAACATTGACCTCCGTGCTGTTCCTCACACAAGACATTCAATCTCCTGGCTCCTTCCATTTTCAGGACTGTCCCCCACTTCTGACACTCTTCTTCCTCATTTCTACCTCCTGCCTTCCCTGGCTTCCTTCAACACTCAGTTCAAACCTCACTTTCAGTCAAAGTCCTCCCTTCCCAAATCCCACTGCTTGTGTCTTGCCTCTGAGATTACATACCATTTAGAATTTCTGTGTCTATGTGTGTGTGTGTGTATATGTGTACCCCATGTACATAGTTGTTTACATATTTATCCTCCATTAGAAAGTAAGCTCCTGGAGGGCAGGTATCACGTTTTTGTCTTTATGTATCAGCAATGGTTGACACAATGCCTGACATATAGTAAGAATTTAATAAATGCTTGTTGATTGATTGACTACTTCCCCCAAGTGTCAAAATTCCTCTCTATGGCTCTATGGGCTGCTTTCCCATCCAAGGTTGCTGTTGTTCCTCCTTTGTTTTAAAAGAGATCCAATGACATCATGATGGTGTCTTGACTTGCTCAAGAATTGGATTTAACTGAGGCAGAATGGAGCAGTGTCATTAGCCTCATTCTCTCCCCCAGAGTCATCAATGTATTTGAGGCACAGAGTTTTTGGGTAAATGAAAAATGCTTGTGTAATGCTATATCTTTCTAAATCATATTTGTAAAATGTTTAACACAGTGCCAAACATAGTAAGCACGATATAAATGCTTATTCCTTCCCTTCCTCCCATGTACCATAAGCCAGCTCCCACCAATATGTTGTGCTGTTCATGCAACTTGGAATCTGAAGACCATGCTGGAATTTTCATGGCTGTGTGTGTGTGTGTGTGTATGTGTGTGTGTGTGTGTGTGTGTGTATGAATATTAAAAAAAAAAAAACAACTATGCCCTGGATCTTCCTTCAAGTCCACCCCCGGACATTTCACAAAATCCCAATTGGAAAGTAATAAGGGATCAACTCTCTGCAGAATCCTTCCTTTTGTGGAGTTTGTCACATTTAAGAATGCATAAAATATATATTTTTAAGAATACTTACAAAGCATTAATATAAAGTAAATTCTTAGGAATAAAAACTCAATTTCTCATCAATTTCTATTACAAGAATAAAAAGCTATCCCCAGATATAATATATAGTCCCAAGATGTTATAAAATTATAACTAGGATGTAGCAGAACTAGTTTTAATATTTTTCCTGTTCATTACTCTAAATTCTTAATTTTATTATCAACAAGTAATATCTCATATCCATAAAGCATGTTTTCTAACAACAACACTGGGAGGTAGGTTATATGAGTGCTCATTTTACAGATAAGAAACTGAGGTCAAGGAGATAAAGTAACAAGTACTGTGCCAAACTAGAGATAGCATTAAAATTTTCCCCTGGGGTGGCTAGGTGGCGCAGTGAATAGAGCATCAGCCCTGGAGTCAGAAGGACCTGAGTTCGGATCCGACCTCAGACACTTAACACACACAAACAAAAACCTAGCCACGTGACCTTGGGCAAGTTACTTAACCCCAATTGCCCTCCAAAAAAAAAGCAAAAAAAAAATTTTTCCCCAAATTACAGAAACTACCCACAGCCACAATTCTTTGGTCAATCAGTGAATAGCATACACTGTTACAAAGCAGGACATGTAAGAAAAAATTGAAGGAATTTCATTTTAGCCTGAAGATGTGAAATTTAAACTTACTCTAAAGCAAACTTAGAGGAAACATTCATAGAGAAAGAAATTGTCTTGAGGGTGGCTTTTTCTCATCTCAGGTATGCAGTGTGGGCTAGTAAGCAGGATGCATTTTTGTAATATTTCGGTTCCCAAAGGTTAAGTTGTAGGCAAGAGACATCCTTTTCCTCTTTCCTTCATCCACCTCCTCCTCATTATTGTTATTGGCTTTTTTTTTCTGTTGTAGTTATTACTTTCCTGAGGATTACATATCACTGGTTTTGTATGTCATTCAGTTTATATTTCTGAAGATGAATACCTTTTGGGAGATGCAATGGACCATGAAGAATATTTTTATTTATGAAATCGTTGCCTTTGCTTCTTGGTCAGAATCTCTGAAAATTAACTGAAAACAAAGAGACCACTGAGTCTGGTTCACAAATTCCATAGTAGTGAGTAGTGAGAAATCTGGTTAAAACCCAATTCCATATGTGTCCTCATTGACTGTAGTCCTTAAATCAGGGTATGAAATTCCAGTGTCAGACAACTTGGAGTATTCCATCCAAACAAAGTGAAAACAATGGGATGATGTTGCAATGAAGAATGTTACCAATCAAGTGAATAAAAGAATCCGGAGCCACAAGTGCGGAGTTTAAGCTGGAGAAAGTCACAGTTGGTAAAATTCCATCACTGTTCGTGAACTGACAGCATTTGTCAAGCATTTGTCACAATCAGTATGTCTCAACCTTCCTTGCAAATTAAATCGGCTTGGCTCTGCCTGTTGACAAAGCTTGAAAATTGGCTAAAGATCCATCCCTAATAGTATCAACTGCAGAGCTCAAGGAAGATTTTAAAGGCTGTATCAGAGACCAAGATTGGATCCAAATTTATTTATTATGAAAACCTTAAAAGAAACAGCATGTTGACATATATGAACTCTACCAACACTAAGGAATTAATGTTCAAATCATGATGAAGAAGTGCTACAGTAAATAGAATATTGGACTCAGAATCAGGAAGACCTGATTTGGAATCCTGCCCCAGATACTTATTAGCTGGGTGATTCTGGGAAAGTCACTTCATGTGTCTCAGCCTCAGTTTCTCCATCTGTGAAATGTGAGTAATACTACTACCTACCTCCTAGGGTAGGAAGATTAAATGAGATAAGAAACAAAAAACATAAAGAAAACATAAAACATATGGACCTTAAAGAATCTCCTCTTCTTTTGCCCCTCCTTTTTCTTTTCTGGCGTCTCCACAGTTCCTGGTGTTCTGGGGTTCCTCCAGCCGGCTGCTGGCCCTGCCGCCCTGGGGCTAAAACCTCGGCTCACGTGGACCTGGGCTCGGCTCGGCTCCTGCGCGTTGCCGGCTCCCAGACCATTGCGCTGGTCCTTCCTGCAGGGTGCTGGGCTGTCCTCAGCGGGAGGTTAGCTTCTCTGTGTCGTTCTGTGGGTGCTGGGGCTCCAGAAGATTTTCAGAGTCCTTTTTTACATAGTTTGTGGAGAATCTAGGGGCAGAGAGGCTTGGACGAGCTGTTTCTACTCCGCCATCTTGGCTCCGCCCCGCCCCTCCTTTTTCTTTTAATGCAAATTGATAGTTAACTTCCATTACATTGTAGCTCTCCAGCAAAGAACTCAAAACGGGGGAAGGATACCTCCACAGAGCAGAAAGTTGCAAAGATATGTCACAGTATAATTGTTGTTCATTGGTTTTCAGTTGTGCCTGATGCTTTGTGACCCTATTTGGGGTTTTCTTGGCAAAGATACTGGAGTGGTTTGCCATTTTCTTCTCCAACTCATTTTTACAGATGAAGAAACTGAGGCAAACAGGGTTAAATGACTTGACCAGGGTCACACAGCTAGTAAGTTGTTAGAGGTCAGATTTGAAATGAGGAAGACTACAGGCATAGTGATCTATGCACTATGGCACCACCTAGCAGCTGTCGTAGTACAATACAGTAACTTTAAGAAGGAATGTTTCTGATGACCCACAGTCCCACAATGCACCAGTGAATTAAACATTAGTTATCACTGCTTAGTGGGTGCAGAAGAAAGAGGAATCAGGGAAGAATTCTGCCCTCAAAGCAGCTTTTTTGAGTATTTTTAACCTATCATTTGCTTACTTTCCTGAATCAACACAATACATCAAGTATTCACTGGATCAACTGTATTGCATTCTGCCGTTTTTGTCTAAAGCCAACAGCTAATAATTCAATTCATTAGAATTAAATTCATTTACATTTGCTAGGGTGGGACTTCGAACACAAATTTAAAAAAAGAGGAATCAATATAATCAGTATGAAAAGACTTTTTAAGATAATATGGTATTTTTCTGGATTCTCATGGTCAACCAACTGCAGATATATTTGGTTTTTAATGTCACATGTAATATTTTTTAGGGAAAATTGAAATAATTTTATTTATTTATTTAAAAATTTTTTACTGATTTATTTTAAACTTAAATACTAAAATTTAAATATAAAAGAACTGTACACTGCAGAACATAGGAGAGGATTAAAAAAATACAGCAATAAATTTCCATTTCAAGAAAACTCATATAATAAATATTATACATTGTGTTCAGAGATGTCTGCCTTTGCTTTCTTGTAAATTTCTTTTTGTTCTCTGTTGTATACTTTTTACTTTATTCTTTTCCCCCCTTTCCCCTTCCCCCCAAGGAGGCTACAATTAAGTATGGATATATTATATTTATAGTAATTTTATTTTAAAATAATTTTTTGAGATATATATGCACTTAATAGCTTAATTTTTCCCTGCATCTCTTCCCAATCCAGCCCACAATATTTTTAAGAAAAAAGAATACAATGAAAAAATCAGCTTAACCAATTAAAACAACAACAACAAAATCTGACAATATAGGCAATGTTTAATACCCGTGGGTCCCCCACCTCTGCTAGGTAGTGAGAAGAAGCCTTCTTATACCTCTTCTTTGGGGCTTGGCTTATTCTTTGTAATTTTGTACCTAGTTCTTATGTTTGCTGTTGTTTTATACTATAAAACATTGATCTTTTCGTTTGCATTGTTGCAGTCATTGTGCATATTGTTTTCTTATCTCTGTTTACTTCACTTTGTGTGAGTGTATGATTTAGCATCATGTTCCTGTGTTTCCAGGCTTCTCTGTACCCATCACATTCATCATTTTTTACAGCACAATGATATTTCATCATAAGCATGTACCACAATTTGTTTAGACATTTCCCAACTGATGAGCACTGCCTCTTCCTAGTTCTTTGCTTTCACAAAAAGCATGCTGTACATATTTTGGTGAATGTAGGACCTTTCTTTTTATCAGTGATTTTTTTTTTTGGCTCTCTGGGTCAAAGGGTATGGATGCCATATCTAATTTTAAACAGCCAAAGCTATTCTTTTTAAAAATGAAAGTGGCTTAGTTATTTGAATGTTTCTTGCTCATAATAATCTGTCCAAGTCTATAGCCATAAGCAACTAACTTACCCTTTCTAGGCCTCAGTTTCCCTATCAGAAAAATTAATGGATTAAGTAAAATGATCTCCAGAGACTGCATATGTAAGCTCTAAAAATAATATTTCTGTAAAGGAGGTGATTTTTATAAATCACTGTGGACCCAGCATCAACATGCTTGAGCTTTGAATACCTCCCTACTATGGAGATTTATATGAATTGGAAGAAATTCATAGGTAAATCTAAATTAATTGAGAGGGAAGAAAAGGAGAGGAGAAAAGAATTAGAGATTAGAATTCAAAAATAGACTTTTTACACTATCACTTAGAACCCTCATTTCACAGATGAGTAAACTGAGGCTTAGAGAAATTCAATAGCTTACCCAGTATTTATAACTATATTTCATATAGTTGGTTACTTTTGTCATATACTATGTATTTTATTTTATTCATTGTAACGTAATGTAATTTGAATTTGAAGATCCCTTTGTCTTGGCAAAAATAGCAGGTACTTAACACTTAGTAACTTATCAAGCCTCTGATTGGGGAAACAGAAGGTATGAACTCCTGTCTTCTGTTACTGATGTAACAGGAAGGGGTTGGCTGAAACAGGAAGCTAATGCTGTGAATATAAGAAAAGCCCCAGAGAGGCACAGTCAGAATTTTCTTGAGACTAAGATCTGGTGGCAGAGCAGCTACAGAAGAATGGAGAACTGAGCCAGAATTTCCTGGGAGCTTGTGATGGTGGAGCTTCTTCTGGACGGGATCCAGGAGCCCAGGTGACTGAGGAAGCATGACTGGGACTGAGGAAGCATGACTGGGATGCTGAGACTTTGTTTGTGGCTTGGTTGAGCTTTGAATTCCCTGGAGCAGCAATGGTGAAGGGTCTGACATGGACCAGACCCTGTGAACTTCAGTGTGGAGCAGGACCTACCCAGAGAGCTGGACAAGGAACTAGGAGCTGCCTGCCATTGAATCCAGGTGACAGTCTGGTGAATCCAGGTAGAATCTGGGACCATGGAAGGGGATCCAGGGAATCTGAGAACAGGCTCCAAGTCAAGATGAAAAGACCTCTCCTTGGGTACTGAGTAATTATGGAATTACAGTTTACTAGTGACCTAAGGGGTGTAGGGTTTTGTGTGTGATACTTAGTAATTGATTGCTGAATAAGTGACTGATTAAGTTAACTTAAGAGTGACTATTTCACTTTGAGACTATGTTGTGAATATTATATTGTGATTTTCTGTGATAAGTTGTAATATTATGAGTGCTGTACCTTGATTCTCTGTGAAAGTTTTGCTTTGATTTCTTATGGAATAGAGTGATCACTATACTGTGTAATCAGAACATTAAAAGCTGTTCACAGTAGCATTCTTCTGGAAAGCTGCTTGTTACATGGCATTACATTCATTTAAAACCTTGTTCTGAACAGAGGCCCATAACCTTCACCAGATTGCCAAAAAGGTCCATGCTATAAAAAAGCTTAAGAATTCCTGTTCTCAAATAATCATAATCAAATGTTTTAAAACTTTTTAAATCCCATGGAGAAAGAAATAGACAATGCTCTCAGAATAATAAATTTAGATTAATTATTAGGGCAAACTTCTCAACAGAGTCAACTTGGTTTATTTCAGAGAAAATATGTGTGTGTGTATGTATTTTTTTCTGGGGTTGGGGAAATGGGAAATGTTAGGAAATAGACTAGCTTGGTTAAATAAGCATTATGACAGGATATTGGCTCGGTGCCTAAGATAACTTAGGTGTTTGGAAAATATATGTACATATAAATGTATTTTACATATATCTATCTCATATGTAAGTGTATATGCACATGCTGTATATACATACTTATATAAACATATAGAACTGTAACACAGGGTTGTTCTGGGCCTACTTTGCATACCTGACCCTGGGTACTATGGGTAACATAAAGTTCTAGAGGTAATTTACAAGTCCATTAGTGGCCAGACACTCTCTCTTACATTGTCCAGAAGAAGAACTAATAAAGGGTTTAAGTCAAAGGAAACTTGATGGACTAGTGATCTTTCTGGCTTTTAGGCAGCAGAAATCCCAAAGATGCTAAGAGTTTAAGCATATTTGTTCTTATACACAGTAGTATGATAAAGTTAGTTCATACGTGGCGTTGAAAGCCAATTATTAAATTTTCAGAGATTTTATGAGCCTAAACAAAAACAGAACTAGCACACAGATCAATCAACTCCTGCACATGTGACATTATTTGTTGTTTTTCAAAAAATGGTATCAATCACAACAGTATATTTTCAATATATTATTTTCTACTTTAAATGATAGTAGCTTTAATAATGAATGTTGTTCTTGTTTAGTCATGCCTTTGGAGCTAATGCATTTCCCTTCATTGGATGTCTTTGTATAAATGTTGGATGGCTATTTGTTGGATTTTAGTACAGGGAGGAAATTCTTGTTCAGGTCCTGAACTGATGGCCTTTTCATCCTGAGATTCTATGATTCTTGCCTTCCTTTCACTGACAAATGATTCCAACTAGTGATCTACAGAGGCTTTTCCCAATTTTTTCCATCCTAGACTGCCTTCCATCTTTCTCTTGTCCTCATATCTGTGACCCTCTATGTCACTCTATATTCATGTCAAGGGCTTGATAATTATTCCCTGGTAGACTGATCATGCTCATGGTGACTCTTTTTATATCATTTTCTCTACAGCATATATAATTTTCTGTGACTGTAGCAGCAAGCACCCCAATATCCCCAGGGTAGCTGCCAATATAGGTTCTTAGATCTGCTTTTCAAAAGGAAAGCAACTCAAAATGGGTTAACAAGCTTACTTTAATCAAACAAACACACATTACCTAGTTCAGGGGAAAAAGGTCAGCACCCCAAACTTCAGAGTATACATACAGATCAAACAGACAGGCTTCCAAACTGTCCAACCATTATCAATACCAAATCACAGTTACCAGAGAGGGAAGCATCAACATCTGAGTTTTCAAAGCTGGGGGGCTCTCAACAACGGCTTCCCAGAGTCTCATCTGGTCAAATCACACAACACTTCTCAAAGTGAGCCCCAAAGCAAAGCCTCTCCTCAGGGCTTATATAGCCTTCTCTTGGCTCAGAGAATGTCACAACCTCCTTGACCCACTGCCCAATCACAAAGTATCAAGGTGTGGGCTTTCCTGAAAAACAAGCCTCCCACCACAAGCTCCAGGTGCACTTAAGCTAGGGGCAGGGAAGATCTTTAAATTTGCATTTCCATTACAGTGACATGGTACATTAAAGGCTAATTTCAGGAATCAATGAATTAACAAGCACTTATTAAGTACCTAGTATATGCCAGACACTGCTAGGCTCTGGAAATACAAATATAAAGAATGAAATAATCTCTACTCTTTTCCTAAAATTTTTATTTATTTTATTTTTTATTTACTAAATAAAACAAGCATTTCCATAACATGATAGAATAAAAAAGATGATTACACATGAAATCACAAATCTATTATGTACAACTTGCTCTTCCTTTTCAATATATAATAAAGTTATGATATAGATTTCTTTTCCCCTTTTTTCTTCATATTTACAAAAATATAAATTGCCTCAATTAGCAGAAGAGGAAATAGATGATCTAAATAGACTTATTTTAGAAAAAGAAATTGGACTGGCCATAAATAAGCTTCCTAAGGAAAAAGCACCAGGACCAGTTATATTTGTAAGTGAATAATCTCCACTCTTAGAGAGCTTACATTCTAATGGGGGAAGACGTGTGTGTGCACGTGTGCGTGTGCGTGTGTGTGTGTGTGTGTGTGTGTGTGTGTGTTTATAGGCATGCATAGATACATTTGGGCATACACAGAACAAATATAAAGAGAATGTATATAAAGTAGTTAAATACAAGATAGTTTGGAGGAAAGGATCCTGACAATTGAGGGGATAAGGAAAGGCTTCATCTAGAAGCTAAGGCTAGAGTTGCACCTTGGAGAAAGAAGGATTCTATGAGTTGGAAGTGAAGAAGGATTGTAAAAAAGCTTGATGCAATAGAGTTTGTAGAGGTAGAAACAACAGACTGGGTTTGTGGGGTGGGGAGAGACAAGAGTTGAGGACAACTCATATTACTAATTTGGGAAATTGGAACAATGGGTGGTGTTTTTGACATAAATAGTAAAGTTTGCAAGGGGAAAGGGCTTTGGAGAAAGATAATGAATTCAGTTCTGGACATAAATAAATATAATCAAAGTGTAATGTAATAAAGTAAACAAAACCATTTTGTTATTTTTAAAACATCATGTGGAAAAGTATTATGGAATCTTCTAGTACTCTCTTCATTCTAAGTGTCTTCTTTCATTATTAGTCATTCTTTCTCCATTACATTTCTTTCTTTTCCTATCTTCTTAATAAACTTCTTTTAATTCCTCCTCTATCTTGTCATTTTCTTTTTAAGGGTCTTTTCTTGCCAGAAGCTTTCTTGGGTTTTCCAAGCAAAGAGTTAGCACATCTGAAACCTTATATTCAACAAAAGTGTGCGTGTGTGTGTGTGTGTGTGTGTGTGTGTGTGTGTGTGTGAGTTTGGGGGTTGGGGAAAGACAGTATGGGGGTAAGGGAAGAGACAGTTGAAAGTCTGATTTAATTGAGGGAATGGAGGCAGTAGGAGTTATCTGTTAGCTTTAGAGAGGGTGGGTTGATCAGGGACACTTATGACCACCTTCCCTTTCCTGTACTTCCCCAGAATTACTTTTATTTAGGTTGAAGATTTTTTTTAAACTTTAGTGGTAGAAATTCAATCAAGAGTGAAGTGGATTATGACAGGAAAGAAGAAAAAAGATGCTTGAGAGGAAAGGATAGATAAAAACAAAATGAATTATAACTATGGAGGGCTGAGTCAACTAAAAATATTATAAGACTCAATGATTTAGTTCTGGACTGGTAAGAGAGGAAGAGGGAAGAAAATTGAACTTGGATCATTCCAAGAAATATGAACTATAGATACTTATGCTAATTTAATTTCCTGTTTATCCTCTTTTATTTTCAGAGATGGAGATGGAAGAATTAGAAAGAATATCATTACAGGATTTTGGTAGGGAGAAAAACAAACTTAAAAATCACAACCATGAATGAGAATTAGATGAACTTGTCCACCACACAGTGGAGGGTGAAGAATGGATTTGAACACAAAAACTAACCATTTGATGTTCTATCAGAAACTCAAAACAAATATTCAGAAAGCATTAAACTGAGAGAGTGGAGAATTTATTATGGCTCAGTTAAATCTAAAGAGATAGAAGTACCAATCATATCAGATACAGAAATCATAAAAAGGTAGTATTAAGATTTATAAGTAAGGAAATTATATTTTTAGCTAAAGGTACCATAGATAATTAAACAGTACTCAAGTGGCTTTTGATTTCATTGATGTGAATATTCCCTTCATTGATGCAGATCATAACTCATTCATGCTTGCCTCTCTTGTGAAACTCTTTTCCCAATGAAACAAATCAGTATTAAGCATTTATTGTACTGAATGGTATAACATCTAAGTATTTCAAGGAAAAGCAGCTAAAATATAGGAAGGTACAAATAGTAAAATTATAACTGTTGGGAGCTTCAGTGTTCTTCCAGATATGGACAAGTCTAACTGAAAGATAAAGAAGAAAGAAATGAGGTATGATTGGCCTTCAGCAATTAAACGGAAATCCTAAGGAGCATGTATAGTTTTTAGTATTGGAAAGCACCTTTACCAAAATTGACCAAATATATAGGTATAAGGAACTCAAATACTGAAAGGCACAAATATTAGATACATATTTTACAAACTTAAACACAGTTAAGTTATATTCATTTAGGAAAATATGAATAAAGAACTTTGACAAATGAAGACTAAGCCTAACAGAAATCTTGGAAGGAAAAATAATCAAAACATTATTTTTAACAAAGCAATAGGATATGAACTTATACCAGAAAGAATTAACCTTTAAGCCTTAAAAAATAGAATGAAGAGATCAAAAGAAAAATCATATTCATATTAACCACAAAATTCATAAAATGTTGGAGAATTAAACTACTAAGTCATACAGATTTAAAGTGCTTTGCTAACCTTAAATCTATATAACAAATTGATGGAAACATATAAAACCAAGAGCAATTCCCCATTATTATTCCCACTTTACTTTTCAAGAAACTGTACTTAAACAAGGTAAATGACTTTTCCAAGGTCACATTGATGGTCTATAGTGCAAGGGAGAGATTGAGAAGAGCCTCTAGAGATTAATAATGATTAGGATCATTATTTATTATTCCATTATCTAAAGAAGCAAGTTTGCCTTTAAAATCAGGATAATAGCTTTGCTGGGACTTTGCCCATTTTTACTAGTTACCCTTAGCTTCTGGGTCAATGAACCTGAAGGAAGTAGTGAGGTTATTTGAGGTGGACAAAGTTTGTCATTGGATTTCCCAGTTTTGTATTCCTTCTCTATGCTGTTACCTTCTTTAGACCCAGGAATCACTCTCTCCTCATCAGATTTTGGCCTCGAAAACGATCTGACTCATTTGTACTAAAATGGAAATATTTGCTGTTACCTTCTTCAATACAACATTTGTATTTTTACAGAAACCAGAGCCTTAAGTAGTTCAGTTCCAAAGTTGTAGGTTGTAAGTGGGGACAGGGAATAAAGATATTGACTCTTGTCACCATTTGTTTAGAGGAATTTTGCTGTAGTAAAATAGTTGCCACCAAGACCAGAAAGGCCAAGAGAACCCAGACACCACCTCAGCCAGCAAACATTCGGTCTCCCTGCCAACTGCCTGAATGACACAATGCTCAGTGGAAATACTTTACAAACTATAAAGTTCTACAAACAAGTAAAGTATAATTAGTATTAAGATGCTTGTTACTTCTTGGTACTATTAAAAAGGGAACACTTTCCTAGACTCTTGCATCATTCCTCTCACCCCTGGACATGTGAGGCTGCTATTGACTGAAATGTCACTGGGTGGAAAAGAAAAAGGCTCGAGGGACAGAATTAGGAACTTCAGGAAATACTTCCTTCTACCATTTCATCTTTCTTGACAATTGTACTTCATGTAAAAATCCTTGTTCATTTAATGTTAGAAGGACAGAAACATGCAATTCCTACTTAGGTCTGTTTAATGTATGATCCACCCAGAGATGGGACATGAAGAAACTTTAAGAAAAATAAACCAGAAAATCAGCAGGAAAATGTAAATTACATTTAATTTGCGTATTAGCATTTCATAACATCACAAAATAGAATTAAAAATTCCATAGAGGAATCATAACCTGAAGTCCAGGGGAGACTAACTTACTATTTTTCAAGGTTTATAATATCTTCATCCAAAAGAAAATGGGAGTCTGTGACTCTTTAATGACACCAGGCTGACATTCAGAAATCCCTGACTGATGAGAAGAGAATAAATTTTCTAGATTACAGTTACCATTTTAGTAAGAGAATTTTGGGCAGCCTGCTTTGACAGACTTTTTGACCTACCCATTAATTATCCATCCAGATGGCAGCTCTGGGAACTCTGCTTGGTCCTCAGAATATCTTAAAAGGGGGGATACTTGTAGGGGTGAGATATATGTGAGAGCACACACACACATAACATACATACATATGTTTTATATATATGTGTGTGTGTGTGTGTGTGTGTGTGTGTGTGTGTGTGTGATTATTGGGAAACTTAAATTTGGTAATGTCTGTAAATTTTTCTGCAAACTTTAAAGCACCATGTAAATGTCAGTTATTATTATTATTACTATAAAAGTATAAATCCTGTGATTTTTAGTTTATCTAGAAATTACTAGATGGTTCATTGACAGGACGTATGTGATTCCTTCCATATACACTTTTTTTTTTTGGCTTTTTGGAGGAGGGCAATTGGGGTTAAGTGACTTGCCCAAAGTCACATGGCTAGTGTGTGTGTGTGTGTGTGTGTGTGTGTGTGTGTGTGTTAAGTGTCTGAGGCTGTATTTGAACTCAGGTCCTCCTGACTCCAGGGCCCATGCTCTATTCACTGTGCCACCTAGCGGCCCCCCTTCCATATATACTTTAATGTGCTGGTTCTTGAGTCAGGAAGACTTGGACTTGAATTCAGTGTTTGTTGCTAGCAGAGTGACCAAGACTGAACTCAGTCCTCTCACTCAGGAAAGTAGTGGGAAGGTTGTCCCTGAAGAATCTACTTTCTCTTCTACAGGATTTAGCTTGGGGAGGGGCCATTACTCCACATCTCCACTTCCTCTCTCTGAAGATGGAGGAGAAGGGAAACATTTAAACTCAAGGACTCCTAGGTCTGCCACTTATAACCAATAGAAATGAAAGACAAGCTCCCTTGGTCTAAGTAGGCAGACATAGAGCTTTTTTTAATTCAGAGGGAAGAAGGCAATTGGATGACTTCCAGGAACATCATTTGGCACTGTTAAGACATTTGAAAGGAAAATATTGTCTACCTCTAGGAACCTGAAAATGAGTGACAATTACACATTGGCTCCTCCAGCCTCAGGCCAGGGTCCCACCACTCCAAGAAGGAACTCCCTAAATTCAAGCAGAGACAAACTCGACAATTCAAGAGCAAGCCTCCTAAGAAAGGCGTGAAAGGGTTTGGAGATGACATCCCAGACATGGAGGGTCTTGGAACAGATATCACAGTCATTTGTCCCTGGGAAGCCTTCAGCCACCTGGAATTACATGAGCTGGCTCAGTTCAGAATCATCTAAGTCAAGAAAGTAGCTGTCATCTGTCCCTACAATTTCCTGTACATTGGATGCTTATGTATGACCCGACCCTATCAATCTATGATGTGTCCAGAAGCTTGGATGTTTTAGAGTATTTCTCCTTGGGCACTCCCACAGATTAGGTACTTCAAATATCAGTCACATGTAAGGATTAAGAAAATGAACTTTCCCTTTGGTGTCAAACATTCTATTTTCAAAATAGCTCAGCTCTCAAAGTGGTAAACCTTCCTTTTGAGTGATTGATTTACCTCAAGTGACCAGATGAAGTTGTCTAAAATGTAGCACATGAACATCTGACCCAAGCCAGAGGAAAAGCATCCATGGCAAAGGCAAAGAGCATAGTCAGTGGTAGGTTAGAGAATAGAATTATGCATCCAAATGCAATAAATCTTTAGTAGCCTAAGCTATATCACCTTAGTTCACTTCTATCTTCTCCCTTTATCCATATAGTTCACATATTGAGCCCATGTTTGGTCCAGTGGGTCAGGACAATATTCTCATATTATTTGTTCTTTTGGTTCTTGACTTTTTGTGTTCTTTTGTAGGGAACTTTCAATAGGAAGACATTTCTGAGAACACTGTAAAAAAATAAAGTTTATTTAGAAAGCAGACATAACAAAAGCCCCAGGCTCTGTTTCAATTCTGTTTCTAAGAGGTTATAAAACTATGAAAACTGTTCATAAAAATATGCCCCCAAGTGGCCCCCTTGACTACCTAAGACTGAGTTCTGAGCTTGTGAATTCTATATATTTAATGACATTTTTTTTAAAAAGCTCTTCAGGGCTGCAACACTCCTCCCCTACCCCACCCTCACTACCTCCTTAGCACACAAGGTTGGTGTTTATGGTCAAATGAACAAAATATGGAAGAATGAACTCTTTATCTAAATGAATCATGCTTAACTATAACCCTTCGTTCAAACAAACAAACAAACCAATGCATGGTGAAAGATGTATGTAAAGGGGATACAAAGGTTTATGTGAGAAAAAAAAATAAATCCTCTCAGGAAGGAGGTGGGAAAAGTAGAAAGGAGAAAGAAAAGACCCTCAGCTGTCACCCACTGCTGCATCTCTGACCCCCCTCTCTTCCTTCTGTCTAGTCTACCTATGGTGGGTATTTTGCTCCACTAGACCAGCACCAGTTTCTCTGCTTTCTCTTCTTCCCCAGCCACAACTCCCATGCTCTCCCTTCAAACTTCCTCTGGCTGCAAGATTTCATCATCTCTAGTCCTCAGTCCTGGAAGGCTGTCTGTCTGAAATTACCTCTTTCCAAGAGGCTGCTCTTCATTTATGCCCTGAAAGTTTGTGGGCCCAGCACTGTAAAATGGGGATCATTTCACCTCATAGGGTTGTGGAAAGGCTCAGATGAGACAATGCACACATAAAGAGCTTTGCACACTATTTAAATGGCAGCTGGTGGTTTCTGCTGTTGCTAGCTATCACATTCTTCTTTATTTTTTTGCTGGAGTTCTGATAGAAATGGCCTCGGGACAAATTGCTAACTCTCACCCATCATTGAGCAGGAATCTAGCATGGAAAGCCTAGGGGAAGGCAGGATGCAAGGAATGAAGATGGCTAAAGAACAGCTTTTTGATAGGTCTGGTTCAAGCTAATTATGGAAAACTCTCACCAATCAGAACACAGGCGCGTGCTCATGTGTGTGAGTGTGTGTGTGTGTGTGTGTGTGTGTGTGTGTGTGAGATTCTCTTTTCCTCTCTGTCCTTCCTCTCTCTTCTTTCTCTTTCCTCTTTCATTTAGCCCCCACCCACAATAATTGGCATAGAAGCTACACTATAAGTATTGATTATTAAGAATTAATCAATTTTCCCCAATTGATAAATGGTCAAAGGATATGAACAGGAAGTTTTCAGAGAAAGAAATTAAAGATATCCATAAGCATATGAAGAAATGCTCTAAATCACTATTAATTAGAGAAATGCAAATCAAAACAACTCTGAGATACCACATCTCTCCAGTCAGATTGGCTAAGATGACAAAACAACAAATGCTGGAGAGGATGTGAACAAATTGGAACACTAATACATTGCTGGTGGAGTTGTGAACTTATCCAACCATTCTGGAGAGCAATCTGGAATTATGCCCAAAGGATTATAAATAATTTCATACCTTTTGACCCAACAATACCACTTCTAGGGTTATATCCCGAGGAGATCATAGAAGTGGGAGGAAGACCCATATGTACAAAAATATTTATGGCAGCCCTCTTTGTGGTTGCAAAGAATTGGAAACTAAAGAGGTGCCCATCAATTGGGGAATGGCTGAACAAGTTGTGGTATATGAATGTAATGGAATATTATTGTGCTATAAGAAACGAGGAGGTGACAGATTTCATAATTACCTGGAGAGACTTATATAAACTGATGCTGAGCAAGAAGAGTATAATCAGAAGAAATTTGTATACAATCATAGACATACCACATCTGTGATGACCAACTATGACAGACTGGACTCTTTTCAGCAATGCAGTGATATAAGTCAATCCCGAAAGACTCAAGAAAGAGAGAAATGCGCCATCCAGAGATATAACTAGAAATAACTGAGCCTGAATCCTGATGGAAGCAAACTAAATGATCTTTTTCTTTTCATTGTTTGGTTTTATTTCTTCTTTACCATCTTTCATCCCACCTTGTACAATACACCTTTGTAATTGGAATAATGTCTAATATGAATGTATTTGCAGATCCTATACTGGACTATATGCTGTTGTGGGGGGAGGGTGGAAGGAAGTAAAGGAAATTTGAAAATCAAGGAACTATGGAATTGAATCTTGTTAACTGAAACTAAACTAATAAATTAATTTAAAAAAGAATTAATCAATAAGGGTTTATTAAGTGATTATTGTTTGCCAGGCACTGTGCTAGATGCCAAGGATACACAGAAGAAAAAAAAAACTCCTGCTCTCAAGGACTTTACATTCTTTAGGGAAGACACTGGATACACCATTTGTTATGACCCAGATAATTAAGAGTAGATGGAAAATAGCTGTAGAAGGGAAGGCATGAGTAGCTTCCAGGAGTAGTAAAGTCTTCCTGGAGGAAGTTGGCCTTGTGTTGAGTTTTAAGGAAGCTGAAGATTCTAAGAGGCAGGGGGTGGGTGGGAATAGCATTCCAAGCATGAGAAGCAAGTCAGTGCAAAGGAATGAAAAGAGGAGGTGAAGTATCCTGTTTGAGTAATAGAAAACAGGCCAGTATAGTAGGATTGTACAGTGGGAAGGGGAGTAATGTGTTAAAGGAGCAGAAAGTTAGGAAGTGGTCAGGTTGGGAAGAAATGAAAATGTACAAGGAGTTGATAGTTGGTCCTAGAGGGAACAGGGAGCCATTGAAGTTTATTGAGTAATAGAAAGACATGGTCAGACCTGTGCTTTAGGAAAATCGTCCTGGCAGGTATGTGGAAGATAGATTAGATCAGGGAAAGGGAGTCTAATTAGGAAGCCATTGGAATAGCCCAGATGAGAAGTGATGTGAGCCTGACCTAAGGTGTGTCTATGTGAATGGAAAGAAAGAGATGTAAATTAGAGATATTATAGAGGAAGAAAAGTACAAGATTTAGCAACTGAATGAATGGATGACACTAAGGTTGCCAAACTGG
This sequence comes from Gymnobelideus leadbeateri, assembly GCA_011680675.1. Classification (NCBI taxonomy): domain Eukaryota; kingdom Metazoa; phylum Chordata; class Mammalia; order Diprotodontia; family Petauridae; genus Gymnobelideus; species Gymnobelideus leadbeateri. The sequence continues at coordinate 221,344 of WOXC01007303.1, read as the reverse complement.
GTGTCTGGAAGAATGGTGGTGTCCATGACAGACATTTGGAAGAGGCATGGGTTTGATTGATGCCCATGATATTGATGTGCCCTTATCTGACGCCATCACAGAGAGCTAAATATAAGATGTTCTACTCATCCCCTCTCAGCAAGTGTGCTCTTTCCAAATCTGTTGTCTAAGCCCCCCAAACCCATGATAGAAATTTATGTATCCCTATAGACTTGTTGAGGATCTCTTGGCTGCTACTATGTATGTGGGACCATGCCTTTTCCTCTTTCCATGTCACAGAATAACAAAATGTGAGAGTTGATGGGGACTTCAGAACTGTAACATCAAATCCATGCATGAAACCCCTTGTTGACTTTTGTCATTTCCTTCTTCACAACTTCTCTTGAATATATCTCCTCTCTATGGATACAGCCACCATCCTAGTGTGAGCCCTCATCGCTCCCATCTGGAATATTGCTTTAGCTTTGTCTCCCCCACCTCAAGCCTCTCCCCTTTCCAATCTATATTCAATCATTTGCCAAAGTGATTTTCCTAAAGTGAAAGTCTAACCATGTCGTCTACCTACTTAATAAATTCTAGTGGCTCTCTATTACCTCAAGGACCAAATATAGAATTCTCTGGCATTTAAACCTTTTCACAATCTGGCCCCAACATACCTTTTTAGTCTTTTTAGATTTTACTCCCCTCCACATAATTTCTTGTCCACATGTACTGACTTATTTGCTGTTCTTTTTACAGAATGCTCCTTTGACTGTCACCTCTATATCTTCCTTGGCCTCTTTCAACACCCAACTCATATATTACCTTTCTGTAAGAGGTCTTTCCCAGTCCCTCCAATTGTTAATGTCTTCCCTTTGACATGACCTACACTTAACATTGTATTTATCTTTTATGTTCATAGTTATTTTCAAGTTTTCTCCAATATTAGAGTACAGGTTCACTGAGGGCAGCAGACCATGTTTTTGCCTTTCGTATCTATGTTGCTTAGTGTGGTGCCTGGCTTATAGTAAGCCATTAATGAATTCTTATTGTCTAACTAACTGGTCAGAAAAGTGACCCAGGATGACAATGGGAAGTTCATTAAGGCCTGATATCAATTTCCCCAAAGCTGAGCCTTTTATGTCTCAGGCAGCAAGGAAGCTCACCCCATTGTTCCTGGCTTCTTCATTTTCTTAGGGGAAGCCACCATAGACTATATAAAAGAGGTGTTGTTCCTACTACAAACTTCCTAGAGGGGATCTATTTAAGAAGCATTTGTATCACTAAGAAGCATTTGTAGAGCCACTGACATATTTAAAACCAACAAACAGGTTCACAATGGGATACACTTGTCACTGTAGCACTCAGTGACTAAGATTATTGAATTCTGCTTTTCACTTTTCCACCAAAGGAATGGTGGAAACAACTTTGGCTTTGGAATCAGAGGAAATATGTTCAAATGACACTAGCTACTTATGTGAGCTTGGGTAAATTATTTAATCTTCCTGGGCCTCAGGAATAAAATAAGGGGGTTGGCTCACAAACCCTCTGGTTTTCTTCTATTTCTACATCCATGATCTTCAGATCTCATCCGAAAGTGGAATGTTCTGCCTTGGGAGACAATGGGTTACTCTAGTGAAGACTGGAAAATTTTAAGCAAAGACCAAGTAACCACTTATTGGTGAGGTTGTGAGGGTGATATTTTGGGGGGATCAGGTTGGACTAGATGTCCTCTAAGAGCCCTTCTTACTCTGAAAGTCTGTGAAAGGAGTAGCTATTGTAAGGACTGATCTGAGTATCATTCATTATTAGGGTAAGCCCAAACCTGGGAAGATCTCTCCCCTAGGCAACACCAAAAACTTGGCATCAACTCTGTACTTGTAAACACATTAGTCACAATGTGAGTGGAAGTTTTTATTAAAAGAAATAGAATCCATGAATCCATGAGCATGACACATTTTGTAATAAGTAACTTACTGTAATGTAATCTCAAAGGTCTCATAGTGCATCTATCTTAATGTCACTTTTAGTGCTAGTTAAAGATTCTTTTCCTCTTGGGTCCTCCCCTCCCATAATATAAATGGCATCAGGGCCTGTAGATCTCTAGGCAGTCCTTGGCTAGTGTTTTCTCTACACCTGGCATAATCTGGTCTTTATTTCTTAACCAGAATTCATCTTTTTATCACCTCAGGACATGGGTAAGGCACAGGGGGCTCAGAGAAAGAACCTTCCCTAGCCAGTTTCTACTGAATATATATTGAAAATTTCACATAGGGATTTATTGGGGGAACAAGATCTTATGTGTTGGTTTCATAGAATAACTCACTCATCTTTTTTTACCCTTCCCTATTTAGAGTTTTGTTCCTCCATATTTGCTTACGTCTACCACTAACTAGGGTGAGAGGGAGAGGTGCCAGTCACTGAGCTGACTCTCTACTAATCATGACTTATTTCACACAGCTCACTTGTTCTTCTAAACTGATTTGGAAGAAAATGGCAGATCTTTCCTTAGAAAGATTTCCAGGGTCTGCCAGACAACCTCAATCAATTCTCTCTTCATTCCCATGAGGCCTTGGGGGCATATTATGCAAATTAAACTCATGCACAGGAAACAGAGAGCCCTCAATAACTACCATGTGTGACTGATGCAAAATGTATGCAAATATACGTGAAATGAGCATTGAAACAGACACATAACCCCATTAGGAGAAAACTCTCCAATAAAACAGCTACTTTGAGGAGAAGTGAAAAGGCTATAGCTATTTTTGACTGTGACCTTTACTATTGCCACTCAATGTTTTATATTTAGAAATACACAGTTTCGCATATGGACCTGATGCTGTACCTACATTTCCATGACAAAAGTAACCGTTTTTTGTTTTGTTTTTCTGTCATGTAAGGAAAGTGAGTTGGCAAGGACCTGTTTCTCATTTGCTCATAGTAATTTTTATTTGTTAAACATTTGAAGAAAAAAACTACACTTGTTTTAGGGAAGTACAGAACCCAGAATGTAGCTGTCTACTTCATCTCTCTATCTATATAGTCACTCTGTCTGTCAAAATGGACTTTGGGCCATATTTGTAGGTAAAATACAAAAACAGCAGTAAGAATATAAAATAAATATATCAGAGGATCTATAGTCTTTTTTTATAAATGCATGTGTATAGTGCACATATGCCCACACACGTAATAACATATGAATATACTTAGTATGTATGTATATTTATGTGTGTGCATGTAAATATATGCATATGAATGTGCTCTTATACACATGCATATATATATAATATAAATGAGAACTTAGGTTCTCATATATAATGGATATCAGAACCATATATATGGTTCTGATGTATATATAGGGAAGCTAGGTGGCTCAGTGGATAGGGTGCCAGGCCTGAGGTCAGGAAGACCTGAGCTCAAATCTGACCTTAGATACTTACTAGTCATGTGACCCTGGGCAAGTCACTTAACCCTGCTTGCCTCAGTTTCCTCATCTGTAAAATGAACTGGAGAAGAAAATGGCAAACCACTCCAGTATCTTTGCGAAAAAAACCTCAAATGGGGTCATGAAGAATTGGACACAACTGAACAATATATATGCATGTGTACACACACACTCATATATACATATATATATCTCTATATAAAGGTATATACATGTATATTTATGTGTATAAAACCACAGATAGGAGGGCTATATATACATACACATACATGTACGTATATATGTGTGTACATATATGTATATATTTCTATCTATCTATCTATCTATCTACCTATCTGTCTTTCTATCTATAGATCTCTGCAGTGTCCTTGAAAGCAGACATCTTAGAGCTGACCTCATGCAGCCTTTTTATGTTTAATAGACCCAGTACTTTTTCAGAAACTAGCTTAACCAAGACTTACATCTGCTCATTATCCTTTAAGCGGAAATGAAGTTCAATGCCATAGAATCAGGACTGGTTCAGCCAAACCTTTCAGATTACTTTTTGCCTGTCTTTTTAAAAAAGTAGTTTGGGTTTTTGGCAAAACCCAAAAGTGTTTTACTTTGGGTTTTTATTTAAATTTTTTTAAAAATGTGCATTTCAAAGGAAATGTAACCCAGCTGTTTCTAATTCATTTGCACTTAACACAAAGTGACTTTGTAAAAGCCATTTGATGTCCAAGAAGCCTTGAGCCCCTTAAAAAAGTTTAATCCTTGCTTTTCTTTGAACCAAGAATTCAAGCCTTGCCAGCATTAAAAAGCTGGAATCAAGAAAGTCTGGGGTTTGGTTTAATTTAAATTTAGAATTTGTAAGTGAGAGAAGGATTTGAACCATGGCAGGATGTGGGTATTTTCCAGGTAACTGGAGTTTAACTCTTTTATTTATGAGCCCTGACCACATTCAATAGTAGAACTTTTATGGGCCTTGCCCTGAGAATTTCCTAGAAGAGAAAGGCATGTCTGTTGGGAAGGGTGACCCAACATTCACAACCTTCAAAGTAAAGCAAATATAGTCAAACATTATTAACTTGAACTCCCCTAAGTGGAAAAGTTGTGACAATTCTGAATTTTGTTTTTTCACTATCTATGAAAAAAAGGATTGCTTAAGTAAGTGATGTAAATCAATCAAGTTATCAATCAGTCAACACACATTTATCAAGTGCTTACAATTATAGAGGAAATGTTTAACCTTGTTAGAATACCAAATATTTTGAAACTTTCTACACAAATATAAATAGTGGGAGCTGATTTAAAACTATTCTTTGTTAACTAAGCTATATCAATCAATCAACAAAAGATGAATAAGTACGAGTATTTTCAGGTACCTTTTGTTTTCAAATTCTGTCCCTCTATGTGGGTAGAGGGTTTTGTATAAATGTACTGTTCTGCTAAAGGATTTGTTTTTCAATACACATCACTGATCAACAGAGTATAGAAGTGGAAGGAACTTTAGATGTTGTCCCCTAGAATCCCTAATTTTATAGATGAGGAAACTGAGTCTCAGAGAAATAAAGTGATGTACTTATGTTCATAATGTAGTACATAGTAAAGCTGACTTACTGTTCCAAGTTTCCTGAAAGTCTAGATACTAGTAAAGTTGCTCTCCTGGGAAGGAAGGGGCATGAGATATATGACATTCCCTCAGAGTAATAAGGTGATTGAAACCATTAGTGGAACAAGAATAAATATCTAGAGTCCAAAGACTCTAGATTTGGTTGTTATCTGAGATCTTTCGATGGCCTAAAGCAGGGCATGACCACTGAGGGAGCACTGCCAGGTTAAGGGGGATAGAAAGGAAGTTTGAACTAGAAGCATGGGTGAAGTCCCATGTAGCTGTTGTTGTTTGTATTCTGTTTTCAAAGATGACCAATGACATCATCGCTGATGTCCTGACTTGCAGGTGAACTGGATGTAAGTAAAGTAAAGTTGCACAAAGTCCTCAACCTCACTCTTTCTTCTGGAGTCATTGAAATCCAGTGGTAAGACAGAAGTCAGGACAACTTGTGATGGCCTTGGATGCAGTGGATGACCCTGGCATCTTTGATGGATGACCAAGCTCTTAACACTCTATGGCACCTGCTTCAGTTGCCTTCATGACCATTGGAACAAATTGTTCTCATCTGCCCATTCCTCCAGGGGAAGTCTTTACATACTTGGAGTAGACATCCCCCTAGCTAACCAAAGAGTTTGAGGCCTTTCAGTTACCCTCAACCTGGTTTGGCCTGTCTGCTGATATGGTTTACAGAGGTATGACCATTGGGTACCCTACAAATTCTTGGAGACACAGGTGAGAATTGGGTGAAGGTGGACACCAAAGGTGGATAAGTAGCCCTGAAAAGGTCTAGCACCAGAGGTACTAGTCTTCTCTAAACATCCCATGCACCCATTTATCTAGTGGGACAATGGAGAACTGGTCCACTAAGCCCAATGCCAGTTTAGGGGAGTAAATAGAAAAGCCTCAGACATCGCTCTCAAAGATATTGAGGTAATTGTTGAGCTGTGATCAATGACCTCTGACAGATCACAAGCAAAATGTAGTGGTAAAGAAAAGTTCTCCCCCAAAAGGAAAATGGTAAATTCTTAAAACTATAGGCCAGCAAGCTTGACTTTAACTCCTGGCAAAACTCTAGCATGTTTTGTTAAAGTGATGGTTTGTGAGCATGTACAAGGGAAAGTAGGGATTATTAAAGAGTATGCCCACCAAATAGGATGGATTCTTTTTCCATTAATATTCCCAAATACCAAGAAACACTTAGACACTGATTATAGTGTTATTTGTTTATAGTAGGGATTTATATATAGGAGAATGTATTGCCAAAAAGCAGTTTCTCATTTAGATACTGAAATATAGTCAATAAGAAAATATTTATTAAGCAATTCAATTCAATTCACTTCACTTTAATTCAATTCAACTCCTAATTTCCATCAGCAGCTCTGCTTGGTTTAGACTCCATGAATATCAGCACCTCCCCCAAGGTAAGTTCATCACCTGAAGTCCTGTTACTATGCACACTGACCCAGGATTCATACTCTACCCATTCTCAGTTCCATTAATTGCCTTTCCTCTCTGATTGTAAGGCTTGGGTCAGAACCAGTTGTCTTTTCTTTAGTCTTGCCACTGGACTCCAGTGAGCTCTGGAAGAGAGAATGAAGCTGATGACTTTGTGAAGCTGTGCCTTGCTTAAATCCAATTCACATATAAGTCAAGACATTGCCCTTGTTATATCATTGGTCCTCTTCAAGAAAGAAGGACTAACAACAATTTGTGATCAAAAGTTTGGGTGGGGGGAGCAATAACTCCTTTTAAACTTTTCCTTTCTACAGGGCTCAGAACTTTCCAGGTAACACTTCATTTTTCCATCTGCAGCACCACTTGGTCGCAACTTTATAAACATCTTGTATTCTCTCCACACCACCCCCCCCAGAGTACCCCGGGCTCTCTCTTTTTCAGGCTCCATTCTTCCATTTGGTTGTAAGCTCCTTGAGGGTAAGGACTATCTTTCTTTTTCATATTTATGTCTCCAGTACTTAGCATAGTACCTGACAGTAGGTGTTTAATAAATATTGATTGAATTGAAAAATTGACTTGAATATAGTACTACCTTACTATAAGTGAAGAATATTGATACAAATTCTAATAAAATATTTTATAGCACTTTGAGGTTTGCAAAGTACTTCACATGTTAACTCAATTTATCCTCACAACAACCTGCAAGCCAGGTCCTATTATTATCCCTATTTTACAGATCAGGAAACTGAGGCACAGAGCTAAATGACTCATACAAGGTCTTACAACTAGTAAGTGTCTAGGGTTTCAAGTCAGATTTTCCTGACTTCGGATCCAATACTCTATGCATTTTGCCACCGAATATACTATTGTCATGTAGTTTCCAATTTTTCCATCAATTCCTAACAATTAACGTGATGACCCAGAGGTTTTGGCCTTTCATAGTTTAGTCATGGATGTAGAGTCAACTCAAAAAGTTAAAAATAATTAATCAAACTACTAAACATTCTAAGTATGGAGATTAAATTTGAAGAGATTGGGGATCTACCTCTTCATAAAGATTAGATGAGTAGAGAGCCCAAAGTGGCCTATGTAGGGAAGTAGGGGTCAGGAAGTATAAAAGCTCTGCCTTTTTTAAAAAATAAAAATGCAAAGCATATATATATTTAAAATTAAGGTACAGAAATATTTATGCTAAGCCTCTTACCAAGATATACCAAATAGTCTCTTCAATGCACACTTCAAATATAAAATGAACTTTGGTTAATTTAACAATTTACCAAATTTTAAATTATATTAAAATATTCAATTCATAACCTGACACTTCCTGATGGTACTATGTAATTTGATACTGATAAAATAAACCTTGTCAAATATGAAAAAAAAATAAAATAAAAATAAAAAGGTTAAGTTCTTGCTGGAAAGTAGTTTAAAAATGCTCAGCAGCCTACACAAATAAAATTTTGCAACTGAATGTTGCTAATAGGGGAGTTAGGTGGATGCCCTGGTGAACAGGAAGACAGGAGTAATGGGAAACCAGGACAGCAGCCTCCTAGAAGGCCCATACACAAGTTGCAAATGGGGAGTTGGTGACAAATTATGGTACATATGGGGAGGTTCCAGGTCAAAATCCAGATGAAAAGGAAGTTAAAAGTTGGCATCTATTTGAGGATGGGGAAACCTGCCAAGATTGCCTCATCCAGTGGGGGAACCAGGTAAAGGAGGCAAATTGAATTCATAAACTTTTCTGCCAAATGCTGGAACTATGTAGGCCCTCAAGACAAAAATCCTTCTACATCTTTGTCATTTTTTATCTTTCAAAGATCATTTTCATTGTTAACTTTTTCTACATTTCCCAACATATCCCTTATCTCTTCATCTCCCAGAGAATAATTCCTAGGTGAGTCTTGCTTTTTCTTTAAAAAAAATTAATTTATTTTGAAATCTATGGTTTTTCTATCACTGACATTTCCCCATGAATCTCTCTTTCCCTTTCCCAGACAACTTTCCCTTAAAACAAAGAGGGAAAAATACATTTCAGTAAAATGAACCAACAAATTAAAAAAAGTCTCACATTGTATTCTGTGTTCCTCTATCATAATCCACTTCCAAGGAGAAATGGAAAAAAAAAGTATTTTCTCATGTCTATTCTTAATGGGCAAGGTTGGCCATTGGCATGATGGATAAAATGCTGAATCTGGAGTCAGAAAGACCTGAGTTTGAATCCTGCTTCAGACATTTATTAACTATGTGACTCTAAGCAAATTGTTTAATCGCTCTGTGCCTCAGTTTCCTTTTTTATATAAATAAGGGGGAGGATAATAATAGTATTTACTTCATGGATGGTTCAGGATCAAATGAGATAGTAAAGGTAAAACACTTTGCAGCCTTTAAGTGTTGGGTAAATGTTAGCTATTTCTGTTTCATGATATTCAGTTTTTGTGGTTAATGTTTCCATTTTCACTATTTTCATATTTGTATAGTTTATTTTCCTTATTGTTCTACCTGTGTATGAGATCATATACCTAACTATGCCTCTCTGTAGTCATTATTTCTTTTTAAAATAAATTTATTTTTAGTTTTAAACATTCACTTCTGTAAGTTTTAAATTTTCTTTGCCTCTCTTCCTTTCCTCCTCCCCAAGATGGTGTACAATTTGATATAGGATCTACATGTTCATTCTTATTAAACATATTTTCACATTGGTCATGTTGTATAGAAGAATTAAGAGTGGGGGGATGCACAAGAAAGAAAAAACCAAACTAAACTAAACAAAAAAGAGCAAATAATAGACTCCAACCTGTATTCAGACTCCCTATTTCTTTCTGTGGATGTGGATGGCATTTTCCATCATAAGCCTTTTGGAGTTGTTTTAGGTCCTTGTACATTGCTGAGAAGAGCTAAGTCTACCAATGCATTTATTATTTCTTAGCTCAAAATAATATCCTATTACATTCATTATGACAACTTATTTAGCCATTCTTCAATCAATGGCCATACATGTTATTTCTAGTTCTTTGCTGCTATTAAAAATTCGATTATAAACATTTTGGATCTTATTTTTATCATTTTCCTTGGGGTATCTGCCTAACAGTGAAATCTCTGAGTCAAAGGCAACAAACATTTTAGTCACATTTCTTTCACAATTCTAAATTGCTTTCCAGAATGGTTGTCCAGAATTCACAGTTCTGCCAAGAATAGATTATTGTGCCTGTCTTCCCAATTCCTCTCCCAATATTTTGTCATTGTCGTTTTCCTGAGTGTAAGGTAAAACCTCAAGATTGTTTAGATCTACATTTCTCTTATAGGTTATTTGAAACATACTTTAAATATGGTTGTCAATTGCAATTATTCTTTTGAAATCCCCTAGTTCATATTATCTACTTGGGAATGGCTTTGGGTTTCACATATTTCTGTTGGCTGCCTATATATCTGGGATAAATAGAAAGATTTCTTTCTCATTTGACCATTTCCCTTCTCGTGCTGGTTGCACTAATTTTGTTCATGCAAATGGTTTTCAGTTTCATGTTATTGAAATTATCTATTTTATCTTTTGAAATTACCTCTGTTCTTCGTTAAGATTTTACCCCTAGCCATAGCTGTGAATGGTACCTGATACAGTATTATTATAATTATATTAATTCTCTTATGCTTATTAAATTAAGTTATAAATGAGTTACTAAGTATGTTGTTTACTTATTTTTATATTAATTTTTTCAATAACATGATTTTAATGTATCTATTTTGAGTGTGTACCTTCTAAATGGCAGAACACAATGGCAGATCCCAGTAACTAATTTGAAAGTGTCCATGAACTCATCTGGTTTAAAACTCTACAAATGAAAAGTCAGTGAAAGTTTTCATTGAATTAATTTGATCCAATATTCTTTACCTAAAATTTGGCGTTTATGGTTTTTGATAGAAAAGATGTGATAGGCATGACACCTATATCACATTTTCAAAGAACTATCATATGGAATCAATTAATCAAGTTACTACTATGGATTAGGTGGTTAGCTAGATGGCACAGTAGATAAAGTGAAGGCCTGGAGTCAGGAAGACTCGTCTCTGTGAGTTCAAATCTGGCCTCAGACACTTATGAGCCATGTGACCCTGAGCAATTCACTTAACCTTCTTTGCCTCAGTTTCCTCATCTGTCAAATGAGTTGAAGGAGGAAATGGCAAACCACTCCTGGATCTTTGCCAAGAAGACTCCAAATGGGGTCACAAACATGACTGAAAAATGACTCTTCAATAACAATGGCATGGACTAAGCAGAATTATGGGTGCTGGAGATACAAAAATGGGAAGGAGAGAGTCTCTGACCTCAAGGAATTTGCATTCTCTGAAAGAAAGCAAGATGTGCAGATCATGTATACACCTGTGAACTTGTAAGGAGAGGCAGGATACATATAAAGTAACGTACATAGTAAGTGGGGAGGGGTGGGCTGGCCAGAAGCAACAGATCAGGAAAGGCTTCTTGTAGGATGTGATCCTTGACCAGAACTTGGAAAGAAGCTAGAGATTCTGGGAGGCAGAGCTGAGGAAGGATTGCATCCTCGGCCATGGGGAGCAGATGACGAAAGACAGGGATGAATCATGTGAGTAAAACCAAGAAGGCAAATTTGGTTGGACTATGGAGTATGACAAGAGGAGTAATGCTTATGATGCATCATAAGCCTGGAAAGGAAGGCTGTTCAAAGTTGTGATGGGCTTTAACATTGGAAGGATCAACTCCATCAATGGACAAAAAGAAGCGTTTGATAACCTGGAGAACTTTCAGAGTAGAGCGGCCAGGATAACGATCCACCATAATGGTTCATGTGATGTCAAAGGTGGAAAGAATTAGCCACAATATTTATGGGGGTTGTGACAGATGTCTTCAATTATTTGAAAATTAGTTGTGTGAAAATGGTATTGAAATTGCTTTGCCTGGCTCTAGAGAGAAGACCTAAAAGTCATAGGTGAAGATTGCAGAAAGGCAGATTTAGATTCCATGAAAGGGAAAACAAGTTAAAGAGGGGAGCTATCCAAAATGGTTTGGGCTGCATCAGAGGGGGCTGAGTCCCCCCTCAGCCAAAGACTGGATAACCAGCTCTTGCAGATGTTGGAAAGAGGATTCTTGTTCAGGAATTAATTGAACTGAAAGGTCTTTGAGATCCGTTCCTTCTGAAATCTGGTGACCCTGTAATTGTTCGAGCCTCATGGAAAAGCAAAAAACAAAAGAGTTCAAAACCTACTAGGTCTCAATCAATGTCCCAAAAGGGAGAGAGAAATTCATTCATTATATTAGCAGAAAAAAATCTGTTCACAAGTCAGCAAACCCTAATATTGAAAACAGGTTAAGCTGAATCCCACATTAGTGCCAAAGTCACAGATTATTAACAGGAATATATGCAGAATAAAAGCTAGGTCAAGAATATTGAAATGAATAGCGATCACATCAATTTCCCTCGATTTCAGGCTGAACTAGTGGACCTTGGTGCTTCAGCTAATGGAGTGCTGGACTTGGAATCAGGAAGACCTGAGTTCAAATCTTGCCTCAGACACTTACTAGCTGTATGACCCTGAGTGAGTCACTTCCAACCTCATTTTCTTCATCTGTAAAATGACGACAATAATAGCACTTATCTTACAGGGCTGTTATAAGGATCTAATATGTAAAGCGCAAAAAATAAATAATGCAAACCTTAAATCATTAACCTTATATAAATTCTAGCAATTATTGTTATTTTGACCACTGAGAGGGGGACTCCCTACAAACACTATCCTACATAGGCCAATCCTGTTGGCTTAATGAGACCCAGTTGTAGGTATGTGCTAGAGTTAGTTTAAACAGGTTCATGGGAGCCAATGGTTACATTTTCAGTGTTAGCATTTATACATTGGTATTTGGCAAATGCTACAAATCAAAGCTTCATTTATTGTTTTATTGATTATCTAGACTTAAGTAAGTGATGAATAAAATGTTAATAATGCAGATTAAACTAAAAAGTACCTCTCCCCTCCCCGCCAAGAGATGGTTGTTAAACATTTACTAGCACACCCTTGCCCAACTGTTAATTCATACTGTAGCAACTTGTAAACTTCTTTGTTAAATTGATATGGTATCTTCATATATGTGGTTCCCTATGATGTGTAGATTTTAACCCTTTAAAAAATATCCAATACTATTTTCTAGTTGGGCAAGGGCAGAAGAAAAATGGTTTGGTCTTACTAATGAATGACATAATTTTAGAGTTGGTAGTAACCTCAATGACCCACAGTAGAGAAGAATCCTTTCCTTAATATCAGTGACAAATATTCCTTCAGCCTTTGCTTGAAGGTCTTTATGACTACTTCTTAACACTGGCCAAAGTTCCTTCCAGCTCAAAATCTATCATCCTGAGTCATAGAGGGATTTCTTGATCAGATATAGGTTAAAGTAGATGAACTCTGAAGTCTTGCCCAATTTTGAGCTTCTGGCAGTCTGTATTTTAACTAATATTTCCTGGTGGACTATTAGCCCCTTGGCCACTTTACAAGTCACTGGGTATTGTGCTGTGGCTACCTAGTTATCTGTCACTTAGTAAATGAATGTCATGCCATTGATCTAGAGCTGGCAATCACCTTAGAGGTGATCTAGTCAGGGATGTGTTGAAACTAGTTTGAACTAGATGGATAAAAAAAAAGATGGATAAAATGTTAATAATTTATACTTTAAAGTGTGCCATGCTTTTCATGGTTTTTGTTGTTGTTTAAAAAATTACTAAGGTCTTAAATACATTTATTGAAGTATAAGTTTTTGTCTTTTTAACATTATTTTAACAAAATTTAGAGATCCAAATTTTCTCCCTTGCTTCCTCCCCTTCCTTCTCCCTAAGATGGTAAATGATTTGATGTAGAATATATATATATATGTATATGTATATACATATACATATATATTATATGTATGTGTGTGTAGTTATGCAAAACCTATCATGTTGTGAAAGAAGAAATAGAATAAAATTTTAAAAAACTGTGAAAAAATAAAGGAAGTACAAATAGTACATTTAGATCTGCAGTCAGACTCTATCACTACTTTCTCTGGATGTGGATAGCATTTTCTATGCTGAGTCCTTTGGAATTGTCTTAGATCAGTGTATTACCAAGAAGAGCTAAGTCAATCAAAGTTGGTCATTGTACAATGTGGTTATTAATATGTACAATGTTTTCCTAGTTCTGTTCACTTCACTCAGCATCAGTTCATGCAAGTCCTTCCAGGTTTTTCTGAAAGCTACCTGTTCATCATTTCTTATAGAACAATAGGATTCCATTACGTTGCTATACCACAACTTGTTCAGCCATTCCCCAGTTGATAGGCATTCCCTCATTTTCCAATTCATGGCTACCACAAAAAGAGCTGCTATAAATATTTTTGTACATGTGAGTCCTTTCCCCTTTTTAATGACCTCTTTGGGATACAGACCTAATAGTAGTATTGATGGATCAAAGGGTATGTACAGTTTTATAGCCCTTTAGACATGGTTCTAAATTGCTTAAGAGAGCTGGTTGTTAAACATTTATTAGCACTCCTTTGATCCAGTCCAATCCTTTTTATTTTATAGATGGGAACAAACTCCAAGAAGTTTAGCAACTTACCCAATGGGATTATGGGGCAGGTAGGTGGCTCCATAGTGGATAGGAGTGCCAGACAAGGAGTCCAGAAGACTCATTTTCCTGAGTTCAAATCTGGCCTCAGACACTTACTAAATGTGTGACTCTGGGCAAGTTACTACATCCTGTTTGCCTCGGTTTCCTCATCTGTAAAATGAGATGGAGAAGGAAATGGCAAACCACCCCCATACCTTTGTCAAGAAAACCCTAAATAGGGCCAAGAAGAATCAGATATGATTGAAACAGATGAACAACAAGAACCAATCGGATTACCCCAAGGTATTAGTGGCAGAAATGTGATTTGAACTCAGATTCTTTGACTACAAATCTAGCAGTTAAATATCATAAACAGATGAGTATTGGAGAAAAGTACTTGGTGAGATCTACAAATAGAAAAAATAGCTTATGGACAGATAAGGCACAGAGAGTATCACAAAAGATAAAATATATATTTATTGTGGAAAATTTAAAAAGATTTTGCACAAACAAATCTAATAAAGTTAAAATTAAAAGGGGAAATAACTAGGGGGAAAATCTTTGCAGCAAATTTCTCTGTTAAATGTCTCGTTTCCAAGGTATATAAGGAAATGATTCAAATTTATAAGAATAAAAGCCATTGCCCAAATGATAAATAGTCTAAAGATATGAAGAGACAGTTCTCAAAGGAAGAAACCTAGACTATCTATGGCCATATGAAAAAATTGCTCCAAATTATAACCATTAGAGAAGTGTGACTTGAAGTAATTCTGAGATTCTACCACTTACCCATCAGAGTGACAAAAATGGCAAAGAAGGAAAATGATAAATATCGAAAGGGCTGTTAGGAAAAAAAAAGGCACATTAATGAACTATTGGTAGAACTGTCAATGTGTAGGACTATTATGTGATGTTATACAAAACATTACTAAAAATTGTATGCCCTTTGACCTAGCTATAATACTGCCAGCTCTATATCCAAAAGAGGAATAGGTTATATATATATTTAGAACAATTATTTTTGTGGGTGCAAAAAATTAGAAACTAAATGAATGTCCATTAATTGATGAGTGGTTGGATAAATTGTGGCATATGAATGGGTTGGAGCACTGGTATGCTTTAAAAAATGAGAAAATAGATGATTTCAGAGTGACATGGAAAGACTCATATGACCTGATGCAGAGTAAAGTAGGCAGAACCAAAAGAAAATTTATACTGTAACATCAACATTATAAAAAGGAACAATTTTGAAGACTTTAACAACTGATAAATGAATTTGGCAGAACTAGGAGAACAATTTATACAACACCATTAGTGTTGGGATGAAAACACAGAAATTTGTAAGCTGCAAGAACTGTGATGATAATTCCAGAGGACCAATGATGAAATCTCCTATCCACATCTTGACAGAGAGGTGATAGATTCAGAATTCTGAATAAGACATGTATATTTTTGTAAACAACTAAGGAGAAAATTTGTTTTGCTTGACTATGCAAATTTATCATAAAGTAATTTTTTTCTTTCTCTTTTTTCCTCCATGATGTAGGGGAGTAGAAGTAAGTGAAAATGGATCTCTGTTAATTAAAACACACACATACATACACAAACCCCACACACACAAACACACACAATAGAGTGTCAATTGCTGGGGCTACGGATATGGAAGATTAAATACACTTTCAGATGAAGTCACAGTATTGTTATTTGTGCTGAATTGCTTTACTTTGTTATAAGAGACGTTTCATGGAGTAGGAAATTTTGTGATATAAAACCGAAACACATGATGAAACTTAAAAAAAGAAAACCACAACAAAACTTCAGTCTGTCCTCTGTGATATAGTTGTTCACCTCCATTTTTAAAATATCAAATTCGTAATTTCATTGCCTTTACCAAGACGTATTGGCACTGCTCTTCCATTTAAAGTCATTAAGAGTTGCCTAGGGCATTGATTTTGTGACTTGCCCAGGAACACACAGTCTATAGGTTACTGAGGCAAGACTCTAACTCAGGTCTGTAAAGCCAGTTGTTTATTGCCTACTCTATTTACCTACTCATCTACCTAGGCTCCCAAAAAAGCAACTAGAAATCAATGCACTCAATTGAAATGCATTTAATTGAAATTATTCAATAAACTTTACACAATATCTGAGTGTGTATTTCAGAAACACAGATCTTGAACACGGAATAATGAAAGCTAAGCTTACCTCTTGTAAGGCTTAGGTTTGCCTAGCTAAGTCAGAGGCATTATGGAAGAATTGGGGTAATTAACTGGTGTCTGAGTATCTATGATTATTTCCATTTTTTCCTGGTCCAAGAAAGATTTGGAATTTGTAGAAATCACTAATGGAAACCAGGGTTATTGGAAACTTTTGTATTTTTTCTAGAGAAATGGGAGCCTGTTCAAGACTTTTAGCTTTTCCTAATGAAAAACTAACAAGGAAATATGTCAGGGATCGAAAATGTGCCATCTCTCCTCCACCCCCAGTGGAAAACAGGCCAGCAAGAGACACTTTTCAGGGCATCTCAGCATTCTCTCATAACTCTACCACTGACATGGGGCATAAATCATTCACAGATTGCCGATCCGGCATAAATCTTTCTAAAACCACAGTACTCACTAAATGTTATTGTATTATTGAGACATAAATCCTGTGTCAGCTCAACGAAATGTCTGTGGCCATCGAGTTAAACAAGCCAAGACGACTACTTAACGATTCCCAAACATTCGTTTATTAAAATTCAGACCAGAGGCTCAAGAGGAGGCCCATATTAGAGATGGGATTTGAAAAACCATCTATCACATTTGCACAGTAAGCAATAATAGCAGTGTCTCCGAGTTCTGTTCAGCTTCCCAGGAGGATGAGAATAGTGTAGAAAAAGTAAGTCTTCATAAAAGAAGCCTGGAGATCAGAGAGCTTTTCTCTACTTTGGCAGCATTGCCATATATTGCTTTATGCCAAAATTAGATCTTATTTGTCTCTCCTTTAGCTTCTCTTTGGGTCAACTTTTGGAAGCGAGGGAAATTACACTGAAGACATTTCTCAGTGTAAGCTGTTCAGTCAGTGAAAGCAAATCCAACATCCTTTCTTCCTTCCCTTCCATTGCTATGAAAATTCCATGGAGGAAGCTAGGGGGCACAATGTGCTGGACTTGGGCATGAAGACTAGAGCTCATTGCCTCAGATGTATACTAGCTGCATAACTTTTATCATGGGCAGCTAGGGGCTTCATTGGATAGAGTGTCCATCCTGGAGTCAAAGAAACCTGAGTTCAAATCTGGATTTAGACACTGACTTAGTTTGATCTGTATTAATATTTTATTCATCACATTTTTTTACATCTAGACCATCAACAAAAGAACAGATCAAGCTCTGATTTGTAGTGTTTGCCAATTTCCGAGGTGTAAATGCTCATGATGAAAATTTAACAAATCCACTTTGTGAGCCAGTTCTATTGCTGGGGCTATGCAGCATGCCCTTTATAAGATATAACAACACAGAGAAACTCAATACAGGGTAAGGGTATATGAGTGAGCATTAGACCATCACATATGGGTGATTGGACACCGAAGCCAGTGACAGCTACAGCCCATGGCTACCTCCATGAAATCACTCAGAGATCATAGATCTACAGCTGGAAGAGGCCATCTAGAAGCCATTAAGTCCAAGACCTTCATTTTACAGGCGACAAAACAAAGACCTGGAGAAACTGAGTGATTTTTCCAAAGCCACACAGAAAGTAGTCATCAGAGTGACGATCTCACAATTATTAGTTACAGCTTTCAACTTTAATACTGTCCCCATGGAGCAGATGGGTGGCACAGTAGCGACAGTGCCAATTCCAGAATCAGGGAGACTCATCCTTCTGAGTTCAAATACGGCCTTAGACACTTACTAGTTGTGTGATCCTGGGCTGTAGAAGAAAATGGCAAACTGCTCCTTTATCTTTGTCAAGAAAACCCCAAATGGGGTCACAAAGAGTCAGATGTGACTGAATTATGACTGAATCATAATACCATCCTGACAGTATAGAAAAACAAAAGAGTGGATTCTTCTGATATTGATAATCAGTAAATATGCTATTTGTTTATGGTGAAGTATTCTCTAGTATTATCAAATTGTAAAAAGTCATTTTTTTCCTTGTAGGGCCTCATTTTCTTCATCTCTAAAATGAGGATATTGGATTAAGAGACTGATAGGTTTACTTCCAAGTCTATGATCTATGGTGTATAGTTTCTAAATTTATGAACAGCAGACTTTGGCCATCGGTGAATTCAATAGAAGTGAATTCTTGCCCTCATAATAATTTGGGGGTTTTATCCATTGGTTCCCTATTCTGCAATTTTAAACATTTCTTTTTAAAATTCCTTTCTGTGGAACTCAGGCCCCAAGAATTTTGTCCAGTCTATTTGTTTCTGAGAGAGTAGTGAAATCTAGAGATTTACACTTGCAGAATTGCACAGATTTTAAAAAAAAAAAGGAGGAAAGACACAGGCTGATCAAATCACACACAGGATTGGCTTTTAATAAAATCTAGTTCCAGACGCAGTTGTCAGAACCTTCATCTGACAGTTCTTTTCTCAGGCTTTTCTTTCTTCACTCATAAGAAATATTCCCTGGAGGAAGAGGCAACTTTCCTGACACTGAGAAAGTATTTGTAAATTTATCTTTTTGTAAATCAGACCTTTTCCAATAATTTTTCCTGGTGATTTCAAGATCATTTTCATTTCATATATGTCTTAAGCTGACAGTGGCTTCTTTCTCCTTCCAACCTTCCTAAACTGTTCTTAATCTGAAGACCAACACTTAAATGCAAAGGAGAGGGCCATTTCAGGAGCAAAGATTCCTTCCTTACAGGGAGGACTCCTTTTATAATATAAATATTCATTCTTTAGTTCATCTGCTTTTTTAGGGAGGCAACAATGGTACTATGAGAAGATTGCTGCATTTGGAAGCAGAAGACCCATATTTGAATCCTAGCCCTGCCACTTTCTACCTTTGGATCATTCATTTCATCTCTGTTTCCTCATCTATAAAAGGAGGAGTATGGACAAGATGGCCTTTTCAGTCCCTTCCAATTCTAACTATATCATCCTAAATTTAGAATGTGATAAACTGAGATCAGGGCTGGGGCTAAAACTCAAGTAAGATTTTCCTAGATTACTGTAGTGATCTACTGAGTTCTGTTCAATAAATACTTTTTGATTGATTATATTGCTTCTTAAAGTGGGGGTATACCTGTATCCACTCACCAAAGAACCTATACCACACCCTAGTTGCCTTAACTTTTTTTTAACATTGCCTTAGGGTTTTTATTCCTTTAGTTGCTAAATATTTCATGTATGGCCACTGTAAATAACTTCTCTCAATCTATGCCTTTGCCTTTAAGGTATTTATAGCCCTTTGCAAATGTTCCCTGGGGCTGTTGTCTTTCTGGGTAATATAGATTGGTCTTAAAATTAGAACCCTTTCTGTGAGACTGGCCTTTCATACCTCATTTCCCATCAGGACTCTAACTCATGTTTGTAGTTTGCTTAAAGCTTTCCTTTGGGAACACGAAAGTCTTTGAAAATGGTGTGGCCTTGTGACAGGAAATGCCACTGACCATGTTTTTAGGGGGATGTCCTAAATCAGTTATTAAACACATATATGTGTGTGTGTCTGTGTGTATAAAAATGCATGTATTTTTATTGTATATACATAAAGAAATATATATTTTATATACATATATCTATATTTATACACATATGTATATATCTATACATGTGTATATATACACATATATGTATGCATGTGTAATGTATATACACATACATATATATTTGACTACTAAGACATTCTTCAGAGCATAATGGATGAACCTGGAAAAATTCAGAGGTTTTGTTTGGCTATGATGTCCCATAAGCTCAGATTCTTAGTAGTTCCAAGTTATGCAGCTTGAAAAAATAATCAATTTCAATTTAATTCAATAATGCTTTATTTAGTACTATGTCCCATGGACATAAGCAAAATCCCTGACAGAAGGATAAAAAAAAAAAAAACCTGAGGGTAAAAAAAATGAATGTAGTACCTGCCCTCAGGGAGTTTACGTTCTACTGCAGGACTGGGGAAAAATATGTACACAGTCAGTGATTTCAGGAGAGAATGAATGGGGTCATGGAGTGGAAAAGGACTAACAACTGGAGAGATCTGAAAAGGTCTTTTTTTTTAAAAAAGATAGCAGTTGGGCCGAGTTTTGAAGGCAGCTAAGAATTCCAAGAAATAGAGGTGAGGAGGGAAAGCATTCCAAGAACTAGGCAAAGTCTGCAGAAAAGAACAAAGATGGGAGATAGAATATCATTTTTAGGAAAGATACACAGGTCAGTCTGGCTCTAAGACAAGTGTGTAAGAGATCGTACTATAATGGGAAATCAATCTGGAAAGATGGGTTCATGTCTGAATTTTATCCCAGATCATCTTACTCTTCTGACTTTTCCACATACTTATCAGCTGTCCTCCTAATGTGGAAAAACCTTTGCCCTAGGCTTACTCTCAGGATTGAGGAGTTCCTACCCCAGAGTCCCATTTCACAAGAGTTTCCAGGTGTCCTTGCTTTACTTCTAGCTCTTCTGGATCTCCTGATTTTTCTACTTCCTTTCCACATTCCTCAGTGATTTCATTCTGGGGCTTTCAGTCTTCCTCTCCTTCCCCTTCCCTCCCTTTATCCTTGGCCATTTTCATATTCAACTTAGTTACACCTTGGCCTCTCAATTCCTTAATCTTAATTCTCGTGACCTTCATCTCTACTCTGTTTCAACTAGCCAAAGGGTAAGTCATTCAGTCAGTCAGTTAACAACTGACATTTATTAAGAAGTTACTTATGTACCAAGAACTGTGTTAAACTCTATATGCCCTATTTGTTGATGAATTATGATATATTTGGAAAATCCTAGGGAATCAGCAAAGATACAAATCTCAACATTTATGGCTTCAGTAAAATTTCAGATTACAAAACAAACCCTCAAAAACCAACTGCATTTCTACATAATCATAACAAAATCCAAGAAGCAATAATAGAAAGGGAATTCTCATTCCAAATAAATTTAAAAATGTATACAATATATGAGAATTAATCTGCCAAAACACACAAAAGACTTGTAAAGATTTAATTGCAAAATGTTCTTAAAGAAATAAAGAACAAATTAAAGAGTTGAAGGGGGGCAAGTAGGTGGTGCAGTGAAGAGACCACCGGCCCTGGAGTCAGGAGGACCTGGGTTCGGATCCAGACTCAGACACTTAACATAAAAACTAGCCATGTGATCTTGGGCAAGTCACAACCCCAATTAGCCTCCCCCCTAAAAAACAAAAAAGCAAAAAAAAAGAGTTGAAGGAAGACAGTGCTCATGGCTAGGCCATGACAATATAATAAAATTAACAATATTACTAAAATAAATTTATACTTTTAATGTTATACTAATCAAATTATCAAGAGGATGTTTTGCAGGACTTGATAAAATAATAACAAATTTCATTTGGAAAAAACAAAAAAAAATCTAAAATATCAAGGGAAATGATTAAATGATCTAGGGATGAAGGGGGAATGGCACATTCAGCCTCAAACTATATTATAAAGTAATAGTCATAAAAACTATCTGACATTCGTTAAAAAATAGAGAAAGATCAGTGAAACATAATAGATAAGAAAGAATAAGCAACAATGGATATCAGTTAGCCAGTGTTTGATAAAATGGAAAACATAAATTACCTAAGAAAGAACTTTTTTGATAAAAATTTTTCTGAAAAACTAGAAAGCAGTGTTTCAGAAATTAGGCTTAGACAAACATCTTATACAATATTCCATAATACATTCTAAATGGATGTGTCACTTTAATGTCCAAAATCATTGTATGAATGAATTAGAAGAGAAACAGATCATATACCTCTCAGGAGATGTATTCTTAACCAAAAGGACAGAAGCAATTAAAAAAAATAGAAACTTTATTAGTATGAAACTGAAAAGTTTCTGCACAGACAAAAATACCTAAAATAAGAATGGAAACAGTTGAATGGGAGGAAAAAGCTTTGTATCAAATTTCTCTGATAAGGATTTTTTATTCAAGATATATAAACAACATATGTAATTGTGTACATGTACACATATGTGTATGTGTACAAATGTACATGAATATATTTTAGCCATTCCCCAATAGAGAAGTGGTCAAATGACATAAATGAACAGATCTCAAAGGAATTTCAAAGCATTCACAATAACATGAAAGAATGCTCCAAATCATTAAGAATATAAGAAATTCAAATCAAAGCAACCCTGATGTTTCTCTTCATGACCTTCATATTGTCCAAGATTACAAAAGAAAAAAATAGCAATAGTCCTTGTTGGATGGGTGGTCCAACAACAATTAATACATCATTAGTGGAACTGTGAAATAATATAATCGTTTTGAAAAGCAATATGTAATTAATTATGTAAATGAAGTGGCTAAAATATCTATATCCATTACTGGCCTTATATTATATCCCAAGGAAGCAATTGATAAGAAGGAAGTTCCTATCTACACCAAAATATTTATAGTAGCAGTTTTTGTGATAGTTAAGAATTGGAAACAAAGTAGTTGCCCATCAACTGGGGAATGGCTAAATGATTTAAAGGATTTTTACTGTGCTGTAAGAAATTATGTTTGTGTGATGCATGTGTGTGTGTATGTATATGTGTGTATATGAAAAGCATGGAGAAACCTAAGTGAACAAATGCAGAATGAAGTAAGCAGAGTCGAGAAAACAACCTACATAAATGTCTAAAACAATGAAAATAGAACCACCCCCCAAAACAAAAGTGAATGTATCAAAATTAAAAAGATGAAGTGGGATTCAAATGAAGAAATATGACAGGAAAACCCCAATCCACCTCTTTATGTGAGGGAAGGTTCACAGGCATTATACCTTACTCAAGACTTTTTCAATTTATTATAGTCTGTGCTGATTTTTTCCTCTTTTTTTGTCTCAAATTACTCATTATTTCATGGAATGGCTCTCTAGGTGGGATGGGGGGATCCTGGGGAAAGCTATGATGATATAAAAACAGAAGACATCAGTAAAATCTTATTTTTTAAAGTGCTGGTGATTCAAAGGAAAGCAAAATCATGATCCATTCTCTTAAAGCTGAAATTCTAATGATGGAGTCAACGTGAAAGTAACTATGTAGCTACAAGCTATGTACAGTATAAATGAAAAGTAATTTCAGAGGGAAGGGACTGGGGTGTAGGGTGGGGGTGAAATATATTAGGAAAAACCTCTTCTAGAAAGTGGCATTTGATCTTCTTTGAAGGTAGCCAGGAAAGTAGCATAAGTAAATTGTAGATTGTGTGGAGTGAAGCATATTAAAATGGAAATATGGTAAGGGGTCAGGCTGTGGTCATAGCTGACCTCTCATCATCACTTGAAGCTCACAAAAAATTTTATAGTGGGGATTAATGTTGGATTTGGAGTCAGGAGAGACCTAGGAGAGACCCCACCTCTGTGACCTTCCCAAGCATAGCCTCAAAATGTACTAGGATCTCATTGTCACAGGGTCAATGTCTTGAGTCTCTGCCCCCAGTAGTAGTGGATATCCCACTCACTCAGTCAGTCAGTCAATAGGCATTTATTACGTTCCTACTATGTATCAGGCACGGTGCTTAGTATTCTAAAGGTTCCTCTTTTGAATCAACAAAATATTCTCTATGTTATTTTCACATCATGAATTACAAAATTTTTTGTGGGTACATGTCTTTGTTCCTGGCACCAAAATTACTAGTTAATATTCTACTGAAACTATATAGGTAAAGTTTAATTCTTTTTTGCTTAAATTCTCTTGCTCACTATTAAAATGAAAACATTCTGGGAAAAATAACATGTCAAGCTTTATTATTTTTTACCATTATAAGAATGCGTTTATTGGGTCTTTTCCGAAGGGTAAGGTTTTGCCAGGTGGAGAAGTGAGAAAAGTTAAGGGCATTAGATGCCTGCTATAAGAGGAGAGATTTGGGGCAGGGCACCTCACCAAGGAGAAAGAGGGCATAGAAGTCAAAGATGAGGAACAGCAAAGACAAACTTTACCATGATGTTCCCAGGGCTGACTCTACATAGGAAAAGGCTTTTGACTCCAGAAGCTATCTATTTAATCTTGGTTACTGGGGATTTTCAAGGCATAAACTAAACAAATTTTCATGTTCAAAGAGTTATAGGCATCTGGGAAGCACTCTCCAATAATGCCATTTTGTTATTTTGTTGGGGCTTTGTTTTGAGAATGCAAAGGAGCAGAAATAGCCCCCTCCCCCAATGCGTGGCATATATATTACACACAGGCTCTTTTCTTAAGGAGTTTACTGGTGTAGCATGCATAGGGTAGTGAATGGAATGCTATATTACTTGGGAGACACACAACTATTTCAACTCAACTATTAACTTTAGTGATAAAGTACCGTTTTTATGGATATTCGAGTTAACTTAATTTTCCTTACAACATGAGACTTTGTGCTCTGTCTACATGTGAAAAGAATCATTCAACATACTGATTTATGTATAATCTCTAATTTGGAGAGCAGTTATTCTTTTTGCCAGTTCTGCTACTCTAAGGTCCAGTCTACCACTTCCTTGGTTTAAGGAATTTTTTTATTTCTAGCAATGTCTTTCTAAATTTGAATTTATTACTCTGAGCAACCCAAGTAAAAAAGTTACCATTTTTCTTCCTTTGCTCAATTAGGTATTTATTCCCCTGTATACAAACTCTGACTAATTATAGATGTCATAAAAATATGAAGTTTTCAGAAATAAAAAAAATACTCTTTTAACAAAGTGGACATTGGCCATACGGGATTTTTTTCTTCAGACCTCATCATGTTTCAGACTAGATGTGTGAACAGATTCAACCTTCATAAAAGAAGCCTAACTTGGAATTCTTATACTTGGGGCAAATTCATTTGAGCAGAGTTGGACCATTTTTGTGTATGGCTAAGGTTGACTGGAGATAGAATTTACAGGAATTGAGGAAGCTAAGGACTTGGAAACTTAGAGTGTTTGAAGGGAGAAGGATATGGGGTGGAAAAAAGACAGTCATTTATATCATGAAATTCTGAGGATAAAGGAGAATGCCAGGAAAGTGAGGAATGTCTCCAACACACTGGGTGGATCTTATTTTAAACTAATAAAAGGATATGAATAGGAGTTGCACAGAAAGGCAAATATAAATGGGTAACAATCTATAGCATTTCAGGGACTGTCCAAATTAATGCAATTATGGATCCACTTGAGTATGACTATTGGAGAAGGATAATGACCTGGAAGTCTTTAGGTGGAAACACTAAGGATCTGTCAGATTAGACAGAACTCTGAAGGAGGGGATATGGAGTTACTGAGTGACAGTGGCAATGGGCAGCAAGAAGCATATCAACTTGGATAGAGCACCAGCTCTGGAGTTGGTAGGACCTGAGTTCAAATTCAGTCTTAGACATTATCTGTGTGACACTGGACAAGTCACTTAACCTTGATTGAAGATGGAGGAGGAGGAGAAGGAGCAGGAGGAGCATATCAACTCCTCCTTCTAGCTCTGGGTCTCAAGAGTGTGAGAAAAGAAACAGTCAGCTTTGGAGAGGTCATCAAGAGAGGTTAAAGGTCTTCAGAATAAAAATGGGTTTCAGTGCACAGGAGTGAAAATTCCCTTATAATAGAGAACATATTCTACCCTTCTCAGTAATTCATACCTCTGTGTGCATTAATTTCAGGTCCCAGCTACCTGATTAAAGAGTGAGAGCTCTAGTGGAAGTGTACATGTAGTTGTGATTGAGGGTCAGAGAAGAGGAATCAACAGAGAGCAGGCTAGAGCAGTGTTCTGGAAGGATCTCGAAGTAACAGATAGGAGTGCTGAAAGAGGAAGGGTGCTGAAGTTAATCAGTCAACAAGTATTTATTAAGAGCTTGTTAAGCATCTGTGCTAAATGCTGGGAAAACAAATACAAGTATAAAGAAAGACAGGCCTTGCCCTCAAGGAGCTTACATTCTAATGGGGAAAGACAACACATAAAAGAGTACTGGAAAAATTGAGGCTGCTGGGGATAAGAGAAGGTTCAGAGTGTAGTCTGGAGAGGAATGAAGATCTGGCTGGCCTGGGATCGCTCCTTAAATGAAAGTGATGAGTGGAACCATCCCATCATAGGGAGAGACTGAAGGGTAGAGGCTACTTCCAATGTGTGAATTCCATGACCAACTAGCAATTTGATTAATTAATTAAACTTCACAGGCTGGAATAGAATGAGATTCAACACAATAGAAGTAAATGGCAAGTCCTCCATGACTTTTTTTAAAATCAAGTCAAAGTATAACAGGTCATCAGTAAAGGATGAAGGGAATAATTAGGTTAGCAGATTGAAAGGTCACTATGTATTGAGTGTGACATGGTACCCCTGGTAAGAACATGGAGTATTGTGTTCAGTTGTGGGTGCTGTGTTTTAGTAAAACCATTGATAAGATAGAATGAAAACCAATATAAAGGTTTTTGAATTAATGCCATGTAAGGACTGGGTAAAGTATTTGAGGATGTTTATTTAGCCCAGAGAAGAAAAGACTTATGAGATATGATAGCATCCTACAAGTATTTTAAGGGGTGTCAACTAGAATGGGATTTATAATGGGGCAAAATTTAGAATAATCAGTGGAAGTTGTAAAGAGCCAATTAAGATATAAGAGAAAACATTCTAATAATTAGCACCACAAAAGTGTAATGAGTGACCTGGAGATTCTGTGAGTTCCTCCATACTGGGAGTTAAGGTCTTCAATGAATGACTCTTTGACCAGTCCTTAGGTATATTGAAAAGAAAATAGATTTGGTGTTACATGTGCAACCATATTTTTATTATATTATATTATGAAAATGTTTGTTTTATTTCATAAATTAAAAATAAAATAAATAAAAATAAAATGATATAAGTATGAGTGTGCTGCAGCCAGATCCAACTGGCTCCTGAAAGCCAATTGTTATATTCTCAGTGTGAGCATTTCCACCTCTGAAACTGACAAATACTTCAAATCAGGATTTGATTTATTGGTTTTGGGTGGGTTTTTTTGGCCTTTTTTGGAGGTGGGGAAGGCAGGGCAATTGAGGTTGACTTGCCCAAGTCTTGTAAGTGTTAAGTTTCTGAGGCCAGATTTGAACTCAGGTCTTCCTGACTTCAGGGCCAGTGCTCTATTCACTGAGCCACCTAACAACCTCTGATTTATTGTTTTGTTGATTGTCTCTAGACTTGAGAATGATGGAAAAATGTTAATGAAAATTAAACTTAAAAAACAGAAAATTCTTTATTAGGTGTTGGTTAGACTTGTTGATCACTGAGGTTCTTTCCAACTCTGAATTTCTACTATTGTATGATTCTGGATTTATGAGATAGAATAATTGTATCCTGACTTAACAAGAGTGAAAATGTGAGAGCAAAGTTGAGTGTCATGGAAGGGGACATGGTCAAACATTCTTTTTGTTCCTCTAGTGATAAAATATCCAATATATTAAAAAAAAATAAGGTTGGCTCTGAACACTGAGGTAGACTTTGCTTTGGGCACTCAGAATGATGAAATATTTCATAACATACTAGCTTAGTATCCCTTTGCCTTCACTGGGTATTTCTTTTGATGTTTTGACAAAGGAATTTGGGGAGTCAGACTGGGTGTCCTTGAGAGGTTCTCAGAAACCTCTTGGCAATTCTGGTGACTTAAACCCTGATTCCCTTAGCTTGTCTCCAACAGTGTAGGCCCTCTTGTTCCAAAATCAATATTTCTAAGCATTCAAAGGCATCCCAGAGGAAAGAAAAACCCTCCCCAACCTGCCCCTCTACCAGCATTGAAAGTCACTCAAGTCAGTCAAGAAACATGTTGCTTTTTGATGACATACTTGGCTCCTTTTCCTTCAACTATGCCTTTCTCCCTGTGGAAATCCCAAAATAGTCACTGAGTATTCCAAGGTTAAAGTAAAACTGGCTGGTCTCACTGTCCTTCCCTCAAAGTTCTTATAAAAACATAATTTTGGCTTCCCTGCTCCTTCTACTATTTGAGACCTTTAATCATGGCCCATACAAAACTGTATTCCTTCTTTCCCTATGTTTGAACCTTTTTTATCCTTTCCTAAAGGCTTACTTCAGCCTTTCTTCATGCCATCCCACAGAAGATACTTCATCCTAGGTCTATAACAGTTTCTAATGAGAAATTTACAGTAAAACTGTTAAGACTAATTTTTTTTGCTTTTTTTTTGGAGGGCAATTGGGGTTGACTTGCCCAAGGTCACAGGGTAGTTTTAAGTGACTGAGGGCAGATTTGAACTCAGGTCCTCCTGACTCCAGGGCCAGTGCTCTATTCACTGTGCCACCTAGCCCCAAGATTGATTTTTAAGATGTGGTGGGATCTAGTGGACTGAGAAAGAAGAAAAAAGCTCAGTGAGAAAAAACATTGTCTTTTCAGGAAGTAATTCCTTCTATTTTTCACTTTCATGGGAAGTTGGATATAACTTGTTTCTCATAAAGAGAAGAGCACTGTAATTGGAATCAGGAGAGATCAGGGTTCAGCTCCCACCTCAGCATTTATAGTGTACACACAGGCAAGTCACCATCTCTGAATCTGAGTTCATTTATAAAGTCAGGCGGATAATAGTTCCTACCTCCCAGGGTAACTGGGAGGATCACATGTATTCAAAATACTTTAATCACTTTATATATATTAGTAGTTATTTGTTACTGCTAGCTAGTTGCTATTGGCAAAATCCTGGAGAAAGAGTTTGGAGTTATAGCATATGTAGATTTCTTTGCCAACTCTAATAGGAGTTTTTTCAGGTGAAGTTCCCCACCTTTAGGTAGAACTAGTGCTAGTTGACTGATTAGGGAGTTTGATGATTAATGTGATGCTTTGTTTCCGTTTCTCTACTCTTGTCCTCACCACCACCCTTTCTTTTGTGAAGGTTAGGCTTAGGGATGTCCGTAAGTCTTTACTGGGTAGCACCTGGAATATCTTTCTAAATTTGTGCTCTTCCTCCCCCCATATCGATCCAGAGGTTTGTGAGTCCACATTCACCCAAATCCAGAGCTTATCTATGCCCATCAAGGTATTTCTTTACACACACACACACACACACACACACACACACACACACACACACACACACACTTTTTTTTTTCCTGGTCAGGCAGAGAAGTAGCATAAAATAATTAATTGAGTCAGTCTTGGAACCAGAAACACATGAGTTCACATTTTATTTCTGACACCAACTGGTTTTGCAGCCCTGGGCAAATCACCCAATTTCCCAGCACTCTAAGCAAATTTCTAACAACTCTAAGTTTGTAGAGAAGGTCCTAACTTGAATTGGTAGAAGACATTTCATCATCCAGGGAGTTTCTAACATGAATGAAATCAGAAGGTCAATCTCCATCCCTATCCCTATCCCAGCCAAATGACACAATTACCTCAAAGCAATTTAATGAAATGGCATAGTCAGAAAGGTTGCAATAGAAAATCCCTCTCACTCCATAAACCAGGGGCCTGCTTTTCCACTAATACACACTCTAGAAGTATGGAGAGTAGCAGTCATACTTAAAGGGCCCACACTTGTGTTCAGAACGCATGTGTGGAGGGACAGCTCATGCTTAAATGCTACAGGCTCACCA
Organism: Gymnobelideus leadbeateri; assembly: GCA_011680675.1. Classification (NCBI taxonomy): domain Eukaryota; kingdom Metazoa; phylum Chordata; class Mammalia; order Diprotodontia; family Petauridae; genus Gymnobelideus; species Gymnobelideus leadbeateri. The sequence goes on along the minus strand of WOXC01007303.1, from coordinate 191,591 downwards.
ATGTCTTTCTCCTTGCTCCACTAGCCCCAACTATTGTCATCACCAAGAAGCTGTAGCTGATTATTGGTCTTCAGGAATACTCCTGGTAGCCTCTGAGTGTATAATTTTCTGGGTGTTGCTCCCTGTTACAAGCTTCATGTCTTTGTTTCTTCAGGGCTATCTCAGCTTTAATCTCTTAGGGCACAGGGGCTATAGCTTCTCTTTGACAATGGTAGATTAACATCTTTTTAGTCACAGCCATTGGACCCAGATAACAAGAGCCAGGTAAAGTTCCCCAAGATAAGATTGTCTTTTTTTTTTAGTTTCTATGTGTTGGAAGAGATCCACATGCTTCTGTTCCAGACAAGGCAACTATCTCACTTAGTATTACACATTCCCAAAGAATCCCAAGATCCTTTCTGACTTAGCATGCAATTGAATTTGAATCAAAACCAAAGGTAGATGAATGAGGCAAGATCATCATTCACCATTCACCTGGTCCATATTCCCACCTTCTTTTAATAGCAAATCCCTTTTGGTTTTGTGTTGTAGTTATATGAATTTTCTTTTAAACTTTCCTTTTATCCCTACATTTTCCCTATAGCAACCCTCCCAAGTCTCTGATCAACCTTCTAAATTAGGAATGAGGAGGAGATGGCTACTAGAATCCCATTGCAGATAGGATGCAGGCAGTGACTGCCCTCGATGTGCAAAACTCACCAATAGTAATTATAGAACCACTATCTCCCCCCTCCAACACACCTACAAATCCACTTTTCTTCCATAAGTCTCTATGTCTCTTAAGAGCAGCACTATACTTCATGAGAGTGCATTCTGCCCTTATCTCTGCCTCTCCTGATCTTTATCTTCCTTCATGGCTCAATTCAGTTACTACTTCTTCCTAGAGGAAACCTTTCTTAACCATCCTCCTCTCCACCAGTTGCTAATACTCTCTCCCTCCTTTAATGATCTCATATTTATCTTTGCTTTTATTGCTATTTATTTATTTTATTGTCACTTATTTATCTATCTTTTGTCCCCCACTAGAATGCAGTCTCCTCCAGAGCAGGGATAGTTTTTCATTTTTGTTTGTACCTTAAGCATCTAGGACAATGACTTGTATACAAGAAGAGCTTAGTAAATGTTTATTGAAATTAATAGAATGATAGTCCACTTGGTTCTGGAGCATTTCTTGCTCTTCCAGGCCTCACTTTATAATGTCTCAAGATGTAAGGAACCATAGGAATCATAGGATCCAACACCCTCATTTTGAAGAGAACTTATGGGCAGCTGGGTGGCACAGGAGATAAGAGTATCTACCTGGAGTCAAGAAGACCTGGGTTCAAATATGACTGCAGACACTTACTAGATATGTGACCCTAGGCAAGTCACTTAAACCTTTGTTTGCCTCAGTTTCCCCATCTGTAAAATGGGAATGATAATAGTACCTACCTTCCAGGGTTTTTGTGAGGATCAAATGAGTTATTTATAAAGGGTTTAGCTCAGTGCCTGGCACAGTATAAACACTATATAAATTTTAGCAATGATGATGTGACCTGCCAGAGAAGAGATGGAAACCCAGGCACTCCAAATCCAGTGTTTTCCCTTTAAATGCAGCTTTTTGCAGATGCTTCATTCCCAACTGAAAAGTGCTTCTGCCCTACCAGTCTGCTCCAAACCACTGTATCCACACTGACCTAGGCCTACATTCCCTCCTGCTGCTACTTTTTCTGAGCTGATCTTCAAAATCTCAGATCATTGCTAGGAAGCAGAGTGCAGAAGTCAGGATTTCTGGTGGTGGTGGTGATGATACAAAATGGTGAAAACCAAAAAAAAAAAAGCCATTTTTGTCCCTGGCAGGAATGTAGACTGTGTCATGGTATCGTTAAGTGAAGTTCTGGAGATAATTTGAATGGAATAATTCTATAATCAAATTATACAAGATCAAAATAAGGAGGGTCATCAAAACATGCTCTGGTCCATTTCCTGGGCAGAGGAATGTTAAAAGCACGGGTAGAAAACCTCTGACCTGCATGCTAGATTTCTCTCTGTGCTTAATTTCATAGAGCCCACAGAGCTTGTACCAAACAAATTATGTGGTTCCATTTATGTCTAAGGTTGGGAAAATGCAGTGTGGATTTAAAAGTTATAGAATTGCCTGAAGGGCCAGACTAGGCCAGACTAGTAGATGTTACTACTTCATGGAAATTAAACCATTTTTGTAAAATGACATGCTATGTCTCATTTACCCATGGCACGATGTTAGTGTTTTACATCAATGAAAATGATGAAAAGAAGGGCATTTGTTCAAGAATTACTGTCTTTGCAAGTTTTGGGGAGGCCAAAAATATTTTGTTAAATTCTGGCAATGCTTTCAAATATGGTTATTGTGTTATTTGTTTTCTCCATAAGATGTTAAGTGTTTCCCCTTGGCATTGCTTTAGAGGGTTCTTCTCTCTGACTTTTTGTGTTAATTTCTCTTGGGTTCTGACTTTCCTTTTCTGTCTCTCTCCCTTAACTAGCTACAATACATATATGTATGTACATACCCATATATAAAACTTGTTAGAGTTAATGATTATAATTTTATGTTCTGTTCTTAAAATAATAGATGAGTGTAATGATTTCTATGTCTCCCTAAAACAAACAAAAAAAGAATAAACCAAGCTATATGAAGTTGCTTTTTACTTACTGAGAGCTTTTTGCTCTCAGTTAAATTTTCTGTGGGTCAGTGATCCTCAATGAAAAAAAAAATATATATATACATATATATATGTATATATACATACATACATATATATATATATATATCTCCACATTTAATCTAAGCTATCTAGGGTAGATGATTATCCCTTCATTTTAAGAAAAAACAAACAACCACTAGGAATAATAATTCTCCAGCCTACACTTATAGTTCATCTTGATGTTTTATTACTCAGTTGTATCTTTATGTAGATGAAGATTCTATTAAAAATAAAATTTAAAAATCAAGCATTTATTTATTTGCTTTTTTTTGGAGGGAGGAAGTTTTGGGGTTAAGTGACTTGCCCAAGGTCACAGGCTAGTTTTGTGTCTGAGGCCGGATTTGAACATAAGTCCTGACTCCAAGGCGGGTGCTCTATTCACTTGATTTGGGGGTGCCACCCCCAAATCAAGCACTTATTAAGCACCTACTATGTTCCAGGCACTCTAAGTGCTTTACAAACATTAAATACTCATAACAACCTTGGGAGACAGGTGCTATTATTACCCCCATTTTTCAGTTCAGGAAACTGAGGCTGATGGTGGTTAAATGACTTGCCCAGGGTCATACAGATAGGATCTGAGGCTGAATTTCAATTTAGGCCTATGTGACTCCAGGCTCAACATCCTAGTCACTGTGTCATCTTCATTTTCTACTTTTTTAAAAATCTTAGAAAGCTAGGTGGTACATTGATCAAAGCACTAGATCTAAAGTGAGTAAGGCTTGAGTTCAAATCTGGCCTCAGACACTTACTAGCTGTGTGAACCTAGGCAAGTCACTTAACCCTGTTTGCCTCAGTTTCCACATATGTAAAATGAAGGAGGGTTAGAACTTATAGGAATGTGAAGGTCTCAAGTCCCCTTCCAGCTCTAAATCCATGATCCTAACTTGTGTACATGATTTAATGCATGTAACCTCTTAAATATTCTCCCCTTGTCCTAGAGAGCTTTTGGAAAGGGAAGGTCATCTGGAATTAATGGAATACTCTTAAATTTAATCCTTCAGTAGAAAAAGTAAAGTATTAAGTTCCCTAGGAGTTGATTAGATTTTATAGTCACCTGTATTTATGGAGAGGCTTAATGGGATTGATCATTGGTACAGAAACAAGATTTGCTTGCCTTAATTGAGATTTACTGAAAACACATGAGGTGTTAGACTCTGTTTTAAAGACTAATGGAACAAACCCTGGTAATTAAGAACATTTGTGGGTTTTAACACAATTTTGTCATTTATTAATTATGTGATCTTTAACAAGTCAATTAACTTCTCTGGGTATCAGTTTCCTTGATTCTTAAATGAGGGGCCTAGACTGGACAGCTTCTAAGGCCCCTGCTGTTTAATACCCCATGACTTTGTAGTCTCTTCCAGGAAACTCTGGGCTGGGTCATCTCTAAGGTTCTTTCCTTCAAGGTCTTACATTCTGGGATATAAACAAAAACTTTCCTACACTTAATCCTTGTTGCTTCACTGTCACCATTTAAACAATCAATTGGGGTTGTTTTTAGATTTTGCAACACTTTCCCCCCATTTCTGTAGTGATATTCCACGGAATGTCCCATATCAATCAATCAACAGGCCTTTCTTAAGCATGTGCCAGGTACTGGGGATACAAATATAAAAAATCATGGATTTAGATCTAGAAGGGGCCTGTATGGCCCAGTCCCCTCATTTTACAGAAAAGGAAACTGGGGTTCAGTGAAGTTTAGTGACGTGCCCAGGATTACAGAGCTAAGAGCTATTTGAACCAAGATTTGAAGTTAGTTCTTCCTGACTCCAAGTCTACTGTTTTATCCACTATCCCACCTGGCAAGGAGCTTATATTCCCACAGAGGAAACAAATGTATGAAGTATAAATACAAAGAAAATACATACAAATAATAATAAGATATCTATTAGAGTCCACCAAACTCAGGATGCAAACTAAGGTTAGTCAGGCAAATTACGAATATAGAAATTTACAGAAATGATCATTGCCTAACACAGAACTTTGGCTTCTCTCCTTAGATCCCACCCTCCCTCCCGCTCAGGCCAAGAAGGTGATGTATGGTAAAGCTTCCTATCCTTTAGGGCAAGAATGTTCTTTCTAGTTGTGACTCAGATTCGAATACCCACCTTCTCTCTAAGGCAATTCCTTTTTACCACTAAGGTGGATGTGATCTTCTTTGGATCCTGATACCAGCAACAGATGCCACGTAGCTGATGGAGTCAGTCTTCTGTCTACATCTCTTCTGTAGCCTGAAGAACATATGTACCCATTATGGATTTATATGAATAAACTGATCTACGTAAATGGTCAATAAACATCAATTAAGCACCTACTATGTACCAGGCACTGTGCTAAGTGCTAGGGATACAGATTCAGAAAGGGAAAGATAGTCCCTGCCTTCAAGGAGTTTGCAATCTAATTTCTTCTTGTTATTTGGTCATTTTATTTCAGTCTTGTCCAATTCTTCATGATTCCACTTGGGGTTTTCTTGGAAAAGATACTAGAGCAGTTTGTAACTTCCTTCTCCAGTTCCTTTTGCAGATGAAGAAACTGAAACAAAAAGTGTTAAATGACTTGCCCAGGGTCACACAACTAGCAAGTATTTGAGGCCAGATTTGAACTCAGGTCTTCCTGACTGCTGGTCCTATACTCTATCCCAGGATTGGGGAACCTGTGGCCTCAAGGCCACATGTGGCCCTCCAGGTCCTCAAGTGTGGCCCTTTGAGTCCAAACTTCATAGAGCAAATACCCTTAATAAAAGGATTTGTTCTACAAAATTTGGACTCAGTCAAAAGGCTACACTCAAGGACCTAGAAGACCACATGTGGTCTTGAGGCCACAGGCTCCCCACCCCTGCTCTATCCACTGCTCCACCAAGATGCTTTATCTTTCATACTTAACGGGATCTTTTTCATAACAAAGCTTAATGATGCAAAGTATATGGATGATGTACTTTTGCTATTTTTAGTGCTTCCATTAAAAATATTTCTAATAAGTTCTACTTTGGAATCATGACACTGGAATTTTAAAAATAGGTTTTTATTGATGCCTTTTGTTTATTACATCACCATAGTTTCCCCAGTATCTGTCTCCTTCCCCAAAAAGCCCTCCCATATAATAATAGCATTTTTAAAGACAAAAGAGGAAAAAAAGAGGGAAAATCAACATAACTGATGAATAGATCAAAAACATCTGAAAATATGTGCAACATGGAACACTTATAGACCTCCCACCTCTGCAAAGGGGTGGGATCAGAATGTCTTCTCATCCTTTTGATTCATGCTTGTGTTTTCATAATTTTGCAATATTCACTTTTTTATGATTGCTCTCTCCATGTACATTATTGTAATTATTGTATAAATCATTTTCTTGGTTCTCTTTACTTCACTTTGCATCAGTTCATATAAGTCATTTCATGCTTCTCTCTATTCATCCTGTTTTCATTATCTGTACTAAAGTGCCCAGTACATCTCTGCCTCCAATTCCCCAACACAGACACATACATGAAGCATAGGTGTCCTGGGCTTACCAGGGTTACAGTACTGAAGGACAGGTAACTACTTCCCACTCATGCTACACATTATTTCATTTTCTTCCTGTCTTTTGATAGTCTTATTCTCTTCAATCAAGAATACCCACTGCTACGCACCCTGTTGTCACATATAATCATTGTTGTTCCTACTGAATCTCAGTGGCCACTTCCTTTAAGATGCAAACACATATTTTTTTTTCCTGCCAGAAACCCAAGTTCTCCCATGATGAATATTTCCTAGCTTTGTCCACATCTGACTAACTCTTAGTTTTCCTACTGTTTCTTAAAGTATCAACATCTGAGGGATTAATTTCATCATCACTATATCATTCTTACCCTCTTCCTTTTCTGGACTTTGTATAGCAGCTCTGCTGCTACTTCTCCCTTCAGGGTCTTTGTGGAAAAGGCCTGAGCTCTCTGAGAAGGAGGCCTTTCGATGATATCACACATGTGAATCAACTATCCTCTCCACCGTTGTCCTATATCCCACAAATACTTTGCCTCAGGTGACAAAATTCTTAGTTAAAGCTTTGGAAGTAGCTGTTCAGCTTCAGGCAGCTGTGCTGTGGTGGGAAGACCATGACTGATTGTCCAAAAGCCTGGTTTCTAGTCATGCCTCTGACTCTAGCTTGCCCAAGTCACCTAAGTTTTTGGGACCAGTTTCAGTTTCTTCACAAATAAAATGAGTTTAGACTAAATGATTTCCAATACCCTTTCCACTTCTAACATTCTATGAGATTCTGGATGTATAAAAGGACCGATTTTCCCCTTAAATTTAAATTTTGCTAATCATTGAATTATTTGTGTGTTTGTCTCACTCACTTGGATTATGGTTGACTTTTCTTTTCTTTTAAATATGGAGCTATTCATGGATTGGGGGCTATAAGGGACCTTGAAAAGAGAAGAATGCTATTGTTTGCCAGATTTCTAATTTTAAATTGTCTAAATCGAGAGGAGCTATTCTGGGCAGCCCTCCCCAGTTACTGGCATTCAGCCAGTCTTCCTGGTGAGAGTGTTTCATGAAGACAATGGTCTTTAGTATATTCTAACATAGAAAAGCATACTGATGATATTTAGAGATCTGGTGCATTACTTTGAGCCCAATACATTCTGGACTAGAAAAATCACACCTGGAAATGTCATACCTAGAAGGATCATCTAAAAAGAGTACTCTAAAACACATTTCAGCAAAGGTCAATCAAGTCGAGTAGAAAATGTTACTGGTCATATATACGTGGAAATATTTAACTGCCGTGATGGGAGTGATAACGTTGTATTATTTCCTCACACTTTTCAGTCAGTTATCTTCCCCTTCACTATTTTTATTTCTAGTAGTCTCAATTTCATTTTACAAGGATGGAGGCAGACAGATTGGTGCATATAGTCTCTCACTCTAGAACTCCCTAATGAGCCCCAGTTTTCCTATTGTTGATAATAGCTGACATCAGACTGTGATGGAGACCATAAACAGCCAAGAGTCAGGGGAGCTGGGTTCTGGTCCTAGTTTCACCACTGTGTGAATTTGCTACTATTAAGTTAACTATTCATTGCCACCATTTTCTCCATCTGTAAGGTAATATTCAGTACATAGGAGCTGGAAAGGATCTCAGAAGCTGTCTCATTCAATTCTCCCCACACTCCTAAGCATTTTTTGAATGACAAAATTGCAGTTTTGGTATTATATGTGATTTGCTAGACAGGTAATGTTAGAGAGGGATTTTAAGCCCCAGATTCTCTGACCCCAGGGTTTGTGCTTCTCCCATTCTGCCATACTTTCTAACATCTACCATGTGCTGGGCTCCAGGGGTACATTGACAGAAACAGGATAGTCTCTGCCTTCAGGGTACTTCTGTTTTATATATATATATATATATATATATATATATATATATATATATATATATATATATATATATATATATATATATATATACCCCATAGGTATGTTTTGTGGAATCAAATGAGACAGAAGATTTTAAAAATCTTTTGAATCCTGTATTTTATGGCTTTCCAAGATAGTATTGATGACTAAAATGCTGGTCACATAGGTAAAACTGCATTCACTTGCTGAAATGTTTTTGCCAATTAAAATGTTGTGCCAGAGGTATTATAATATCCTCTGATGGTATGGGGTCCTTAGGACAGAAACAATTTCTCTTAGTGCTTTCTAGTCATCTTGGAATCATATTGCCCAGATCCCAATTCTCCATCTATCCTGAATTCCTGTGAAGGCTACCAGAGAAAGGATAACATTGCCAGGAAATTCAAACCCATTAGTGATGCCTGAAACAGGGACCCACTTTTGTGATGGTTGAATTATTTTTTGTTGCCTCCTGTATGTTTGTGATCAAAGAATTCACTTGAGACTTTAAGGGAGAGCCTATATACCCAAGGCAGGAGGAGGATTTGGTCAATTTGTTGTATTATTTACTTCTCTGCTGGGTTTTGTTATGGTTATACAGGCTATTGTCACTCTGTCCTTCCTCTGTTTAGCTAAGGCTAAGCCTTGCTCCCCAAACTGGGGAGCCAATGTAATATAATCAATATGGAGTCAGAGGATCTAGCTTGGAATTCTGGCCCTGTCACTTTACTATACTGCTTCTGATCTCAATGGGAAAATAATGTCATTTCTATGGGACTCAGTTTCTTAATCTGTAATATGAGGAGGCATTTGAACTCTGGGATCTCCAGGCTACATTCTAGAATTTCTGTACCATGCCTCTGCTCTCAGTACCTGTACTCTCCTCCCCTCCTTTTCAGCTTCTTATTATGTGTGATCTTCTCCCATTAGAATGTAAGCTTATTGAGGGGAGACAATTGTCTATCTGCTTGTATTACCAGTGTTTAGCACAGTGCTTGGCACATAGACACACTTAATTGTTGACTTAATTTGACTAAAGCCATTTCCATCTTTAAATCTTTTCTTCTCTGGGATATTATAGAATTTCAAAGTTAGAAAGGATCTTAATGGCCATCCAGTCATTTGGTCAACCTATACCTGAAAAAGAATTCCCTCTATTGTGACCATTCAAATTTGGCTAACGAGGGAGGAACCATTACTTCCAGAAGAAGCCCACTCCACTTGATAAAATCTAATCATTATAAATTTTTTATCACAGCAAATCTAAATTTTGTTGTTGTTGAGTCATTTTTTATTCTTCATGACCCCATTTGAGGTTTTGGGGGTTTGTCATTTCCTTCTCCAGCTCATTTTACAGATGAGGAAACTGAGGCAGATAGGGTTAAGTGACTTGCCCAGGGTCGTGCAACTAATAAGTCTCTGAGGGGCAGATTTGAACTCATGAAGATGAGTCTTTTTGACTTCAAGTCCAATATACTATCCACTGTACCACCTAGCTCCCCAAGCCTAAATCTATTCCTTTGAAGTGTTCACTCATTGAAAATTTCACCTACGTCTGTCCTCTGAGGTCAAACAGAATAACTCTCATTATCCTCTTTCCCATGATAACTCTTCAAATATCTATCGTGTTCCCCACTCCCTACCAGTCTTTTCTTCTCTAGGCTAAGTAATTCTAGTTACTGCAGCACATATTCTATATAGCATAAACCTGATATTCTGCATAACCTTAGTTACTTTCTTCTGGATAATCTCTAGCTTTTCAGTATACCTTCTATTAGGGCCATGGGTACCATTGGTTATCCAGTGAAAATGAGAAACCCTTAGCCTCCTTTGGTTTGTCCTAAGAAGGCTCACTGAGAAGGCTGACAGTGACCTTTCATTGTCTTTTCATAGTCATATTTGTCCTTTGTGAAAGGTGCCCAGAAGCAAAAATGGGAGGAGAATGGGTTATTTGCTTAGGCCAGACTGAGGACATTTAAACATCTCTTACTTGTGTTGGGAGATGCTCTCTTGCCAAAGACTGTCATATGGCAAACAGTAAAACATAACAAGTCCTTTATAAAATAAAGATTCAGGCAGTCTTTGATATCTGATAATAATACCAACAAACTGACATTTATATTACTTATTATGTGGCAGGGACTGTGCTAAGTATTTTATAATTATTATCTCATTTGATTCTCACAATAACCCTGGGAGGTTGGTGCTCATATTTTTCCCATTTTATAGATGAGGAAACTGAGGCAAACAGAGGTTAAGTGATTTACCTAGTGTCACACAGATATTAGCTATTAGGTGTTTGAGGCCAGATTTGAATCCAGGTTTTTCTGACTCCAGGCCCAGCACTCAATTTACTTTGCCACCTGGGTGCCCTAGCTGTACTCTTACCTTCTTGATTCCTCTAAAGTGTATAATTTAAACTGTGAAAAACATGTTGAAGTAAGTTTTTCTGATGAAAGACTCATTTTTCAAACATGTAGAGAATTGAGTCAAATTTATAAAAATAAGTGCCATTCCTCAATTGATAAATGATCAAAAGATATAAAGTTTTCAGATGAAGTAATCAAAGTTATCTATAGCCATATTTAAAAAATGCTTTAACTCACTAATGATTGGAGAAATGCAAATTAAAATAATGCTGAGGTACTACCTCACACCTGTTAGAATGAATTTTCTGAATGAATCTGAAAGTTTCTTTCTGCCAAAGGACAGAAAAGGAAAATGACAAATGGTGGAGGGGATGTGGGAAAAATGAGACGTTAATGCATTGTTGGTGGGGTTGTAAACTGATTCAACCATTCTGTAGAACAATTTGGAACTATGTCCAAAGGGCTATAAAACCATGCATACCCTGTGACCTAGCAATATCACTACTAGGTCTGTATCCCAAAAGAGATAGAAACAACAAAAAGGGAAAGGACCTATATATACAAAAAATAATTAAAACAGCTCTTTTATGGGGACAAAGAATTAGAAACTGAGGGGAATACCCATCCATTGGGGAAGAGCTGGACAAATTGTGCTATGTGACTGTGATGGAATGCTGCTGTGCTATAAAAAATGATGAGCAGGATTCTTTCAGAAAAACCTGGAAAGACTTACATGAGCTGATGCAAAGTAAATTACTATGTACAAAGTAAGAGAAACATTGTAAGATGATCAGCTGTGAATGACTTAGCTATTCTCAGCAATACAATGATCCAAGATAATTCTGAAGGACTTATGATGAAAAATCCTATCCATCCCCAGAAAAAAAAAAAAACTGATGAAGTCTGAATGCAAACTGAAGCACTTTTTAAACTTATTTTTCTTGACGTTTTTTGTCCAGGTTTGTTTTCCTACAATATGACTATTATGGAAATTTTTTACATGACCACACATGCATAACCTGTATAGAAATGCTTGCCTTCTTAATGATGGGGGAGGGGAGGAAGACAAGGAGAGAATTTGGAACTCAAAGTTTTAAAAACAAATGTTGAAAATTGTTTTCACGTGTAACTGGGGAAAATAAAATACTAAATAAACAAAACATTTTAAAAATAAAGTATATGCTTTATCAGATCTCTATAGGCTAGACCTTTCTTCATTTCTTCCCCTCTCTAATGCTTTCCAGTTTTACTCCACTCCCTGGGAAAGGTGCTCCCTGTTTAGTGATATAGGAGATGAATCAGCTAGATTGATCTACCACATATAAACGAACTAATGTTATTCGCCCAGGTAATTCAGTATCAATACTTAACGACCACCCCTCTGTTTTAGAAACTCCTCCTTTGACTCCTGTGATATTGTGTAATTCAATTCAACAAATATTTTATTACATGCAAAGGAACTACACTAGAAATAGAAAGGAGGGAAAGTAAAGGAAAACTCTTGTCTTCAAGAGGCTTCTAGTTTACTGGGCTGTCCTCCTAATTCTCTGAATGATATAAAAACTGAGTGTCCTTAGTTTCTTGATTACCTTAAATTATCCAAGGTCACTTAGGTAGTTAGTGGCAGAGAGAGGACAGTTTAATTTCATTTGATTCAGCTACATTTAAGCACCTACTATGTGTAAGGTACAATTATGTGCTAAGAATACAAGACAGAAACTAAATATTCCTTGCTTTCAAGGAGTTTACATTCTACAGGAAATATAGGACAAGTGAAAAAGAATTTCAAGAAAGAGGCACCCACTAATATATAGCTTGGGATAAGAAGGAGGATCATGAAAGGATCATGACCTTGTGTATGAGGTATCATCTGAAATGTTCTTTGAAAGAGGCTAAGGATTCTCCAGAGTAGGTAATAGTGCTGGAGTGCATTCCAGACCTGAGGGGTGTAGCAGCAAGCACCTCAGCATCCCCAGGGTGGCTGCCAACACAGGTTCTTAGATCTGCTTTTCTAAAGGAAAGCAACTCAAAATGGGTTAACAAGCTTTCTTTAATCAATCAAACATATATCATTTACCTAGTTCAGGGGGAAAATGTCAGCACCCTAAACTTCAAAGTATACAGACAGAACTTACAAGACAGAGAAACAAACAGATCAAGCAGATAGGCTTCCAAACTGTCCAACCATTACATTAATACCAAATTACAGTTACCAGAGAGGGAAGCATCAACACCTGGGTTTTCAAAGCCAGGGGGCTCTCAATGGCTGCTCAGAGTCTCATCTGCTCAAATCACACAACACTTCTCAAAGTGAGCCCCAATACATAGCCTCACATCAGGGATTATATAGCCTTCTGCTGGGTCAGAGAATATAACCACCCTTTTGACCCACTGCCCAATCACACAGCATCAAGGTGTAGGCATTCTTGAAAACCAAGCCTCCTGCCACAGGCTCCATGTGACCACATTCAGCCTGGAGGCAAAGTATATTTTCAAATCAAGGAAGGTTCTCAGAGTCTCTTAAGCCTATCAAAGGGCCTAGGGGCAGGGAAGATCTTTAAATTTGCATTTCCATTACAAGGGGCAATCTGTGGGGTGGCATAGGATGGAATCTCTTGGGCAGAGTATGCTAGAACCCCACACTTCTACCTCATGGTTTAGTGTTCTTTTCTCTACGGCAAGCTTTTTTTTTGGAAGCGGGAAGGCAGGGCAATTGGGGTTAAGTGACTTGCTCAAGGTCACACAGCCAGTACATGTTAAGTATCTGAGGCCAAATTTGAACTCAGGTCCTCCTGGTTCCAAGGCTGGTGCTCTATTCACTGCAACACCTAGCTGCCCCTACACCAAGCTTTTGAGGGCTGTTTGGTCATTTGGGATGCCTCATGAGCCCATCATGGGATCCATGATGGGCCAGATACCCACTGACCTACTGACTGACTATACACACAAATTTGTATGTGTATATATACATGTGTGTATGTCTTTATATATACATAAAGAGGGAGAGATACAATTAATCCATCACCATCATCGAGTTAACATTTATATATTGCTGACTATGTACCAGGCACTGTGTTAAGGTACTCTATAATTCTTATCCTATTTGATCCTAACAACTCTGGGAGGTACATGCTATTGTAATCCTCATTTTATAGATGAAATTTAAGCCTCCAGCAAGACTGTGAGCTTCTTGAGGGCAGGGCCTATTGCTGCTTTATCTTTTTACCCTCAGTGCCTGGAACTCTTCCTGGAATAAATGCTTGTTAATTGATTGTTTATATAAAATGGGGGTTTGAATGAATCTTAAGGTTCCTTTTGGCTCTAAGTCTCTGACTTTCTAAGTACCCTTGAGCTGGGCAGAATTTTAGACTCTTCATTGCTCCCATGACACCACAGATGTTATTGACCATTCAGCCCAGAGCCATAGCTAGTCCTAATGGGATCCCCTGGCAGGTGGAATGGAAGCCAAGGCAGATGTCAGCAGGAGTTCTATTGGAGTCATGCCGCTACAAGTCCTTTGGAGACACAAATTCTTTTGGACAGAAAGTAGTGGGTAAGAAAGTTCTATGAGCTTACAGATTTGAGAAAATGTACAATCCAGATCCAAGTGAAAAATCAAGAACTGAGACTAAAAGAATGTTGGAGGCTGAATTCCTGTTAAAATGTGAAAGAGAATTTTGCAAGGCATGGAAAATCTTGCTACCAGATAAACATCTTTCCTCTTCTTTCCTCCTTTAACAATAACAAAAAAACCCTGAGATAGCATTAATATTCTGTATCTCTATCTTACTCCCTGCACCCAATAAAATGTGTGAATGGAGTAAACTCACTAAAGACACTTCACAAATTGTCTAATGATCTAATTGCATCACTGTCATAAGCATCAGGGGAACTGAGTCATTTATGTAAATGTCAACTAACTGTCCCCACCCTCTGGTTTAAAGAACTGTTAAGCTAGTGAAAAGAGGGTGGGAAGGGTGGATGGGGAGAGGAATCCCAAAGGGAAGGGAGGATAGAAGGCAAAATGAGTTCAGTTTACTAGAATCTTGGGAACAAATGGGAAAAGGTGCTGGGAAAGCAGTCTTTATATATTTGAGTGGAGGACACAGATAAAATCAGGATTGGCACTGGATGCACAGACAACATGTGATATACCAAATTCTCTCAAGAACCCTACAGTTTGCCTTTACTCCATATTGGTCCAGGTCATTGTTACTAGAACTAGAAAATGGAAAATTAGGTTGATGTAAGGGTTGATAGTCTTGGGTTAGGACAGATTAGCAAGAAAAAAAAATCTGTTTTAGATAAAATCTGAGAATAATCCATGCCCTCAAGGAGCTTATATTCTAATGGAAGACACAATGTAAAAGGGAGCTAAAGTCTCTGTGTGTGTGTGTGTGTGTGTGTGTGTGTGTGTGTGTGTGTGTAGATAGAGGAGGTGCCATGGAAGTAAAGTTCAGAGTGTCAGAGACACAGTTAGGAAAGGAAGAAAACATGGTTGGATTGGGATCATCCTCAAAATGGAGGATCCCAGAAGGAACTCACTGATGGAAGATGGGGAGCCCAGGCATTCTGGGAAGTTCCAGGGTGAGAAGGCAGTTGAATGATTATAGTGAAGTCCAGAGAGTCATAAGCACAGTGGAGGGAAATGAAGCATGGCCAGTCTGCTTAAATGGCCAAGTAAACAAAAAAGTAATTTGTGGGAAAAATACTCACTCAAAGAAGAAAATTAACAGCTGCTTTGCAGTTTCTCCCTAAGGACCATAAGACTTTCCCATCTGACCTGCAACTGCAACCTTTCACATACACTGTCTCCCCTATCAGAATGTGAGCTCCTTGAGAGGAGGTTGATAGACTTTATCATTTGTATGACCAGTCTTAAAAACAGGACTTTTTACAACTTTGTTATAGTTTTTCAGTCATTTTCAATCATGTTTAACTCTGTGTGACTTCATCTGAGATTTTCTTGGCAGAGATACTGGAGTGGTTTTGCCATTTCCTTCTCCAGTTCATTTTACAGATGAAGAAACTGAGGCAAAGAGGATTAAGTGACTTTCCCAGGGTCATACTTACCCTAGCAATTGTCTGAGATAAGATCTGAACCCCAATGAGTCTTCTGGACTCCAGGTCTGGCGCTCTATCCACTGTGCCACCTAGCAGTCCAGCTCATTGTAAGTACTTAATAAATATTTTTAGTTCATTTATTCACTAATTTGGGGGACTAATTCAATTCAATTTCAATTCAGTAAACATTTATTAAGCTCTGACTATGTGCCAGATACTATGCAGCATAAATAAATAAACATCCCCCTACCACTATCACCAAAATACAGCAGAATGTAAGCTCCCTGAGAGTAGGGAAGCAACACTTCCTACAGGATTCCCTCATCACTCTTCTCAAATGGAAGGGTGAGAAGCATCTAAGAACCACTATGTCTTGAAGGGGTCAGCTGAGACAGGCATAGCATTCCAGCTTATGTGCTTCCCTAAATCCCCCCAAGCCTTAATGGGGGTGAGTTGAAGCAGACACATGCATTTCTCTATGCATTACCCAGATTCCCCACTTACTGACCAGTGCCCCCTTGATTTATATATAGGGAACAGACAAAGAAGGCATCTCACCAGCAATAGCCTCACAATTGAACATTACCTCATCCCTATATCTCACAGTGCAGTCATGGTAGAAATTGTTTTGAACCATGATCATGAGAACTTATAACTAATACCTGGGAGCTAGAGATTGTTATGGCCATGGATCCTGGGAACTAAGCTCTAGAAAGGAAAATCATCCTTCCTTACAGCTGGGCAGTGTGCTAAACACTTTATAAATATCACATTTGGTCCTCACAACAAGTCTGGGAGGTATGTTCTATTATTATCCCATTTTATAGATGAGGAAATTGAGTCAGACAGAAGTTAAGTGACTTGCCCAAGGTCACATAGCTACTCAAGTGTCTGGAAATGGGTTTGAATTCAGGTCTTCCTGACTCTACTGTTCCACCTACTTATAGAATATTACGATGCTGTAAGAAATGAGGAATACAACATCTACAGAAAACCATGATGAGGTCTGCATAGGAGATAAGCAGGACCAAGAAAACAGTCTGTCCAATGACTACAACAATGTAAATGGAAAGAATAATAAAGTCAAAGTGAATGTTACAAATTAAGAAGAAAAAACGGAGATCAAAAGGCTATCAGCAGATACCCCTGCTCCCAGGACATACTGGAGCCAGCTCAGACCTTGCTGGAGCTTTAACATTCAGTTTGCCAGAACCAATTGTTAAATTTTAGTCTGAGTTGATTTCTAGGCTATAGATCAGCCCTCTATTTATTGTTTTGTTGGTTTCCTCCACTAAGTCAAGCAAAGGAGAAAATGTTAATAATTCAGGTTAAACTTAAAAGAGTTGACGATTAAAATCCTTCCTTTCTTTCTAGGCCCAGCTTAGATATTCCGTCTTCTGTGATGATTTCTCTGATCCCCTCCATCCATGGCTGTTTTGGAGCAAGCTCTAATGCTCAACAACTGATAGCTAAATTTTCAATGTGAGCGTTTATCCTTCAGAAATGATTAATTGCTACAAATTAGGGCTTGACATTATTTTGTTGAATTATTGTTTTTATTGATTTCCAAACATAAGAAAGTGATCAAGAAAATGTTGATAAAAGAGATAAACTTTAGAGTGTGTCCCATGCACATTTTTTTCCTGAAGAGCCAGGTGTTAAACATTTGTCAGTACAACCCTTCCTCTAGCCCACCCCACCCCATCTCCAGCTGAAAGTAATCCCTCCCCCCTCAGATTTTCTTGCAATACTTTGTCAGGGGCTCTCTGACTTTATCAAGGTCTACTTTGTATTATATTGTGGGGTTTTTTTCAAGTTTTATTAATATCTTCTTATGTCACCAAAATTTCTCCCAGTATTACTCCCTTCCCCCTCCCATAGAGCTATTTGCCATAATAAATAATATTTTAAGGAATCTCCCTCCCAAAAAAGAAAGAGAACAAAGAAAAATCAGTAGAAGTGCTCAATACACTGAAAAGGTTTGAAAATATGTACCACAATGTACTACACTCAAGGACCTTTAACTTCTACAAAGGGGTGGAGTGAGGGCAGTGATGTGCTGGTGGATTTTTTATACCTGATTTTTTCTAGTGAAATGAATTCAGGAAACTCTTTTAAGTTAAATCTGAATTCATAACATTTTCTCCTTTGTCTTATTTAGTAGAGGATATCAACACCAAAAAAATAAATTGAACTCTGATTTTTGGCCATTAATGGTTAGACATGCCATGAGTTGGTACCCCCTCAATACCAGAGCTCACAAAGCTACATAGACATAATCACTTTTACCAGACAGAAAGAGGGCACCTTCAACAAATGTTTATCAAATGCATACTATGTAGAAGGCATATGTAGGGGTAAGAAGATAAAAAAGAAACAATTCCTGCCTTCAAGGAGGTTATATCCACCTGGTCCTCCTCTAATTTGAAGTGGAAGACATTTAAACAAATAGCTTAGTGAATAGAGAGAAATAAGTTGATATGGGGTACACTCTCTCACTGGTTACCATGGGAGAAAGACATGTACAAAGAATATACATAGCAGATTAAACATACTTTTTTCACTTTTTAATTTTTCATACTTATGTGTATGTTTTCTTTTGTAACATAGCTAATATGGAAATATGTTTGCATGATTATATATATACATAATTGATATCATATTGTTTGCTTTCTCAAAGGATACAAGAGGGAAGAAAAGAATTTTGAATTAAAAAATTTGTTAAATGAATATTAAGAATTTTAAAAAATGAAATTGAGAACTATTTAAGGAAATATATACATACATAGATACACATAAACCTAAATATTTACAGTTTTTCCTTGCTTCCATCTAAAAAGAATTCAGACTTGGCAATGAATAGGCATATATTTAATTATAAATACTTAAAATTCTGCCCTTTTGAATGTTCTATGTACGCAAAACACTTTAAAATAGAAAGGATATTTATTTTCCTACTTAACTTAAAAGGGCTATTTATATTTCCCTCTCTTATTCCAAAGAATGACAACAAAAAATCACTATAAAACTCATGATTTCTCTTAGGATAAGCTGAGGCATGGGAAGTTTGAATCCAAAAGGATATCCCCACAGAAAAATAGACAGAGAGAGAGAGAGAGAGAGAGAGAGAGAGATTGGATCTGTGATTTCACTGGTATAAACATGTTTCTACACTAATTTATGAACTATTACTCTCCAAGAATTGGCATTTGGTAGAACCATCTACTTCTTAAAAGTGAGACTTTAGTTGCAGATCATGCTGTGGACAAACCTGGCTTCCATGATTCTGCCAAGATCAACGGCATTTGGGAGCCAATACTGCCGCCTGGTGGATTAATGAAGCAAAATATAGTATCAAGAAAAGACCTGCTGTTACATCTACTAATTAATCCGACAAACATTTATTTAACCTTTACCGTGCATGGACTCTACAGAGGGAGTAAGGAGAGAGAAGCAAGCATTTATTAAGCAGCTACTATATGCTGAAAGGAACTTATGATAGATATGTCTTGTCTCTCTTACTACAAGTTCCTAGAGTACAAGGCCATATATAAGTGCATTGTCATTGGCATGTTGTCTTCCAGTACTTTACAAGGAGGAGTAGAAGACATTGCTACTTGGAGCAATCAGGGTTGGAAGACTTTCAATGATCAGATCATACAAATGCAAATGTTCCATACATAGAAAAGAAACGGGTCCCCAAAAGGAAGCTAGCTGGCTCTGCCTGTTTCTTACCTCCTCCCCACCTCTCTGATTCTGTCTTCTTGCCTCCCCTCCCTCACTTTGAGGTGATTTCTTTGAGGGTGCTGTTTTTGACTTAACAAGATAGCTTGAAGGCACGCTCTTTGCTACCTACAATCCTGTTGAGGTTCACAGGGGCTGGACAGTTTTGCTATTTCCAAAAGTAATTTAATTCACTGACTTGTCAACTGAGCTGGGAGCAGGAGTGAGGATTCAGAAGTCATGTCAGATCACAATTGATGGGGGCCCTCTTTTTTCCTCCTTTATACTCTCTGATCTCATTAGCTTCTGTGGTAATTTGAAAAATCTCTGATTTGGGGAGATTCCCACAAGGCTATCCTTTAGATAAGGTTCCTCATTTTACTTAGTACCTCATTCCCCTTTTTAGTACTCCTCATATCTGGAAACTTCCATTCCCATGAACCTTTAGTAACTGATACCTCCCTGCCTAAGACATCAGAGGTGAGAAACCAGTCTAATGCACCTACTCAACAGAATATTCCTCTGTCTGTAAGACACTTAGATCTTGTCTATATTGCAAAGCATGTATACATAGTTAGTAGAAAAGTTTAAAATGATAACAGTAATAATAATAATCCTTGTTGTATGGGTTGATGAAGGTATTTCCAGGGCTAAGTAGGAGGAATGGCAAAACCATAGTATAGCTTGTGCCCAAAAGGCCTGCCTCTTACAAATCAGCTATATCCTTAGTGCCAAAGTCTGGAGGAAGAGATCACAAATTTTTTCATCTTGGCACTCCATTATACTCTTCAAAGTTATTGAGGACTCCCCAAAGCTTTTGTTTATGTTGATTATATTTATCGAAATTTATGATAAAACTAATAAAAATTTAAAATGTTAGTTAAAAATAACAATTATAAACTTATCACACATGAATAGTATACTTAGTGAAAATGAACTGTTTTTCAAAACAAAAATTGAGAATAATGACGTCTTTCACATATTATTTGCAAATCTCACGTCTAACAAAATAGAAGATAGCTGGATTCTCTTATCTACTTCTGCATTCAATCTGTTTTGATGTTTTGGTGGAAGTATATGAAAAAAAATCCGATCTCACACAGATATGTAGTTAGAAAAGGAAGTATTTTAATAGGCAAATAACTTCTTAATGTCATGAAAATAGTTTCAACTTCATAGAGCCCTTGAAAAGGTATCAGAGACGCTCAGATCCACAGACCATACTTTGAAACCCCTGGCCTAGAGATCATTTTACTGAAGGCCTAGCTACTGGCTGTTATGAATATAATCTCTCACCACCAAAGATTGGGTTGTATCTTCTGTTTCTTGAGTGACTTTCACATACTTGTGTCTTTGCATTTTCTTCCCTTGCCCTTTCCTCATGTGCCCCAGGCATCTCAAGTTAATTCACCAGTCTTCCAGGCTATGAATTAAAACATGCTAAATTAAAGTCCTATTGCACTTGGCATCACTGGCTAATCTGCCTCTTCTCTTATAACCTTTAAATTTTCCCCAAAACAGCTGCAATGGAATAGGACAGCTCCCAATTAAAATTTATATATCCAACCCTCATCTTTCTCCAATCCTATCCAACAGCACCAAAACTTCCGAATAAACAAAATGTTCCTTAGTATCTTGACTTCAACGTGTTCAAAATGGAACTCATCATCTTCCCTGAACTTGACCTTGCTTCAAACTTTCCTACTTCTGTTGAGGATATCACCATCTTTCCAGTCAGCCAGATTTACAACCTCAGAATTATCTTCAACTCTTCATACCCCTTTCACACTGTCCACTCTAATCAACTGCCAGCTCTTGTCAATTCTATCTCCATAAGATCTTACACATCCACCCCCTTCATTCACATGGTCACAACATAGTTCATGACCCCATCAACTCTCCCTTAAATTACTAATTATAATATTCTGTTAATTAGCCTCTCTGTTTCCAGTCTCTACCCTCTCTTATCCATCTTCTACACAGCTGACAAAATAATCTTCCTAAATAATAAATGTGGCTATATAATTCTTCTGCAAGGATGTTCAATAGCTCCATATTACATCCCTAGGAAAAACTGACTATGAATGTCTTTCACAATTTCAGATACTTCTTTTATTCTCCTTCTTACATTCTATATTTTAGTCAAGTTGATATACTTTTGTTCCCTAAACTAAATATCCAATATGTCCCTGTGCCTTGGAACAGGCTTTTCTACTCCTTTGTTATCTCTTTCTTATAATCCTTTTGCTTTCTTGAAAACTCAGATCAAATGCCATGCCATGGAAAGCCTTCAGTGATATTCCTAGCAGTTAATGTCCTCTTCCTAAAATTATCTTCTTGACATATTATACACCGCCTACTTGAATCTAATAGGTTCCTTGAAGTAAGACAAGCTCCTTTGTCTTTTTATTTCCAGTCCTTAGCACAATGTATTGTGTAGAATAAATGCTTAATAATTACTTGTTGAACACAAATGAATTCATTGATCAACAGGATTGTTGAGTAGAATGAAAATACTACCTGAACCCAAAGTAAGGTCTTGGGATTCCAGCTCTTATTCAACAACTGAAATAGCTATGGGATCTCCTAACTATACTTAACTGTCTTGAATTTCTGAATAGACTTGAGTTCCATAGTAGAACCATTTGGGCCCTGTCAGTAAAGGAAAAGCATTGGAATCATTACTGAATATATAGAATCATAGACTACAACACTCTTGGAAGAATTCTTAGAGGTCATATCATCAAACCTTTTATCCAGTTTAAAAATCCTCTACCAAGTATTTCCTTTCAATTACAGGCAACACCTTGTATCATGAGATTAATTTATAATAGAGGGATCATATTACAATTGACCACTAGATGGTGTCTGAGAGCCAAAAATAGCTAATGAGATACAAACCAGCTGCTGGAGCAGAAGGTGCCAGGTGGTTCACTAGAGTGAAGAAAGGTGTTCAGATTTGATGCCAGATTGCCTAAGCCAAAGGATATAATCCAGGAATGGAGAGAGGTAAAGGAAGAGAAAGTAGTTTAGGTCAGCCAAAGGGCATTCACAAGCATTAGTCAAGAAATCTAAAATCAAGCCAGGGCATTTGAGAGCCAAAAAAAAAAAAAAAAAGCAAGGGGGGGTCAGTGCTGATTTCCAAGGTTAGGATATTAGTGTGTCAAAGTCATGTCACAGAGAATGGAATGTGATGGTCGCTCTAAGCATCACGTTTAACACTAGAGAATGTTAGAGACAAGTAACTGTTAGTGAAGGGTCTTCAATATGTGCCATATGAAGACCCATTGAAGTAATTTTTAGCCTAAAGAAGACTGAGTGAAAGTCTCCCTCACACTAGCATATACCCTTTGATCCTAGTCCTGCTGACTGAAGTCATGAAGAAAAAATATATGGCTTATTCCATATAACAGTTGTCATTCTTCACAAGACTTGATTTCTAGACTTCTTACTATTTTGTCTTTATCCTCCTGTAGTTCCTTTTCGGTTTGCCAATATCCCACTTGAAGTATAGCGTCTAGAAATAGACAAAATACTTCAGTTAAGACCTGAGGACTATAGAGTATAAAGGGACTATTGCCTGGGCATTGAAATTTTATTAATGCAGTTTTAAGGCCCTTTGTTTTTTTTTTTTTTATTGCCACAGTTATACTTTTGACTCTTTATGAGTTCAACTAAACCATTTATGTCTTTAATCAAGGCAAGTATCCTCCATATTGTGCTTATATAATTAGTAAATTAAATTTTATCTTGTTGGTTTTGGTCCATCAAAAACTATTGAGAAATTGTTGAAGTCTAAGTTTGTTATATAACATATTTCCTATCTCTCTCAGCTTTGCATTATTAGTTACACAGAAATTTAATGTCTCTAATGCCAGTCACTGATTTTTTAAATGTTGAATGTGATGAAGTCAAGCAAACAGTCTTGTGGGATGCCACAAAAGAATTCCCACATCCAGATAAGCAGAGCTGAATTAATACTCTTTGAGTACTGTTTATTGAACTACAAACCCATCTATTTGTATTATCAGTTGGTTTTCAATTTGCCAAATACTTCACTGAAATCAAGATATACTATGTCTACATTATCCCTCTGATATACCAGTCTAGTAACCCTAGCACAAAAGGAAATTTGGTTAGTTTGGTGTGACTTGCTTTTAGTGAACCCATGTTGGCTTCCAAAGATAGTTGTGAAGAGAAGTGGTAGATGGGGAGTCAGCAAATAAAGATTGTAATTCTATTTCTGATATTTACTAATTGTATTGCCATAGGTAAATCTCAATCTGTCTAGGAATCATTTTTCCTTTTTTCCTTAGACTTTCACTACTGGTTTATTTTTTTAGAGAAAAGGTTTGAGGGACAAAAATGGTCAAAATGTGGATTCAGAAGCAGGAAAAGGGGAGATGCTGTATCTATGAGGGATGAACACAGACTGCTTCCACCACCTTACTAGTGAACACCCAGGAGTTCAGCTGTTCAAACAGGCAGGAAAAGGTACAATGACTAGGAATGAGAGTTGGTACAAGGTGAATCTAGACAGTATCCCAGGGACAGAGAGGGAGCTGCTCCAGGGGAAGGAATCAATAGTGCTAATCTCCTGGAAAGCAAAGGACCTCTTATAGGAGGAGATAGCAATGTAACATAATACACAGCCTATGGGATGGATTCAGAACCTTTATTGGTTGTAGCCCACAACTTTTTTTCTTATTCCTAAGACTGATGATAAAGCCAACCCCAAGGAGGAATAGCACTGGCATAAAGTTCCTAGCTCCATCAGCCTCCAGGCAGACTCATATTGTGCCTCTCTTTCTGAAGGCTGGAGTACTCCACTTAGAAGGTGTAGATTTCCCCACACCTGGAGGTTATTTCTAGCACCACGAGATTTCTCTAAAGTCCATTGCTCATCAGGCCTGGAAATATAACCCTAGCCATCTCCTCCTGCCCATTCTAGAACCACCTGATCTCAACGTTGCCAGGACAGAAACCAGTAACAAACCAGAGATGTAGATTGAGGTATTCCAGGGGTGTCATTTTTGCAGGGTATGCAGTCACTTGGAACTCATCCCTTTTCTGCATTAAAAAGGACTCCATTGTAGTTACGTGGGTGAATGGTGTTTCCTGTACTTGTTTCAGTGCTCTCTCTGGCTCTTTCATTTCTCCAAAGACAGTTGCCTCACCACCTTCACCGGCACATTACTGTGGAATCTCAGGAGCTCCTCCATCCCAGTAATAAAGTACCACTTATTCTTGATTTACTACACAAAGCACTCTGAAGATGGCATTGGATTATGAGAAGTCAGTCCTGTTTGATAATGTGATCCTTTAGTCACTAACCCTATGTTGGACCTGGCCAATAGAAGCCTACATATTACTTTTTTTTTTTTTTTTGCTTTTTGGAGGGCAACTGGGGTTAAGTGACTTGGCCAAAGTTACATGGCTAGTTTTTGTGTTATGTGTCTGAGGCCGGATTTGAACTCAGGTCCTCCTGACTCCAGGGCCAGTGCTCTATTCACTGTGCCACCTAGCCACCCTATATTACTTTTCTCATCAAGAAAATTAAGGGTTCAGAATATATGTACTCTAAGGCCTAGATAGCTGATTTTTGATTCTATATTGAAGACCAAAGCTTGCTAGAAAAATTTATTGATGGCACTATGAATAAAGTTGCTAGGTCTAAAGTCAGGAAGATCTGAGTTCAAATCTGGTCTCCATGATAACCTTTGTCTGCCTCAATTTCCTCAACTGGTGGCAAAATACCTTCTACCTCATGCCATTGCTGTGAGAATCAAATGAAGTAACATTGGAAAGTGTTTAGCACAGTTCCTGGTATGTAGTAAATGCCATATAGATGCTTATTCACTGTCCCCTCTCAATCTCTCAATAGCCATTTCTTCTAGTCTTGACAAATGTTCATCCAGCCATTTCTTGAGGAAAACTTTGAAAAGAAAGGGTGAACTCAACTCACCTCTACCACCAACACTGATTAAATATCTAATGTCTATGCCCTGCATTATAGTAGACAAAGACAAGAAAGTTTATAGGATCTTATACCTAGAGCTAGAAGTGACTTCTTAGGCCTTCTTAGGCCGTCTTCTAGTCCATTCTTCCATCTAATGGATGAGGAAGCTGAGATCCAGGGAGGTTAAGTTTCTACAGCTACTAAATTTCAAAAGTCAGAGGATTTGAACCCAGAGTCCTCTGACTCCAGAATCACTGTGCTTTCTGGTGTACCACAGCATGGCCAAAGCATATTGAGAAATGGCCTCAGAAGCAGGACACAATCTCCAGCTGGAAACAATCTTCCCCTCATTGGATCCCATGGCCCTACATTTCTGTTTTGCATTTGACAGATTTTAGTTTGAATTATGTTTGTTCTGTTTATGTCTTTTCACCTTTACTAGATTATATACTCCTTAAGAGCAAGGACCCTGTCGTATTTATATTCTGTCTCCTGCAATGCTTAGCATAGTAGAAGGTTTTCAGTGCTTGTGGAATGGGAAATTCTTTCATTCTATTTCATAGAATAATAAAATGGTAGAGTTGGGAGGGGCCTGAGAGGACTTTTAATTCCCACCTTAAACGGGAGTCCTCTTTGACCAGGACTAGGACCAGACACTAGAATGCCCATGTTGTAAACTGACTTTCCATTTTATAGAAGATTCACAGAGGATACTTTAATTTAATACCTTTAACCACTGACCCAGTAGGAGTCTAGGTCTTGGACATATCTAGTTCACAACACTGAGTGACTGATTTAATAGAAGTGTTCACACCTAATAAAAGCATATTTTCAGTTACTTTAGGTGGTGGATGATCAATCCCCACCCTTACACTAAACATTTGGCAATCTTTCAATAAATTCCATAGATGTGGAAAAAGGCTCCCCTAGTTGCCCTCCTCTAGATGCTCTACAGAACATCAATGTCATTCTTAAACTGCGTATCCTTAAATGAACACAATACTCCATATGTAGCTATACTAGACTGATTACTCAGTCCTTGCAGACACAATATTGATCAATCAGGGGAAAGGTATAGATAAAATTTACCTCAACTTTAGCAAAATATTTCTTCTGACTAGAACAGAGTGTAAAGGGACTGTTACCTTCTTATTCCTGGAATCTGTGTTTCTCTTAACATAGTCCAACATCATATCAAAATGTTTTTTGGCTATTAATCACAGCGCACTCAACTGTTTTGAGTTTGCTCTTCTTGAAAACCAAAGCTCTTTTTTGAGGTTAACTTTATTTCTTCTCTCTTACATTTGTCAAATTGATTTTTAAAACACAATGCAACATTTTACATGTAGTCCTAATGATTTTCATCTTCAACAATATTTAATAAGAATTTAATATTTGAACCCAATGCTCTAGTTCAGGAGTTCTTATTAATTCCCACAAAAAATCCATGGATAGATTGAGCTTCCGTAAATTTGAAGGAGTAAAAAAATTCCATCTTGATTTTCATTAATTTCTAGTTGAAATTTAACATTTTCTTCAATTATGAATCTAGGAAACAAAAATTCTTTGGAGGGAGGGTCCATGGCATACACAAAAAGAGAGAACCCATGCTTTTTTGGGATCCCAATTCTGTCATCTAATATGTAAATTATTCCTCCTAGCTTTGTGTAATTTTCAAATTTGATAAGCATGCCATTTATTCCTTTACCCAAGTCACTGATTATGAAATCACATAATGCCAAGCAGAAACCTCCAAGATATTCTATTGGAGGTCTTCTTTCATGTTGACATTGAACGATGAGTGATTAATTACTCTTTGGGCTTAGCTATTAAATCAGTTTTGTATTCATCTCATAATATCATCTAATCCACATTTCTCTATATTTTCCACAATAATAAGATGATTTATCAAATGCTTTACTAAAATCTGGGTAAACTATCCCTATAGCACTCCCCACCAATTTAATAACTATGTAAAAAATGAAATAGGCTCAATCTGGCATAGCCTGTTCTTGATGAAGGCATAATCACACTTTGTAAGCACTTGGTTCCTCTTCCAGATGTTCACTAACCACTTCATTAATGATCCATTCTATAATTTTCCCAGGCATTGACATTAATCTTACTGTCTCATAGTTAGTAGGCTCTATTTTCTCTCCTTTTTTTTCTTTGAAAATTAGAGCATTTTCCCTTCTCCAATCATGTGGTACCTTTCCTGTTTACTATAATCTTCCCAACATTACTGACTGGCTCAGCAATGACATCTGTCAATTCTTTCAGTCATTTGGATCAGATTACTTGAATTAATCAAGGACAGGTAGGTGCTCTCTCACTATGTACTAACTTATCTTAGGTATCAGCCCCACATGGGCCTTATTTGTTCTGTCATTTACAATGTATTTGACATCTTTCTTGGCAAAGAAAACACAAGCAAAGTAACAACTGAGTAGCTCTGACTCCTCTTTATTGGAAGTTATCATTGTCTACGTCACCTTCTTCAATCCTCTTTCCTCCCAATAGCTTAAAAAATCCTACAACATTTTTTCACCTTTACTATCTGCCAGCCTCAGCTCACTCTAAGGCTTGAAAGCTTTAGCACTTCTGCAACTATGCTTCCAGGATTCCCAGTGCCATTCTTTTATATTCATCCATTCTTGCCTGCCCTTGCTTTCATTTTCCAATTGTAGTTTTTTAAAGCCTATATTAATTTCTGTGTTCCCTGTAGATCCACATTGGTTTCTTAGGATAACGGTTATTTTCCTCTTCATTGGAATTCTTTCTCTTTGTGTTTTCACAATTTCATTCTTAAAAGTGTAGTTGAGGTCTGTGGAGAGGGAGCAGTAGGACTGGAGCACCAAGATGGACCTGTGAGATATTCACCAGTTGTTATTGGTTTTTTGTTGTTGTTTGGGTAATGTTTGCTTTTTTGTAACTTGGTTCATTCATACTATTTTGTATGTTTCTATTTTAGTTGAATTGTTGAGTGCATTTGCAAGTTCTAGGATGCTTCTAGCTTCATCCTCTTCCCAAGATTCTCATCGTGTTGGAAATGACACAATTTTGAAGGGATTGAGGGATTGGTTTTCAAGGTGTATGAGGAAGGAGGGGTTCTTACACACTTGAAGAAATATCAGACCTTATTATTACAAAGTAAAAAAAAAAGGCAACTTTGGAAATATAAACTAGATCTACCTTCCAATCTCCATAAAAGTGTTAGGCAGATAAAATACACCTACATCATAACAGTAACAGTAACAGCAACAAGAGCTAGTGTTTACATAGTGGCTACCATATGCCAAGTACTGTGCTAACACTCTACAAATATCATCTCATTTGGTCCTCAGAAGAACCCTGTGAAGCAGGTGCCATTATTATCCCCATTCTACATTTAAGGAAACTGAAGAAAAAAGAGGTTAAGTAATTAGTCCACGGTTACACAACTTATGTAAGTATTTGAGGCTGGCTTTGGACTCAAGCCTCCCTGACTCAAGACCCAGAACTCCAGCTACTGCACCATCTAACTGCCAATTAAATGCTTTTTTTAATGAATGCAAAATCAGAGAACAGGTAGGCAATTTCAAACTATATTCTAATGAAACAGTATCTTTACAATAACATAACCGAGAGTATAAATGATAGGTTTCATCGATCCCCCAGAGTTATTGGGTGCCATTAGCAGGGACAGGGAGTGTTTAGGCTCTCTACTAAGTAAAGTTCCAGGTCCTACCAATTGTGTTTCCCCCAAATTTATAGATGTGCTCCCCTGAACCCCAGTTCTATATAACCACCAATAGTCAGATCAGTCTTTACAAAGGAATATTTACTTTGAAAGGTATAATCACAAATATTCAAATGCTCTCCTCCAAAATGTGGGAGGCATTTCCATTCCCCTCCTGCCTCACACTACCTCAGTCTTTGGGGAGGGAAGGGGGATTAGGTTCACAGATTAACTTGGTTCCCATAGAGCACATCCTATTTCCATGTCCAAAATCCCCTTCAGGCTCAAGTCCCAAGCACTCTGGCTTCTCAGGCCTTTCTTGCCTGGCTGCCCATGTGGAATTCTGGCTCCAAGGCTATCATGGCTAGAAGAGTACCACCTGGCTGGCATCTGAGATGGAAAAGGACAAATAACAGAACAGAAACAAATACCTTATGCCCATTTCTCAGAGCCATGGGATAACAGAGAGAGTAGGAGAAATAAACCCTTTCCCTCTCACTGCCCTTGCTGTGGATAAACTGTGATCTTCATTGTCTGGATAGAGCAAGAAAGAGTGAGTATCCCAGAAAAAGAGAGACTGTCTCAGTCTTGCCAGTTTCAGACTTATACTTTAACAGTCAACTTACTTAGCCTTTATGCAGCCAATCAAAGGAGGTAACCCTCACCCATGTGGCAGAGAATGAAAAAAGGCTCAATTTTAAGAAATCTGAACCTATTCAGGCCAGCCCCCTTAGGAGTGCCTCCTTGTTAGGAGATCTGGATATGCTCCAAAGGAAAGCCTTATTACACATAAAACAATACAGTTAGACTCTATAGTGTCTGATGTACTTTCTAGTTCTAGTCCTAACTTCTTTTTTTGCCTTTTGGAGGGGGGAAGGCAGGGGTTAAGTGATTTGTCCAAGTTCACACGGCTAATATGTGTTGTCTAAGGCCGGATTTGAACTCAGGTCCTCCCGATTCTAGGGCTGGTGCTCTATTCATTGTGCCACCTCTAGCTGCACCTTGAGCTCTTGAGCTCTATTCACTGCACCACCTAGCTGCCCCATCTTGTCCTAACTTCTATACTATAATTGGTATAGGTTATTGATGTTGTTAATCAGTTGTGTCTGACTCTTCATGACTTCATCTGGGGTTTTCTTGATAGATACTGGAGCAGTCTGCCATTTCCTTCTCCAGCTCATTTTACAGATGAGGAAACTGAGGCGAATAGGGTTAAATGACTTTCCCAGGGTCACACAGCTAGTAAGTATCTGAGGCTGGATTTGAACTCAGGAAGATGAGTCTTCCTGGTTCCAGGCCCAATAGTCTATCTACTGCACCACTTAACAGCCCTAGGATCTATCATACTCCCTCACCATATCTTGATTCTTTGAAGGTAAGGACTAGGCCTTCTTTTCTTTTGCTTTACCACTCCCCTTCTTTCATTATCCCCTGGGAACTTGTGCAGTGTTCTTCATACCTTAGGTGTTCAGGAAGAAAGTCCTAGTTTGTTTTCGTTAATCTGTGTCAGGAGCCCTACAATCCTCCCATGATAATGAACAAGTGCATTGCTCTCTGCCTGTGACACACTGGTTTTAGGACTTTGCATTTCATATTCTGCCTGCCAGAAATTTGGTTTGACAGCCTGCTTGTCTCCGTGGTCTCACATTGCAAGACTGAAATTGGCCAGTGGACCACCATCATTGAAAGTTGTCTCTTTTTCTCCCTCTCCCCTCATTGCCCTTCTTTTTCTTAAAATTGGAACATATCCATCCTCTCCATTGTCTGCCTTCTTTTTTTCCCTTGGTGCCCCTTTCCTTTTAGTCCTGGCTCCCAGCTCTCCCCTGCTCTCCCACAATTATTTTCAGAGGCCACCCTCCATCCTGTTAAAATGCACCCCACTCAAAATATGCACAATAAATATCTTCTTTGTGGCATTTCCAAAAGGAAAAAAATCTAGACCAAGTTTCTCTAAATAACATAGGATGATGTTTACTCATAGGGTGGGATGATTTTTTTCTTTTAGTTTTACAAGTTATGGAACTCTCTAATCACCATAATGGAGGGGATTTGTCATGTGGAGTCTACTGGAAAATCATTCTTTCAAAGATTTAACACCAGCACATCCCTTTCCCTTCATTGCAGATAGGACACTTCTCTGAATTTTTTTCATTTCTGGTAGTAAACCTGTTTAAGGCAGAATCCATGAGATTACTCTTCAAATTGCTAACATTTCATGTGTTGGGGTCGGGGTAGAGGAAAAGAAGGTTCAACATTTCTTTTTTGTTTTGGATCATAGCTAACTTTTACTTGACTCCTGATAAAAGATACCAACAAACCAGTATTTTTCCATACTACTTGAGGAAATTAGAGTTGACAAAAAGATTCAATGTGATGATTCAAAGGCTGATATAAAAACTATGTCTTGCTTTTCAAGTAGATGGGATAAATTTACTCATACTGTCTTCTCCCTCTTACTTTCACACTTAGCATTTGGAACTTAGATATGTTTTTTCCAATTTATACAGTCTATGACCTTACTGAAATAAAATAAATGCCTTGAATGATTTCAGAATCTTTTTTTCTACAAATTCTCTCTCTCCCTCTCTCTTCCCCTCCCTCTCCGTCTCTTCTTCTTCTTCTTCTTCTTCTTCTTCTTCTTCTTCTTCTTCTTCTTCTTCTTCTTCTTCTTCTTCTTCTTCTTCTTCTCCTTCTCCTCCTCCTCCTTCTCCTTCTCCTTCTTTTCTCTGTCTCTCTCACTCTCACTCTTTCATTCTCTCCCCCTCTTTTTCTCTCCCCTCTTTCTCATTTTCTCCCTCATAATGATAATGATGTTATATAATAATGTATAACATTTATGTAGTGCTTTAATATTTGTAAAACTTTTTACAGATATTATCTCATTTTATCCACACAATAACCCTGAAGGAAGCACTATTATTATCACTATTTTATATAGAAGGAAGTTGAAGCAGATCTCAGAGGTAAAATGACTTTCCCAGGTTCACACAGCTTGCAAGTTTCTGAGGTTAGATTTGAACCAATTCTTACTGACTCTTGGTCTAACATGTGCCTACCTAGCTGACTCTCTCTAGAGCACTTTGGAATGTTCCTCCTCTAATGAATTCCTGAACATACTTTACTCAAATTATTAAATACAGACCTCCAGAAATACTTGGGAAATATTAGGTATAACAACTATATGATATAATGGTTTCTCTTTTTAAACCTTATCCATAAGAGACAGCTTCAATGATCAGTTCCATGTGGATGATACCCAAATATGTATCTCTAGCCTTATTTTATCTAATCAAATAGCCTTTCATTAATAACTAAAGAATACCTTTCTTTGAACATTTTACCACTGCCTTATGTTCATGAATACTTCGAAATCTTACCAGAGTACTACCAGCTTTTCCTACAAACTTCTCTGAATATCAGCTGTGAATGTTTTTCTTTTATGAATGGAATCACAATTCTGAGTTATCCAGGCTCCAAATATTGAAGTTTTGGATATTGCTTAAAATATCTAAAATACCACAGCTTTATCATCTTTTAATATAATAGATATTGAAAATTAAGAGGTGCAAATCTATAAGACAAACTTCTTTTTATCAAGATTTCTTTTATATCCATCCTTTCTCCATTCCCACTCACTGACCAACTTTCACTAGATTATTACAACAGCTTTCTAGATGACCTTCTTGGCCCTAGGAACTCCATCCCTTTTAATCCACTCTCCATACTGCTTTAGGACAGCTAGGTGGCACAGCAGATAGAATGCAAGCCTGAATTCAGGAAGACTTTATCTTTCTGAGTTCAAATCTGACCTTAGACACTTATTAGCTGTGTGACCCTGGGCAAGTCATTGAACCCTGTTTGCCTTAGTTCCTCATCTGTAAAACAAGCTGGAGAAGGAAATGGCAAACCACTCCAGTTTCTCTGACAAGAAAGGGGTTAGTCAGACAAGACTTAAATGACTCAATAATGACAACCCTGCCTTAAAATTTGCTATTGGACAGTGATTTCTTTAGTAGGGGGAACTTCTGTTTGGGAACTCTCCACTGACACTAAAAAAGAGAAAGAAAAAATATTTTGAGAAATCTAAGATAAGGATCTAGTTATCAGCAGTTGGTACTACTCAGGGCTCTGAGTGATATGATATTATTTGGCTGGATGAGAGTATTATTACAAGGCAGAATGTGTGAAATAAAAGCAAAGACATCAAACTCAACTGGTAAAACAATTCAAGAATGATTAAAAAGATTTGTTTTGTTTTTAATGCTAGTGGAGGAAAAAGAAGCATCGAAAATGGGATTGGACCATTAGTTAGTGGTGGATGAGATGTTGAAAATAGACTGAAGAGAGAAGGCAAAGGTATTCAATTATTCTAATTTGGTTTCTGTGTTCTCATACAGATAGAATGATCTTTGGACAAGAAAGGAGCAAATAAAGTACAATAGGGAGAGATTCCCAAGAAAAGAAGGGAGATAGAGAGTACCCAACTGCCTTTGGGGAATTAAAATCTCTAGGTCAAGGGTGGAGAGCCTGCTGCCTCAAGGGCACATGTGGCCCTCTAGGTCCTCAAGTGTGGTCCTTTGACTCCAAACTTGATAGAACAAATCCTTTTATTAAAGGGATTTGTTTTGTGAAATTTGAAGTCGGTCAAAGGGACACACTTGAGGACCTAGTATGTGGCCTCTGGGTTTCATGTTCCCCACCCTTGCTCTAGACCTATGTTATTTACACCTTTAGCAACTGAAAAAAATGGTGGATATAATTGCTATTTTAATATCACTGGCTCTTGAATGGTCATGGAGAATGGAAAAGGTAGTTCAAATTTGGAGAAGTAATTATCAACTTCCAAAAAAAAAAAAAAGAGCAAAGAAGGTAGAATTTGAATGGTTGGTCAGGGAGCTTGACTTCAATTCCTAGAAAAATCCTAGAATATATTTTTAAAGGGATAATAAGTGGGCATCTAGAAAAAAGAATGGTTCATCACAAAAAGATACTATAGCTTAATAAAAAATAGATCCTGCAAGACTAATTTCATTTTAGATAAGGGGATCAGTGGAATGATATAGATACAATTTACTGAGATTTTAGCAACACATTTGTCAATATTTTTCTCATGCTATTCTTTTAGAAAATATGGAAACCATTAGAAAAATTGGGAACTGGATGGATGACTAACTTCAAAGAGACATTAATAATTCAATGTCAATTTGTAAGGAAGTCTCTTATGAAAAATGCTTGGATCTGTTCTTGACCTTGGGATGTTTGCCATTTTTATAAATGACTTGGAGAAAGGCAAAGAGGGTATACCTATCAAAGTTTTGTATGACACAAAGCCATGAGTAAAAAAAAAACCACTTTGGATGACATAATCAACATCCAAAAAGATCTTGACAAACTAGAACTCTGAGCTGAACATAATAAGGTAAGTTTAAAAAGAATGAATATAAAGTTTTATATGGGTTAAAAAATCAATCCAACAAATAAAAAAAATAAAAGAAATATCTAGACTTATTTGAAAAAATTATCTAGGATCAATACAAGTTATCAATGTGATGTTGAATACAAAAAAAGATAATGCAGTCCTTGGCTGCATTAAGAAAGGTATGGTATCCAGCATAGGTAGGTGATAGTCCAACTCTCCTCTGCCTTGGTGAGATATCTACCATATTGTGTTCATTTCTGGTGTCACATTTTAGACAGGACATTGATATACTGGAAAGTGTTCACAAGGGCAGGCAAATTCTTCCCCTTTAGCTTCCTTCTCCCATTGTTGAATTTTTCCATGAATTTCCATTTTAATAAGGGCCTATACCAACTATCCTTCATTCTCTGTATTTGACTACCTTGGCTTACACAACTACTTTCTCTGTCCCCCTTTTCAGTCCTCTTTTATTTATTATCTTCCTTTATTAGAATGTAAACTCCTTGAGGGTAAGGAAAGTCTTAGGTGCAATGGCACCCAATGCATGGCACAGTACCTGGTCCATAGTATGAGTTTAATAAAAGCCTATTGACTGATCATATGAGATTCTATTGAATAACTGTGGGTATTTATCCTAGAGAACAAAAGAATTAATGAAGTGTATGAAAGCTGTAGTGAAGTAATTTTAAGGGTTGTCTCATGGGGAAAGGAATAGACTAATTCTATTTAGCTCTAAAAGAAAAAAAAGAATATGATCAATGGATGGACATTTTAGACAGCTAAATTAAGACTTGAGATAACCAATACATCAATAAGCATTTATTAAGTACCTTTGATATGTTAGATTCTATGATAAGTACTTGGGACATAAAGATAAAAATGTAAAAGTCCATACCCTCAAGGTGGTTACTTCCTATAAGGGGTTTACTAGAAGACACACACACATATGTATGCATGCATATATGTATGTTCACACACATATATGAAGCAGCTAATTGGTACAGTGCTTAGAGTGCCTTACTTGAAGTCAGGAAGACTCCTCTCCCTGTGTTAAAATCTGGCTTCAGACAGTTACTAGTTGTGTGACAAGTCATTTAACCCATTTACCTCAGTTTCCTCATCTATAAAATGAACTGGAGAAGGAATGGCAAACCATTCTAGTATCATTGCTAAGAAAACTCCAAATTGGCTCACAAAGAGTCAGACCTGACTGAAAAACAACTCTGTGTGTGTGTGTGTGTGTGTGTGTGTGTGTGTGTGTGTGTGTGTGTGTAAGAGAGAGAGAGAGAGAGAGAGAGAGAGAGAGAGAGAGAGAGAGAGAGAGAGAGAGAGAGTGATCTAACCTACACTTAAGGAAAGCTACTTTTGTAGCTGTGTGAAGGATAGATTGAAGAAGGGGGAGACTTGAGGCAGGAATACCAATTAGGAAGATATTCCAATATTCTAGCAAAAAAGATAAATGCCTTAACTGGGGTTGTTATAACATTAATAGAGAAAGAGAGTCATATGTGAGAAATGTGTATGGGAAGAAATTCTAAGATTAGGAAACTGAGGTGATGGATACTAAAGAGTCAAAACTAATGCTGAAAATGAGGAGAGCAAGGAATAGTTTACCTGTCAGATCTATGGAGAAGGGAAGAATTTATGACCAAACAAGAGATAGAGAACATTACAAAATGCAAAATGGATGATTTTGGTTACATTAAATTGAAAAATTTTGCAAAAACAAAGCCAATGCTTTGTTTTGTTTAGAAGGGAAGCAGAAAGCTGGGAAACAATTTTTACAGCCAGTGTCTAATAAATGTCTCATTTCTAAAATACATACAGAACTGCACTAAATTTACAAGAATACAAGTCATTCCCCAATTGATAGTCAAAGGATATGAATAGGCAGTTTTCAGAGGAAGAAATTAAAACTATCTATAGTCATATGAAAAAAAATGCTTTAAATCATTATTGATTAGAGAAATGCAAACCAAAACAACTCTGAGGTACCACATCATACCTATCAGATTGGTTAACATGACAAAACAGGAAAATGATAAATGTTGAGAAGGACTGGGAAAATTGGAATACTAATGCATTGTTGATGGAGCAGTGAACTGACCCAACCATTCTGGAGAACAAATTGGAACTCTGCCCAAAAGGTTATAAAACTGTGCATACCCTTTGACCCAGTAATACTAATTCTAGGGCTATATCCCAAAGAGATCATAAAAATGGGGAAAGGACCCATATGTACAAACATATTTATAGCAGCTCTTTTTGTGGTGGCCAAGAATTGGAAATTGAGGGGATGTCCATCAATTGGGGAATGTCTGAACAAGTTGTGGTATATGAATGTAATGGAAACATTGTTTTATAAGAAATTATGAACAGGCAGACTTCAGAAAAACCTGGAAAGACTTATATGAACTGATTCTGAGTAAAATAAACAGAACTAGGAGAACACTGTACACAGTAATAGCCTCATTATGTGATGATTAACTCTGATAGACTTGGCTCTTCTCAGCAATGTAAGGATCTAAGATAACTCTGAAAGATTCATGATGGAAAATGCTGTCCACGTCCAGAGAAAAACATTGGAGTCTAAATACAGATGGAAGCATACTATTTGCTCCCTTTTTCTTTTGTTAATTTTGTTTTGTTTCTTCTTTCTCATGGCTCCTCCCATTAGCTCTAATTCTTCTTTACATCATGACTAATGTGAAATATGTTTAAAATGAAAAAAAAAAGACTAATGCTGAAGTTGCAAACTGGAAAGACTGGTGCTTCCCTTAACAGAAATTAGGAAATTTGGAAGAGTGGAATTTTGGGGAAAAAAGTTTGACTTTGGACATATTGGATTTGAGATGTCTATTAGAAATGTAATTGGAAATGACCAATAAGCAGTTGAAAATATTAAATAGGAGCTCAGGAGTTGAATATATAGATCTGGAAGCTATCTGCATGGAGAGGATAACTAAACTTTAGGGAGCTGCTGAGGTCATTAATTAAGAGAGTAGAAGAGGATCTAAGATAAAACTTATGGGTACATTCCCAGTTAGAAGACATGATATGAATGATAGCTAGCAAAGAATATTGAGAAGATATGGTCAGATGGAAAGGAGAATCCTGAGAGGGCAGTGTCTTGAAAACACAGAGAAGAGAAAGAATCCAAGAGGAGATTGTGGTTAACACTGTCAAATTTTGCAGAGAGGTCAAGAAAGATGATGACTGAGAAAAAAAAAACCATCATATTTCCCAATCAAAAGATCACTGGTAACTTTGGAAAGATCAGTTTCAATTAAGTGAAAAGGTCAGAAGCCATATTGTGAAGTCCTGAGAAGTGAATCAGAGGAGAAGAAGTAGTGTAGATAGCTTTTTCCTTGGAATTTGTGAAAGGGCAGAGAAAGGTAGGATGCAATGGTAGGGTCAATTAAGGGGCTTTTTAAAGGATAAGTCTATGTTTTGTAGGGAGAAGGGAAGGAACCTGTGGTTTGAGGGGGAATGGAGATTAGATATGGAGAAGGGATGTTTTTAGGAGAAATCTGCTGGAAAAGATAGTGGGAAATGAGATCAAGGGTACTTGTAGAGGAGCGTCTGATCTTGGCCAGGAAAGGAGCACTTTTTTTTGAAGACTGGAGTGAAAGGAGAGAAAATGAGTGATAATATCAAGAGGTATTAAGATGTAGAGAAGGGGAGAAGAGAATGCTGATGGTGAATGTCCTCCATTCCTTCAGTAAAGTATGTGGCAAAGTCCATAGCTGCAATAGTAAGAAAAGGAGAGGAAAAGGGTAGAAAGTTTGAGGAGAGAAAAGAGCCTGGGTCCAAATTTTTAAAAAATTAATTGATCACCTCAAGCCAAGAAAGCAAAAGTAAAGACATCATTATGGATCTCTCTATTGAAAATCAGCTCTTATGGCAGATAGGAAGAGACCTGTTGAACTTGCACAATGAAAATTTAGAACAGATTCTGTGGAGAATGGGAGAGAGAAAACAATAATGAGGA
The DNA here is from genome assembly GCA_011680675.1 of Gymnobelideus leadbeateri. Classification (NCBI taxonomy): domain Eukaryota; kingdom Metazoa; phylum Chordata; class Mammalia; order Diprotodontia; family Petauridae; genus Gymnobelideus; species Gymnobelideus leadbeateri. Next base: position 153,247 of record WOXC01007303.1, on the reverse strand, counting down.
GTAAAAGGATTTCCCTATTTTTTATAAAGGCCCTTCTGAGATTAGATACCATGAATGGTTTGTGGATCCAATAAGCACAGCTGTGTGAACCTCTAACTCTGTTCAAAAATAGGAGAAGAGGTAAGGATATATTTGGTTGGTAAATGGTCAAAGGAGATGAATAAGGAGTTTTCAGAAGAAGAAATCAAAGCTATCAATAGTCACATGAAAAAATACTCTAAATCACTACCAATTAGAGAAATGCAAATTAAAACATCTCTGAGGTGCCATCTCACATCTATCACATTTGCTAGCATGATAAAAAAGGAAAATAAAAAATGCTGGAGGGGATATGGAAAAATTGGGACACTAATGCACTGTTGGCGGAGTTGTAAACTGGCCCAACCATTCTGGAAAACAATTTGGAGCTACACCCAAAGAGTTACAAAACTTTGCATACCCGTTGACCCAGTAATATCACTACTAGTTCTGTATCCCAAAAAAATGAGGGAAATGGGGAAAGGATCTATTTGTAGAAAAAATATTTATAGCAGCTCTTTTTGCGTTAGCAAAGAATTGGAAATTGAAGGGATGCCCATCAATTGGGGAATGACTGAACAGATTGTAGTATATGAATGTGATAGAATACTATTATGCTATAAAAAACGATAAGCAAGATGGTTTCAGAAAAACCTGGGAAGACATTTATGAAATCATGAAAAGTGAAGTGAGCAGAACCAGGAGAGCATTGTACACAGCAATACCAGTACTGTAAGGATAATTAACTGTGAATGGTTAAGCTATTTCCATCAAGACAATGATCCAAACAATTCTAAAGGACCCATGGTGTAAAATGGTATCCACCCCCAGAGAGAGAGAACTGATGAACTCTGAATGCACATTAAAATATGCTTTTTTAACTTTAGTTTTTGGGTTATTTTCTTTTGGTCTGTGTTTTCTTTTGCAATATGGCTAATATAGAAATATGTTTTGCATGATTTCACACGTATAATTAATATAAAATTGCTTGCCATCTCAAGGAAGGGGATGGGACAGGAGGGAAGGAGAGAATTTGAACTCAAAATAATTGATAAAATTTTTATAGCAATTGGGAAATTGCTAATGAAATCAATAAATTATATTTGAATTTAAAAAAATAAAAGATCAGGATAAACTCCCTAACAATTGGTGCTTTGCCAAAGTGGAGTAAGGCAGCCTGGGGAAGGTTGTCCATCATTACAGATCTTGGGTTGAAGGCTGGATGACTTGTTGGAAACATTATAGATGGGATTTTTTTTCAGGTATCAGTTAGAAGAATGGCACCTGATTTTGAGACGGAAAGGACCTTAGAGACTACCTAATCTAGGGGTTATTAACCTGAAGTCTATGAACATGATTGGTAGATAGATAGATAGATAGATAGATAGATAGATAGATAGATAGATAGATATAGACATAGATAACTTATTTAAATATAATTGATTTTCTATGTATTTTATTTTATGCATTCAAAATGTTATTCTGAAAAAAGGTTAAGACTTAACCAGAATGGCAAAGGGGTCCATGACACAAAAAAGTTAATAGTCCCTGCTCTAGTCCAACCTCTTCATTCTTAAAACTGAGGAGATTAAGGCCCAGAAAAATCAAGTGACTTGTTGCAGGTCGCATAAGCACTAAGTGGCAAAACCAAACTTCTACCCCAATTTTTCTGACTAAAATTCCAGTATACTTCCCCATTTCCCACCCTTACTATGTGATGTTGGATGAATCAATCAATCTCCCTAGGACTTAGTTTCCTCATTTTTAAAATGGGGATAATAATAATATTTCTGCTATCCACCATCTTAAATAGTTGTATCAGGTAAGATCACGTACATAATGCTCTTTGCTATCTATCTTTGCCGTTTATCTATCTATCTTTGCTTAAGTGCAATCTATCTTATTACATTGTATTGGGCCCAAGTCCTTCTCTCCATTATATGGGTACAGTACACTGTGACTCCAGGAATCTGAGAAAATAACATGAAAGGAAGAGATTCAGTATTCCTTCAGTCTTCCTAATATACTTGTGGCTCTTTAATAGTTCCAATCAATAGGCTTATTTCAGACTATTATTCCTCTCAAGGGTCAGAGTTCTCTCTGAACTCTGTGGCATTTCTTTTCTGATTTGGAAATACCTATTCCTCATCCTTCTTAGAGGTTCTGAATTCCTTCCTCTGTCTACTGAGCCAAGGTTCCACATTCTTCCCCACCATCACAGCTCCTGCCTATTAACCATCTAAAACTAACCGATGGCAAGTGAATTAACTCTGCCTAGACATCTCTACTCTCAGTTTGACTTGCTGGTTTAACCAATGCCTGCTGAATTCATTGAGTGCTATTGGGATCTCAAATTGCATCTGCTTGGACCTAGCAAAGTTTCAGTTGTCCTAATCCTGTTATCATTTGTTCTAACCCTAAGTGTTTTGCAATTGGGGTGGGGGAGTACAAAAATAGATGAAATCTGAAATGAAGATTGTTAAACAAAAATTTAGTTTGAGAAGCAGTAATAGTACAATTAACTGATTATACTATTGATTTTGTCTATTATATGGATTTCAGGTTTGGCAGAGATATCTCAAATAAACTCATATAATATTGTACCTTAACTATGTGGGACAAGGACACACCAACATTCCTTGGCACAGGAGGAGTGGGTGGGTAAGGGTGTGTACCCACAGGCAATACTCACACAGCCCATGACATAAAGCTTTGGACTTGACCTTAAAACAAACTAAAGCCACTGTGGATGGGCCTTTCAAGACCTTGAATTATATTGTAACTGATTCAATGGATAACCAAAATACTGAAAATCTAGCCAGAGGAAAAATAGGGTATTTCCCTGTATAAAAAGAAGCCCTTTTATAGGAAGAGTTGTCCGTATCCCAAGGATGGTGCCATAATGAAGCAATTTCTTCTGCTCCAATCAGAGGCAGCCTAGGCAGTCCAGACCTGGCACATGGAAATTTCAGCCTTAAGTCAAATATTATTTCAAAGTTAATGACAAAATCTATTTTTGCAGTGGTCTTGTTTAAAGTATTTCCCCTTAATACTCTCGAAATGCTGTAATTGAAAACAGTTATTTGAGATGCCAGTGCATGCTTCTTTAATTATATCCTGTGCCATCTGTTTCCAATAAGAGGGTAGTATCTGTTTGCTGTTACCAATCTTATGAAAAACAGGCTTGTCCTAAAATAGATTGGAACTAAAACCCCAAAACATTTCTTTTCAGAGGCATCCTTTCAAGCCAATTAACTTTAATCATTATAGAAATGTTTATTTCCCATCTTAGTCTCTCTTCACATGTAAATTCCTTCAGGGGGAGCAGATTTCTTTTAGTGAATGTTTGAATAGCTCCAATTTGGATTAATCAGAACCTGCTGCCCTGTTTATATTCTGATGGTGAACTCTGGCAGCTTTTTTGGCTCATGATATATAGTCCCTAGGGCAGTTCTGTGTGCCTAGCAGACACACACCTTCTATTGGCCAGAGGCAGCTTACCCTTTGTGCTCTATTCTCCTTGGGTGGGGGTGACTTGTGATTTGGTCTGATTATTGAATGATGAAGAAGAATAAATTCTATCACTAGGAGACCATTTCCTAATATTTGTAAAATGCTTTTTTAAACCATAAGGAGCAATATAAATGCTAGTTATTGATATTATTACTCTCATTGTTAGGGTGGATTGTCTATATTCAGACCAGATGTTTACAAAATGTATTTACAGTTTTAGTTGGTATATTAGGCAGCATTTAAACATATCACATATCATAGAACTCCCCTAAATCTGGTCATGTTACCTAGTGGGTTTTATTGTTGGGTTTCCCCATTCATTAGGGAATATTGAGGCCATCCTTGAATCTTGTTTGGCTCAGTGAACTAAATGTGCAGGCTCTTGATATCACTTCCTGGTCATCTGAGTGCAAAGCAGCCATGAGGAAACCCAGGAGCTCTCCAATATTTGGAGGACCATGGTAGACAGTTCAGAGAAGGGGGCTTCATATCAGTGAATCGACTTGAGGAATACTTAGGACCTTACCTTTGTGAATATCCTTCTCCTGCTATGGCTAAGTAACTCCTTTTGCTCATTATTCAATGTTTGAATGCCTCATTTTCTTCCAAAACTGAACCCGCTCTTGGGGACTACTAGGGAATTGACCTAAGTTAGGCCAATAAAGAAGAGAGACCTCTTTGTCTATATATTTCATATATGGTATATTAGTACATGGAATGTATTGTCCCCTTTTCTCTCTCTAGTAATCTGCACATCCTGTGTGAGTGCTAAGTAGCAGTAGTAACAATATTAGTTCACATTAATATAGTGATTTATAGTTTGCAAAGTGCTTTCTTTACAATAACCCTATGAAGCAAGTATATCAGCTGTTTCTGTCTATATTGTACAGATGAGGAAATGGTGTCTTCAAGAGATTAGCTAGCTCATGGTGACATAACTTTAAATGATGAAGACAAGATTAAAATCTAATTCTTTAATTTTAGGTTCAGTGGTGAATCTATACAAGGCAAAAGTGGGGTCAGAGACATGATAGAAAGTGGTAATATCAGTGATCTCCGAGGAAAAAAAATAGTAGGGTCTAATCACTGCTACTAACTAGTTGTATGACTCTAGGCATGTGCCTTTACTTTCAGTTTCTATTTCCTCATGCATTAGACTAGACAATCCTAAAGTCACTTCAAATTGTAATGCACTGTGAATCTATGTATGACCTTCCAGTCACCATCATGAAGGTTACTTATCCTAATATACAAATATTGGAGAGAGGTTATGAAACTACATGGAAATGGAATTAGTTTCCATTTGCAATTCAAATCAACAAATAACTACTATGTACAAATTAGGTTGTTAGGTGCTATTGAAAAAAATGAAAAAATATAGTCTGGTCTTGAGGACCAGCACAGGAGACATTCAATTCTTAGGACTATTGTTCATGACCTTGGTTCATTCATGACCTTGGGAAGGAAATCCCAACCAAAAAGAGGCTACTGAGGCTTTGAGGTCCAGTAGGAGGGTCACCTACGATAGCACATGTTTTGATTGTTCTTGTTTTGTTTGTTTAGAATTGGAGTTATGGGGCTGAGTCCTGTGAATAATATGATGGAGGATCAGAACTCCATGTTGTCCAAACCTTATGACCTCTCAAACCTCTCCAAAAGAAAAATTTGGTTCAAGGGGTAAAGAAATTGAAGCTACCTCCACAGGCTAAAAATAAAAAAAAAAACTCTAAAGGGAAAGCAACCTCATGAACTAACAGCAGAAACAGCTAATCCCTAATTCTTAATACACTCCTATGCTCTGTCAAAGCCACACAAAGGGTCCCATGGACTTGTGCTCTGAGATCCACTCAGCAATTCTCTTGCTGCTGATGCTGTAGTCTCTCTCAACTCACTCCTCTACCTTTGCCCTCTTCTCAGCATTCTGTGACAAGCAACTGAACTCAACCCTGCCCCACCCCCAAATTGTGAGGAGGAGGTATAGATATAGGAAAGCAGAAGTGTGATCTATCTGGGGTACTAATGTGCACACTGCTATTCAGCAGTGCTCATCCAGAGAACTAAAGAACTCAGATATTGTGCCAGTATGTGGGACCACATCAGGCCTGAAGGAATGAGGCCATGAGTACACTTAATCCCAGTTCTGTCCTTTAAGAAGTCACTTGGGACAGATACTGAGGCCAGTGAACATGAATTTCCCAATATGTGAGGAGGATGGTAGAACTATGAGATTCAGCCCTTTGGGGAATCTGTGACCAAAGGGGAAGGAATGAAAAAATGGGCAATAGAGGAATTTAAAGAAGAAAGATTGAAATTACTAAAGATGTGTGGAAGCAGAATATTCAGTTAAAAACCTTTAGCACAAGCACATACATCAATGAAGATAATAATAAGGCAAGGGAAGATGGCCTCTAAGACATCTAAACAAGTACAAGCATCTCAATAAATACTATAAGACAAAGGAGAATGAATCAGTATCTGAAGAGGCAGAGGACTCTGTATACTCGAGAGATCATGAAATGAAAACAATTATTCCTGAATGGTCAAGAGACAAATAAGAATCATGAAAGTGGAATTTATGACTCACACAATAAAAATAATTAGCAGAATAGAAAAACTTGAAACTACTGTGGCAAGTCTCATCAAAGAAACAAAAGAGAGAATAATTGATTGGTAATTAAAATATACAGAAGCAAGAGACCATCTGAAAGAAATTACTCAAAAAGCAATAACTTTTTTGAAATTTAAATTTATTTACTTTTAGTTATAACATTCAGTTCTATATCCCTTGAGTTTCAAGTTTTCCCCCTCCTTTTCTTCCCCATTTCCCCCCATGGTGGCATGCAATCAAATATGGGATCTCCAAATACCTTCACATTAAACATTAATCAAGTTGTAAAGAAGGATTATAACCAATGGAGTGAATAATTAGAAAGAAGAAACAAAACAAAACAAAAAACAAGAGAGCAAGTAGTTTGCTTCAATCTGCATTCAGACTGTAAGTTCTTTCTCTGGATGTGAATATCTCTTTCCATCATGAGTCTTTTGGAGTTGTCTTATAATCTTGCGTTGCCAGGAGGAGCCTACTCTATCAAAGTTAATTATCACACATATGATGTGTCTGTAATTGTGTACAAATTTCTCCTGGTTCTGCTCTTCTCACTTAACATCAGTTTATATAAGTCTCTCTAAGTTATTACAAAGTCCGTCTGCTCCTCATTTCTTATATCACAATAGTATTCCACTACATTCATATACCACAACTTGTTTAGTCATTCCCCAATTGATGGGCATCCTCTTGACTTCCAATTCTTTGCCACCACAAAAAGAGCTGAAAAAGCAATCACTTTAAAAGAAAACATAATCTCTATAGAAACAAAACATCTTGATGTAGAAGACAGATATGTAGAGACAACTTAAGAATTATAGGTCTCCTAGAAGAACATAAATAGTCAACATTATAGGGCAACAAATAATAGAATAAAACTGCCCAGAACCTCTGAATATGGAAACAAAGTGTGCTGATTGAAAGAATTTGAAGAATGTCTTTAGGGGAAAAAAAACCATCCTATTCTGCAAATTCCAAGATACAGAGTAAAGTTTGACAATTCCAATTATAAACAACAAATTCTTCAAGTGATCAGAAGAACTTCAAATAAAAAAGAAAAGAAATTTGCCCACCAAAAACTGCAGAAGGTAATAAAATAATGTGTTCTGAAGCTCAAAAGAGCTCAAGATGCAACCCAAAGTGACATATCCTGCAAACCTAGTCTAATCATCAATGTAAAGGATAGGCATTCAATAAAAGAGAGATAATTGAAGCATTCTTATAAAAAAAGATATGAGCAGATTATATACTTTGCAAATACATTGGCAATAGATAAACAACAAGAAATGTAGTGAAGAAACCAAGGAGAAAGAAGTAATAACATAATCTCTGGGGAGAAAGAGAAAAAACTAGAATTAGAAAGAAAATAGCTAGAAAGGGACTGGCAGTACTGGAATAAATTAGGACTGGGAATTTAGATTTAAGAACTATCTGCATGGAAGTAATAATTGAAGCCATCAGAGTAGATGAGATCACCAATTGAAAAACAGAGACTGGAGAGGGCAGAACTTTTAGAGACACAAACTTAGGGGGCAGAAAGATGACATACCAGAGAAAAAGGAGGTCTTTGCACAGGAGACCAATAAAGAAATTTTCAAAATGTAGGTGATCTAGATTAGAACAGAATCCAACAGGTACCTTGAATTCAAGAGTCAAGGACTGATATATTTTCTTTGGGACAGACTACTGAATTATGTGTGAACTGTAGGAGAAGTGCTAATTATAACTTGGATGACAGTTTATTTGTCAACTAATCATTTATTATTAAATGCTATCAATTACCACTTCTCTGGTGGCATTTTTGCAATATCAACGACAGACTGTGTTACCCTAAATAGCAAATTAGACATAGCCCCTTCCCAGAGGGCTTTCTTTCCATTTAAATTGGTTCCACAAAATATGTAAATGGGGTGAGGAAGGAAGTACAGTCAAGAGAAAGAAGCAGGGGCTAATGTGGTGACATGGTCATTAACTTAGTGTGGTCAAGCCTTGCAGCAGACTTCTTTTTCAAGAGATGAGGCTATTTGAGTCCAAAGATGTGATGTCCAACACTCTCTTTTAGGAGAAGTGGAGGGATGAGTTGTAGAAGAAAAACTGAATTCTTGCTCTGCTGTGCAGCAAATCACTTGTGTGATCATGGACACATTATTTAACCTTTCTAGACCTCACTTTCTCCTCTATAAAATGAAGGAGCTGAACCACATTTTCTCTACAATTCTTACTAGGTTTATGAGTTGCTGATCCTATGGCCCTCTCCTTTGGGGAATCCTAAAAAAAAGACAGATGAATTCTTTCCTGGCTAACATTGCCCAAAGTTCCTATGCCCAAGGTCACCTGGGCAGGAAATGGTAAAACCAGGAATTTTGAGCCCCATTGTTAAATTTAAGAAAGCATTTACAACTTAGAAAAAACTTTAGCAAACACTAAAAATTAGGATTTGACTTACCATTTTGTTGATTGTCTAGACTTAAGAAAGTGATAGAGAAAATATTAATAATAGAAATTAAACTACCCCCCCCCCCAGTCAGTTGTTATGCATTTATCAGCACACCCTTGAATTGAACCTAGGTCCATTGGTTCCATATTCAACAATCTTTCCATTGTATTATTTCCTAGAGTCAAGGGGATTACCTAGAAGAGTTGTTAAGGATCTATCTCTCTCACCCTAAGTAGCCTATCAGATGGCTTGAGATCTCATGATATGTCAGTCTTCTCTGCCCTTGTTTTGTATGAGGTAGGCACTTTAATAAACATTTGTTCATTTTAATCATTTCATTGGCACTGTTCCCCCCACCTTTTGCCCCAAATAAATATCCTTGGAATGATTTCTTCCTTGAGAGCTCTAGTTGTCCTTATTTCTTTGATCAGTTCTCTTAATTCTTTTATTGCTCTTCTGAATCATTCTGAAGGTTCTTGGAGTTTCTGGAAGCCTCTTGAATTTAATAATTTCATCTCCCTTCAACTTTTTAAAGTTTAATTTCCTTCACTGCCAACTACTTGATTATCAGGCCAACTCTTTTCCTAGATTGTTTGTTCCTTTTCTCTCCTTTGTCCATTTTTATCTGTCCTCCATCTTTCTGCTTATTTTTTTTAAAGCAATTTTCAATGTAATCAAGCTTTTAAACACCAATCAGCTTCCCTACTTAAGAGTTCTGAAACATTCTCAATGCTGTTATAGCCCTGTTCTAAACTCCTGATATTATTTTCCATTCTTTCTATCTAACAGGGCTGAGTGAAACCCTGTTACAGTGGAATAAAACAATAATACCAACAACTGAGTTTTATCCAGACAATTTATTTAGCAAGGTGTGTGGTTGCAGAAACAAATCAGGTCCAAGGCTGTTGGCAGCCAAGAACCTTGATTTTTATGCAATAAATATACCACTTGGAGGGAGTGAAAAACAGAAAAAACGAGATGTAGGGATTGAGACACGTGATTTCATATTGGTGGAGAGGATCAGGAGACACTGAGGTGAGAAGGAGAGAGGGATAGTTTTGTCACATTCTTTAAGCTGGGTGACAGTTTAGAGGGAGAGTAACCTTGTGACTTCCCCCAAATCAGGTGACTTCCAAGAAGTTGAAATTCAACTTCACAAAATGGTTCATAAGGGAAAAATGGAGCTGTTGATGCTGTTTTCATTTAACATCCCTCTGTGGTTCTCAGAGTTGAGGTGATCCATTGGGATAGTGCTATAGGGAGTTCTATGCTGGTTCTCTACTTTTTTCAAGCCCACTTTTCTATTCCAGGCCTTACTCTTCTCTAGATTCCTCCTCCAAGCTGACCTGGGAGTTCTCTTTTCTTCTGAGGGCCAATTTCCTTCTATCTTTTTCTTCTCCTCCACTCCTCCCACCTTAGTTTCATGAGATTCAGAAAGGATTGTGGTGGAAGAGGAATGTCTTCCAGAATCCCACTGAGGGGATATTGAGGAAACTTTTTTTTTAATCTTTCTCTCAATCCTCTTGACATTTGCAAATAGATAGACCAATAAAGAGGTAGGTAGGTGGATAGGTAGATAGATAAGATAGATAGATAGATAGATAGATAGATAGATAAGATAGATAGATAGATAGATAGATATACATATACATATAGATACATATCTATCTATACATATACATACATACATATTATATATATGTAAAAGAACGAATAGCTTTAGAGACATTGTGGGAATGAATTAAGGGAGATGGGAATAAAGGAGCAGGCAATGGGGAGCAGAGACCAGAGTTTGAACAATGACAACTGAGGTTCAGAATCACTGGGTTAGGCAGGGTATTGAAGAGATGGGAGTTTGTTAATCATTGCGAAATGAATTCAGATTAGTTATGAAATTCAAGGAGTTACCTTCTCTTCTTGGCCTCAGAGAATTTATTCTTTCCCAATTTAAGGTTGCCATAACTTGTTTTCACTCGAGCTTTGAATCTTTAAGGTTGTAGTCTAATTCATACTTTAGGGTTTAAGGTCTGAGCAAAGCAAATAGTGCCTGAGACACTGTTCTTCCCTACCACCATCTATCCACCTTGAGACCTGAAGTTCATTTGGTTTATCTGCCTTTACTCCCATCTCTTATTTCCTTGCCTTTGCACTGGCTGTTGTCTTCTGGGCCTGGAATGTTCTGCCCCCTCACTTAGTTTCCTGTCTTCCTTTATGATTGAGCTTAAATCCCACCTGTTGTAGGAGGTCTTCCCCACAAGCCCCAGCTTCTATTGTCTCCATTTTTAACTTTACCTTCTATATTTTCTGTATCTGTCTTCTATTTACCAAGATATTTGTATATTGTCTTCTCCATTAGGATGCACATTTCTTAAGGACAGGGGTTATTTGCTTTTCTTCAAGTCCTTAGCACTTGGAACACAGTAAATACTTAATAAATGCTTGTTGACTGAAACACCCACACAAGGGAGAGAGGATAGTGGGGTATATATACTTCCAAGGTGTTAGGAGTGATTGGTCAGTGAGGTTGTTTAGCATTTTTCTATAAGAAATGCTTTGTGGAACTGATGGAGTAGATGCCTTTTTTCTTTGTCCTCCAACTTGAACTGACTTCTCAACAGAATGATAATCAGCTAAGAACCTGATCCTAAATCCAATTGGCTTCTGTAGGGGCTGATGTAATTTCAAAAGAGCTTGCTGAGAGTTGTAGGGACATAGCTGAGGTTCAAGCAGGCCTAACTGAGATTGGCAAGAGCTGGGTTCAAGTTCTGCCTCCAGACACTTACCTGGGCAAGTCCTTTAAGCTTTCAATGCCCCCAGGTAATTCTCTTCTGTCATACATTGTACAACAGTTGCTAATTTGCTTTGGAAGAGAAAACTTCCCAGTTAGACTTCTACACTTATAAAATCTCAGGTCTAGATCCCACCCACAATAAAGAACCAACAAACCAAATAAATAAATAAATGAACAATTAAATGAATGAGTAAATCAAGGAGAGAGAGAGAGAGAGAGAGAGAGAGAGAGAGAGAGAGAGAGAGAGAGAGAGAGAGAGAGAGAGGATACAGCCTAAAGAACTTATTAAGTATACCAGTGTCATGATTGAGGTCTTGTCTCTCATTGCAAGCGACTTTCTGAATGGTCTGAGTGAGGAACAGTCCACACCCAACACAGATGAACCATTGCAGTTGAAGCTCACCATATTTTTATATAGTGATTGACAATATGGGTCTTCCGGTGATCCTTGGCAAGAAAGATAACTACTGCCCTCCCACAAAGCATCTTTTGCCTTTGGTGTCTTATTCTTTGATGATATTTTTGTTTATATGGAATGTATGCATTTAATATTGTGGAAAATACAGCATTTCCCAGCATTAAGAAAAAAAGCATTAGAAAAAAAGAGCATCTGCTCTCATGTCCTGGCCAAAGAGGCATTGTTCCATGTGAGAGATCTTCAAATGCTCTACATACACTCTGTTTAAATTATTGTTCCATTATAGGAGGACTTTTTAAAGCACTGCCAAAGTGACAACACCACTAGTAATATCTGACACTTATTTAGAGCTATAGGATGTAGAAAGGGCTTCACTGACATGAGAAACTACATGACATACTAGATAGAAAGTGGCTGGTCTCAAAGCCAGGAAAATCTTGGTTCAGTCTTGCCATACAATGGCTATGACCCTAGGAAAGTAAAAAACTTTCAGTCCTTCAGGTAACTCCAAGACAATAGCTTTCTCCACTGGTCATTTCCTCTACCAATAAAGCCACAAGGTTAGTGCCTATCCCTTTAATTAGTGATATCATTTTATCCTCACACAAATACAGCAATGTGTAAATTCTACAGGATTCTTGTCCCCATTTTACCCATGAGGAAACTGAGGTTCAGAAAGATGAAATGACTAAGGTCATGTGGGTAGTAATTGACAGAGTTGGAGTTTGAACTTAGGGCTTCTGACTCTAAATCCATTCATGCATTTAATATGCATTTAATAAGTGCCTACTATATGCTAGGATCTCTTCTAGAGATATAAAAAAAAGACAAAAGATAGTCCTTGCCCTCAAGGAGCTTATAGTCTAATAGACAGATCCATCACTCTCCTAATGGTTAAATTTATTTCCCTGTTTTTACCTTTTTTTAGTCCAATTTCAAATGATTAACATAATGATTATAGCTGATGTGTATATCACTTTGTAACTGTGCAGTTGTACCTTCCCATGCATTATCTTATTTGATCCTTATGTAATGAGAGTGTTCTGACCCTAAACTGTCATAACTATGGGTGCCTCCTCTCCTTATGGTTCTAGGGGACCCTGAAGGGTTTGTGGGTTTCTTGTTTCTCCATCATCATCTTGAACCCCCTATGAATGTGGTGCCCCCATTTTAGGGGTCTAGTGACTAACACCCAAGTTCTGTATGAACCATTTAATATCAGGTAGTTTTTGCAAAAGTATATTTATTTCAAAGATATAGCAAGAAGATGCTATCAAAAAAAGTTTCTATGCATGGGGATTATGGCTCCCCCATATCACTTCAGTTTGGTGTGTGTGTGTGTGTGTGTGTGTGTGTGGGAGGGGAGGGAGAATTAGTCTCAAAGCTTGTCTTAGCCCCTGCATAGCATTAGTCCCACCAAGTTTTGTCCAGATGCTGAATGACTTCTGGAGAAGACTATCTCTGTTATTGCTGGGAGGGGTTCCTGAAGGTCACTCCCAAAAGTTACACCTTGCTCCTTAGGGCATTAGTGCTGTGCTGGCTGAGAAGCTCAAATTCTGGAATGACAGGATGACAAGGAGCCCTTGGGAATTTTTAAACTAACAGGGTCACATTTTCCGTTCTCTTCATTAGTTGTTGAACTCCCCCAAGATCACTGAGGCATAGAGGATCATAGCTAAAACCAACAGGGTTTCTTGAATGCTTCCATGGGGAAAAACCTAGCTGATTATAACTAGTTACAGAATATATCTACCCTACTTTTTAGTCTGTCTCTCCAAGGCATTTCCTTTATATCTCCATCATGATTCTCTGTAAAGTAACTCTCCAGCAACCTTCTTGCAGAGATGTCATCTGAGGCATTCTGGGCATGTGTCAGATGCCCAATAACACTATGAATTGAGTAGTATAATCATTCTGATTTTGAATTTGAAGGAACTGGAGGCACATAAAGATTGAATGTCTGTCCAAAATCATGACACAAATAAGGGATTTGAACATAGATCTTTTGATCTTAAGTCCAGTGTTTCTTCTCTTTCTTGATGCTATCCCTAGATTCAGTGCTTACAGGAAGGATTCTAACATTGTCCAGAAAAACCAATTGATCTGTTCCCAATAGGTTCAAGTCAAATCTGGTAATGCCTTACAGGACAGCACAAATCACATTTATTCTATACTCCCTTCAGCATTTTAATTCTGGGAAAATCTGTAGAAATGAACCTCAAAGGAAACCTTGAGTTGAAGTGAAGAGAAAGAAGAGAAGATATAAGGTAGACATGGCAGCTGTTTTTAAGTATCTGCAGGACAATCATATAGAAGTATTAAATTTGTTCTGCTTGGCCCCAGAGGGCTGAACTAGAGACGATGGGTAGAAGTTGTAAAGGGGCATATTTAAATTTAATATAAAGGAAAACTTTCTAATGATAAGAGCTGTACAGGAGTGAGTGCCCTGGTTTGGGAAATGTCGGTTTAACCTTCTCTGGCAGTCTATTCACCTGGATGTACGTATGGATGGATGCATGGGTGGATATGTGTGTATGGATAGATAGATAGAGGATAGACAAATAGATAGATAGATGGAGGGACAGATGATGGATGGATAGATGATGGATGGGTAGATCAAGAGATGATAGATAAATGCATAGCTAGATGCTAAATGATAGACATGGAAAGATGGATATAGAGGTAGATGATAGACAGAGGATCTATTAACTACTTACTACTTCCTAAGTGCTGGGGATACAAAGACAATAAAACAAAATAGTTCCTACTCTCAAGGACCTCACATTCTAGGTAAATTGTAGAGTAGATTCTTTTTTTGTCATAGATTGGACTAGATTACCATTGAGGTCCATTCTAGTTCTGAAATTCTATGATTGTATAATTCTATAACAAGCATAGAACTCTAGTAGACACAGTTTCAGCTGTTTTGACCTCATGTTGTTGGGCAGGTGATGGGTTAATTGGGATGATTAGACATATATGAAGAAGCAACTAGGTGCTCAGTGGATGGAGCACTGGGCCTGGAGTAAGGAAGACCTGAGTTCAAATCCAGCCTCAGACAGTTAACTAGCTCTGTGACCCTGGATAAAGAAAGCCACATCCCAATTAACACTGTGAGTTAAATAGCATTAAGTATCATCATTTCCATTTTGTATTTGAAGAAATTGAGGTACATGAAGTTTGAATGATATTCCAAAAAACATATCACAAATAAAGGTTTTGTGTGGAGGGTGATCCCGGATGGGGGAAGCAATTAGTCAGATGGCTAAGACCCAGGGACCTCTCAGGTGATTGTTATCTGACTTAAGCAGGATAAAATAAACCCCAGCCTTAGCAAGCATTTCCCTTTCCTTTCCCCAGGGCACATAGAAATAATATTCTGTCCACCAGTTACAGTTCTCAAACTTAAGTCATTCATCTCTAGAGGCATTTTTGTGACTTATCTTTGACCTTGAGTTCTTTCTAGTTTGCTGTAGTGACTCTTAGCTAAGAAGTGCCTAGGGTTCAGTAAGGTTTGAGAGAGTGTGGTATAGTGGGCAGGTTTCAGAACTTAGCGTTAGTAAGTTCTAATCTTGTCCCTGATGCCTGCTAGCTGGGTTAAACTTTCTGAACCTCAGTTTTTTTATAGGGTGGTAGCATCTGTAATAGGGCAGCGAGGTGGCACAGTGGATTGTCCAGGAGTCATGAAGAACTGAGTTAAAATCTGGCCTCAGACCATTATTAGCTGTGTGACTTAGGGCAAATCACTTAACTCTGCCTCAGTTTCCTCATCTGTAAAAATGAGCTGCAGAACAAAATGGCAAATCACTCCAATATCTTTGCCATGAAAAATCCCAAATAGGGTCACAAAGAGCTGGACATGACTAAAGCGATTGAACAACAACAACAAAGCATCTGTTGTGTTTGTTTGTCCTTCATTTTTGAAGAAGACCATGGCATCAGGGAAATGATGACATAACTTGCAGTTAACTTGGATTTGAGTGAGGGGGGCTGTGCAAGGTCACCAGCCTCACTTTGTCTTCCAGAGCCATCTGGGTCCAGTGGCAAGATATAGATCAGGATGACTGGAGATGACCCAGGATGCAATGGGAGACAAAGCATCTGTAATAGTTACTAAAAAAATATTGAACCTCAAATGAGATAACGCAAATCAAGTCTTTTGCAAAATTTAAGCCTATATGAATTTCATTCATCATTATTATGTTTTTATTAAAGGGCAAGTCATTAATTTGTTTCCTTTTGTGGCAGTCATTATCCTTGTGTAGCCCCCAATTTTTTCTCTTTCTTCCCTCTCTCCCAGTTCCTCATCCCCTTCTCTCTTGCTCCAAGATAGCCCTCCAGTAATTTACTCAGTATCTGGAGTAGGTGTTCAGTTATGGATGTCACTTTTTAGGAAGGATATTGACAAGCTGAAATTTGTCTAGAAATGGTAACTGGTATGATGGAAAGACTATAGATCATGCCATTCAAGATTTGGTTGAAGAAACTTTGGGTGGTCATTAGGGAGAAAAGAAAATTAAAGAGGGTAAAACAGGCACCATCAAATATTTAAAGAAATGTCAGATGGGAAAGGGATTGTTGACTATCTGGGAAGGGACTATCTTTTGCCTCTTTTTGTAGCTCCAGGACTTAGCACAGTGCCCAGCATGTAGTAGGTGCTTAATAAATATTTGTTGCTTAAGCTGTCTGAGGGCAGATGCAAGAAGAACTGATTGGAGTTGCATTAAAATAGATTTTAGTTGGATGTTTGGAAATACTTTCTAATACTTAGAGTTCTGTCAAAGTAGTACAAACTAACTGGGGACATTATAGTTCCCCTTTCATTAGATGTTTTAAATAAGATTGAATGGCCACTTCTCAGGCATATTAACATTACTTTTTCATTTGTTTATGGGTTCCAAGTCTGAGATTCTGTGTGTGTATGTGTGTTTGTCTCCTCTTTCTGTACATCTCTCTCCCTCCATCTCTCCCCTCCTCCTCTTCTTTCTCTTCCTCTTTTTTCTTTCTCTTCTCTCTCTCTCTCTCTCTCTCTCTCTCTCTCTCTCTCTCTCTCTCTCTCTCTCCCTCTCTCCCTCTCCTTTTTCTCCTCCTCCTCTTCCTCTTCCTCTCTCCCTTCTTCTCCTGCCCTCTCCTCTCTTCCTTCCTCTCTCTGTCACGGAATTTTTCATACTGCTACTCTCTCAGCTTTCTCGAAAATTGCCAATTGTAGCTTTCTTTCTGATGAATATCTGGACTTGCGGTCATTTTTTAACATTCATTATTCCAAGTTGACGTTGAATTTTCTCACCACATTTCTAGCCTCTTCAGTGGCCTCTTTATAATTTCTTTGTCCTGATCAATGTTTTGAGAGATGGCCTTTACTTGCAAATTGGATGTATTTTCAGCCAGTTCTGGGGAACACCTGTTCTTGCTGCAGCATCTACTTTCCAATAGTCCCTTCAGTGTTTGAAGGTTGTTATAAAAGGCAAATCCTCCTTGGAAGTTTTCACTTTGATTCATAATGTCAACGGACATCTCCACGTGCTCCCAGGCCCCATCTCTCCTAAAATGAGGGCAAGGCAAGAAGGGTATATAAGGCTAGAGGAAGCCAAGTCACATATAAGACTCATCCCTCCCCTCCAAGTTTTTATTCCCTATTTGGAAAAATAGGAGATTATATTTTCATTTTCTTCGCATTCTCCAAGACAATTAAGAAGAAATGTCCACAAACTAATAATTTTGGTAGCTAAATGGCTTTCAACTTAAATTTAGTATGGACTTTAAAGACCATCTAATCTGCTTTTTTCCTTCTACAAATAGGAGACACACCCCACCTCTTTCTCTGGGCTTCCATCAAGATTCACTTCAAAGTCTACTTTCTACAGAAAGCCCTTCCTGAGGCCCCTGAACATTAATGCCTTACCTTCTCAAATTGTCTTCTTTCAATTCTGTATGTTTCCTATGTGCCTATTTCCTATTCATACAATGTCTCCCTCATTAGAATGAAATTCCTTTAAGGCAGGAATAGTTTTTACCATCTTCAAATAGCCTGTGCTTATTAAGCACAGAAGTGAGCACTTAATTAGAGCTTGTTGACCTAGTGACCAAGACCCACAAAATTTAATTGACTTGTCCTGATTCTGCAATTCTACAGTATACACCATGGGACTTGAATATGTTTAGAATTGGAAATTTGACTTTCATATTTAACTCTATGGTCAACAAACCTCTCAATCTGAAAATAATTTTCTATGACCTACTGTGTGCCTTGTACTCTGCTAGGTACTGAGAAGGATATGAAGATGTATTGTGCCTTTTCCCTGACCATAAGGAGTTTATAGCAAAGTAGATGAGGTGCTAGTGACAACTGCCTAGAATATGAACCACAATGAAATAGGTATATCGGGGGGTGTGATTTTAGAATTCAGAGGAGGGAGAGCTCATCTATAGCATGAGAGGATCAAGGAAGGTTACATGGAGGAGACAGCATCTGAGCTGGGAACTGAAGGATTGGTAGATGAATATGGGGAGGGAGAGAATTCCAGACATGGAATGATATGGGCAAAGGCTTGGAAGGAAGAAAGCTTGGGAAGGGTTTGAGGAGCAATTCAATTTGGTACAGTTTAGCTGGAGGAGAGGAAACACAATGCTGAAGAGTGAGACAAAAAGCTGGAAAAGGAGGAATAATTTTCATTCTCTTTCTTAATCCCTCTTGGGAAAGAAGAACTCTTTAACCTAGTGCCTCATATCCTGCTCAGTCAAAAGCAAAGAATTAAAAGTCTATTTTCCATTATGGACTCACTGAATAATAATTTCTTACACATGCATAAATAGGGCAGTTAAGTGGCACAGTGGGTAGAGTGTTGGGCCTGGAGTCAGGAAGACTCATCTTCCTAATTTCAAATCCTGCCTCAAACACTTAGTAGCTGTGCAACCCTAGGCAAGTCACTTAATCCTGTTTGCCTCAGTTTCCTTAACTATAAAATGAACTGGAGAAGGAAATGGCAAAACCACTCCTGTATTCTTACAAAGAAAACCCTAAATGGGGTCAGAAAGAGTTGGACACAACTACAGCTGAACCACAAAAACACACATGTATAATGTTTTACTTAGGAACAGGAGTTGAATCTATATGTTCACTGATAAAAGGAACTTCAAGATGAGGTGATTCCCTCTATTCATTTACTAAAATCTTAGAGACTTAAAAATTTATAGCTTTAGGTGCCGAGAGCAGTGGCACCAAAAAAAATAGAAATGGTGCCAGTAAACTGTATATAAAATCCCTGCAGGCTGCATATTGACCTTAGAAAATCACATATTAACGTCACCTCTGTCTTATTGTATTTTATTCATTTCATTAAATATTTTCAAGTTATATTTTAATCTGGTGTAATGGAAATGCAGATTTAAAGATCTTCCCTGCCCCTAGCTTAAGTGCACCTGGAGCCTGTGGTGGGAGGCTTGTTTTTCAGGGAAGCCCACACCTTGATACTTTGTGATTGGGCAGTGGGTCAAGGAGGTTGTTACATTCTCTGAGCCAAGAGAAGGCTATATAAGCCCTGAGGAGAGGCTTTGCTTTGGGGCTCACTTTGAGAAGTGTTGTGTGATTTGACCAGATGAGACTCTGGGAAGCCGTTGTTGAGAGCCCCCCGGCTTTGAAAACCCAGATGATGATGCTTCCCTCTCTGGTAACTGTGATTTGGTATTGATATAATGGTTGGACAGTTTGGAAGCCTGTCTGTTTGATCTGTAAGTTCTGTAACTCTGAAGTTTGGGTGCTGACCTTTTTCCCCTGAACTAGGTAATGTATGTTTGTTTGATTAAAGTAAGCTTGTTAACCCATTTTGAGTTGCTTTCCTTTTGAAAAGCAGATCTAAGAACCTGTGTTGGCAGTCACCCTGGGGATATTGGGGTGCTTGCCGCTACATCTGGTTTGGGCCATTCTCTGATGTATTGCAGGCCACATGTTTGATGCCTCTGATGTAAAACACTAACAAGTGAAATGACTTGTCCAGGATCAGTCAGTTCATGCTAGAGGCAGGACTTAAGTCAACCAACAAATACACATTTATTAAGCACCTACTATGTGTCAGGCACCATGCTGAGCTCTGGGACTTGAATTCAGGTCATCCTTGCTCAGGGACCACCTCTGTACCTACTATGCCGGGCTACCTCTCAGTACTTCTCCATACATTATCTCATCTGAGACTCACAATGGTTCTATAAGGTACATAGTACATATATGAGCATAAACTCCATTTGTTAGTTGAGGAAACAGAAGCTCAGAAAAGTTAAAGGACTTGCGCAAGGTACCATGCACAAAGCCAAGACCCAAATTCTTCACCCCCTAGACACAGATCCTTTTTTTGTTAACCAAATTTTACCCATTTCTCTTAAGTCAGAAGTTCAGATTTTTTCATAAGGCTTAATAAGAAATACACTTACCAAATATGCTGTCAGTTCACATAAAATAGATAATTGGTCACCTACTTGGCTATTAGAGTTACAAGGGTCATCTAAGTAGTACTGATGGGGTGTTTGGACCCCAGCCCTAGGATTATATCTCTCCCCAGCCCAAAGACCCTATGTCTTGCCAATAACTCATGAGTGGGCTGCAGGGAGGCAAACTATCTCTCCCTGTTATAAGACCAAGCTAACCACTGTAGCATTTCTTTTTTTTTTTTTTTTTAAAGCAATTGGGGTTAAGAAACTTGCTCAAGGTTACACGGCTAGTCATTATTTGTGTGTGGGTGCTCATTTCCTGAGGCCGAATTCGATCTCAGGTCATCCCAACTCCGAGGCCGGTGCTCTTACTCACTGCGCCACCTAGCCGCCCCTGTAGCATTTCTTTTGTATGAATATACCAGCAGAACTATCATATACTGATTCCCAGTTACTATACAATCCAGAGGTCAAACTATAGATGTCAACTCCCGAGGCTATCTTCTTACCCCAAACCACATCAGCACTATTGAATGGTTTTAAGATTTAGAAAAGGAGAGAGTAGGTAGTATCAGCTCAAAATTATTAAGAATCAAGAACAGCATTAGATAGTTTAAAATGATAGAGATATCTTCATTTTAATGAGTAGAAAGAATAACCTGAGTTTGCACCATAGTTATTTATAGCTTCCCTTCTATTAGATTATATTAAGCTTCTTAAGGACATGGTGTGGGATTTATAATTTGTATCCCCAGTGTATTGCATGTTGTAAGAACTTTTAAAAAGTGTTTATTGAATGAATGAATGAATACTTACATAATCCTGAGCTAACCGGAATTGGCTTATTATGACATTAAATCTATTAAGAGGCTAGCAAAAAAAAGAATTTAGGTCTAGTCAAAATTGCACACCATTTCATAAACTAAAAAAAGGAAAACACTTGGGTAACTGAAGATACAAAGACTAAAGGAAGAAGAAACAGAGAAATAACCAGAAGTTCATTGTAAATATCCAAGGACCAATCATAGAGCTATTTCCTTATATCTTGTCAGTCAGCTAAAGTTTCTATACTATCCAAGTATGGAATTCATAGGGGAAAATCATCCATTTCATTCTTTGATGAAGCTAATTGGAGGCAGGACTGTGAAAAATCTTTTAAAAATTTATTTTAGGCATTGGAAATTGGTCTGGAAAAGGAAGGTAACACACATTTATTAACCACCTATTATGTCCCATTCACAGTGCTAAACACTTTAAAAATGTCTTATTTGATCTTCACAACAACTCCAGGAGGTAGATGCTATCACTACCCCCATTTACAGTCTAGGAAACTAAAAC
The DNA here is from genome assembly GCA_011680675.1 of Gymnobelideus leadbeateri. NCBI lineage: Eukaryota > Metazoa > Chordata > Mammalia > Diprotodontia > Petauridae > Gymnobelideus > Gymnobelideus leadbeateri. Next base: position 131,706 of record WOXC01007303.1, on the reverse strand, counting down.
AGACAGGAGTTAAATGACTTTCCCAAGGTCATGCAGTTTCCAACTGTGTGAGGCAGGATTTGAACTCAGGTCTTTTGGATTCCAGATCCTCAACTTTATTCCCTGTACCACCAAGATGCCTATCTTTAGCCTTTAAAATGTGCTGAGTTCTGGCTCTGCATTTCTTCTAATTAACTACATATGAGACCTTAGGCAAATAATTTAATTTATCTCAGACTTGGTTTCCTTGTTTCTAAAATGAGAGTTAATCATTCTTGCATTGCTAGTCTCCCAAGGGTTGTTATGAGGAAAAAAATATTCTAAGCCATAGAAACGTGATCTTAGGGGCAGTTTTGGCTCAGTGGATAGAACAGTGGGCCTGGAGTCAGGAAAACATGAATTAAAATCCAGCCTCCGGCCCATACCATCTGTGTGACCTTGAGCAAGTCACTTAACTTATTTGCCTCAGTTTCATCAGGGTTGCTGTGAGGATCAAATCAGATAATTATTGTAATGCACTTAGCAAAGTGCCTGGCCCATAGTAGGTACTATAGAAATGTTATTATCATTGTTATCTTGAAATCTCCTCCTAGCCTGTCAGTCATTAATGTAGATACCACATCAGAGGAAGTCCTACCATAGTGGACAGAGTTCTTGGCCAGAGAGACACACAGATGCAACAAGTCTCCATGCTCAATGGCCTTGAGACATGGGCAAATCACATAAGTTCTTTGAATCTCGGTTCCCTTGTTTGTAAAATAGGGTTGGTAATATTTGTGGGACCCACCTCACAGGGAGGCTCACCTAAGACAATGTGGTTTTTTGCCTGTTTGTTTTATAAAGTGCTTTATTAACTTCTAGTTTACATTATTCGTTTCCACAAGATTTTGAGTCACAAATTTTCTCTCCGTTTTTCCCCTACCCACCACTCCAAAATAGCAATCCCACTGGATATTCCTTCCTTCAATCTGCTCTCTCCCATATCTTCCCTCATACCCCCTTTGACTTTTCCAGTAGGGCATAATGGATCTCTATGCCCCAGTGCCTATATATCTTATTTCCCAGTTATATGTAAAATAATATTAATGATAGTATATATATATTTAAACATTTGATTTTAAAACTTTGAGTTCCAGATTCATTCCCTTCCTCCCTTGTCACCTACCCTTACTGGGAAAATAAGCAATTCAATATAGGTTGTACATATGTAGCTATGCAAACCATTTCCACAGTAGATATACTGTAAAAGACTGACTATATTTCCCTCCCTCCTATCCCACCTCCCACTTTTTCAATTCTCTACTTTGGTCCTGTCCCTTTTCAAAAGTGTGAGTTTACAATTTCCCTCCCCCCAAGCCTGTCCTCCCTTCCATCATCCCCCCCTCATCCCCTTCCCCTCAACTCTCCTATAGGGTGAGGTACCCTATTTAGTGTGTATGTCATTCCCTCCCAAAGCCAAATTCAATGAGAATAAGGTTGACTCCTTCCCTTTTGCCTTCCTGTTCTTTCCCTCCATTGTAACCATTTTCCTTTGCCTCTTCTGTATGAGATAGTTTACCCCATTCTGCCTCTCCCCCATCTCCTCTCATTATATTCTTCTCTCACTTCTTAATTTCACCTTTTAAGTATCATCCCTTCCTATTAAATTGGTCCTATGCCTTCTATCTATGTATACCTGTACACATATATACACACATTCACATATGTATTCATATGCCCATATACCCTCCTATATAGACATTTATATGTATCTATGTGTACACACACACATAGATACATATGTACATATATACATGTACATATATATGTACATAGACACACACAAACATACATTTCTATTCCCTTCAATTATTCTCATACTGAGAAATTTCATCAGTTACAATTATCATTTTTCCATGTAGGAGTATAAATAGTTCAACTTTGATAAGTTCTTTATGATTTCTTTTCCCTGTTTACCTTCTCATGCTTCTTTTGCTTCTTGTATCTGAATGTCAAATTTTCTATTCAACTGTGTTTTTTTCATCAAGAATGCTTGAAAGTGGGGCGGAGCCAAGATGGCGGAGTAGAAACAGCTCATCCAAGCCTCTCTGCCCCCAGATTCCCCCCAAACTATGTAAAAGGGGACTCTGAACAACATCTGGAGCTCCAGCACCCACAGAACGACACAGAGAAGCTAACCTCCCACTGAGGACAGCCCAGCAGCCCTGCAGGAAGGACCAGCACAGCGGTCTGGGACCTGGCAGCGTGCAGTGCACAGAGCGCAGGAGCCGAGCCAAGCCCAGGTCTGCATGAGCCGAGGTTTTAGCCCCAGGGCAGCAGGGCCAGCAGCCGGCTGGAGGAACCCCAGAACACCAGGAGCTGTGGGACTCCAGAATTATCAACATAGACATGCCTAGGACAAAGTAAGAGGTTAGTGTCCTATGGACTTTGGGACCGGTATTTAGGGAATGCGTTGGTTCCCTCCCCTGGGGGCTAGAAGCAGCTGAGGAGACACGCCATTTTGTAGTTTTCAGAGGCAGCTCCAGCTCCCAGCCTGCAAATCGTAGGGAGATCCAGAGAGCAGTCTTGGGGGGTAATCACTCTTGCTTTAACCTCCCTGGATCTGGATTGTGATCTAGGGTGGAAGTTGTGGGTGGGTTTACAGCTTGCCAGAAACAGAAGTTGCCCCCCACACGTTTGGGATGAAAATTCCTCTATCTGGCCTTAAAGCCATAGTGTGGCAACAAGCCCAAAAGTCAAGCAATTAAGTGGCAACATGCCAAGGCAAAGGAAACAGAAAAATGCAACCCTAGACTCCTATTTTGGGGGCATAGAGAGGGAAAAGGACTGTGAGGTCAGAAGTCCTGCTCCAAAAGCCCCAGGGGAAGACATGAGTGGGTTGCAGGCCATAGAGGACCTTAAGAAGGACTTTAAAAATCAAATAAGAGAAGTGGAGGAAAATTGGGAAGAGAAATGAGAAGGATGCAGAAAAGTATGAAATGAGGGTCAACAGCCTGACTGAGGAAAACAACACCTTAAAAAATAAACTAACTCAAATGGCAAAGGAGGCCCAAAAGGGCAATGAGGAGAAGAATGCCTTAAAAAGTCGAATTTGCCAGATGGAAAAAGAATCTCAAAAGTTCACTGAGGAGATTCATTCCTTCAGAGTTAGACTGGAGCAAATGGAAGCTAATGACTTTATGAGAAATCAAGATGCTGTTAAGCAGATCCAAACAAATGAAAGATTAGAAGGCAATGTGAAATATCTCATGGGAAAAACCACTGACCTGGAAAATAGATCCAGGAGAGACAATTTAAAAATTATTGGACTACCTGAAAGCCATGATCAAAGAAAGAACCTAGAAATCACCCTTCAAGAAATTCTCAAGGAAAACTGCCCTGATGTTTTAGATCCAGAGGGCAAAATAGAGGTTGAAAGAATCCACAGATCACCTCCTGAAAAAGATCCCAAAAAGAAAACTCCCAGGAATATTATAGCCAGGTTCCAGAATCCCCAGATCAAGGAGAAAATACTACAAGCAGCCAGGAAGAAACAATTTCAATATTGTGGAAACACAATCAGAATAGCCCAGGACCTGGCAGCTTCTACACTGAGGGATAGAAGGGCATGGAATATGATGTTCCAGAGGGCAAAAGAACTGGGAATGAACCCAAGGGTCACCTACCCAGCAAAACTGAGTATTTTGTTTCAGGGGAAAATATGGTCATTCAGTGGAATAGAGGACTTTCAAGCATTCTTGAGGAAAAAACCAGAATTGAATAGAAAATTTGACATCCAGACACAAGAAGGAAGAGATGCCTGAGAAGGTAATCAGGGAAAAAAAATCAAAAGGAACTTATCAAAGTTGAACTATTTACATTCCTATATGGAAAAGCAATAACTGTGACTGATGATATCTTTCTCACTATGAAAATAATGGAAGAAGGGTGTGTAGTCATATGAATACATATGTGAATATGTGTGTATATGGTTACAGTTATATATGGATAGAGGGCATAGGTTGAATTTGTTGGGAAGGGAGAATACTCAAGGAATGAAATTATGAGGTGAGAGAGGAAAGTGGCAAGAGGAGATGGGGAGAGACAGGGTAGGGTAAACTATCCCATGTAGAAGAAGCAAGGGGAAGTGCTTGCAAAGGAGGGGGAGAATAATGAAGGCTAAAAAGGCAAAACCACATTCACATTGAATTTGGTTCAGGGAGAAAATGACATACTTACTAAATGGGATATCTCAACCTGCAGCAGGATAGGGGGAAGGGGGATGTGAGGAGGGATGATGGATGAGAGGGCATCCTTGGGGTGAGGGGAGGTTGGAAGTACCCACTATAGAAGAGGGACAGGAACATGTAGGGAATGGACCAGGTGGGGGTGGGATGAGTGGGAGGGAATTATAAGCAGCCTTGTACAATATATCTACTATGATAATGTTTTGCATAGCTAGACATGTACAACATATACTGAATTACTTATCTCCCAAGAGGGATTGGGTGACAAGGGAGGAAGGAAATGGATCTGAAATTCAAGGTCTTAACATTAAATGTTTCAAATATATATAAATACTATTATTAATACTCTTTTGCTTGTAATAGGGAGATAAGATGTGCAGGCATTGGGACACAAAGACTCACCTTCCTCTAATGGAAAAGTCGATGGGAGTATGGGAGAAGGTATGGGAGAGAGCAGATTGGAGGAAGTGATATCTTGTTGGACTACTATTCTGGGAGGTTGGGTAGCGGAATAATGGGGGGAAAATGATTGTAACTCAAAATCTGGCGGAAATGAATGATGTAAAACAGAAGTTAATAAAGCATTTGTTTAAAAAAAATAAATATAGCATGACAAAAAAAAAAGAATGCTTGAAAGTCCTCTATTCCACTTAATGACCATATTTTCCCTTGAAACATGATACTCAATTTTGCTGGGTAGATGATTCTTGGTTTTAATCCAACCTCCTTTGACTTCCAGAATATCATTTTCCAAGCCCTTAGTCCCTCAGTGTAGAAGCTGTCAGATTCTGTGTTATCCTGATTGTGTTTCCACAATATTCAATTTTTTTCTTCCTGTCTACTTGTAATATTGTCTCCTTGATCTGGGAACTCCAGAACCTGGCTATAATATTCCTAGGAGTTTTCTTTTTGGGATCTTTTTTAGGAGGTCATCTGTGGATTCTTTCAACCTCTATTTTGCCCTCTTGTTCTAAAATATCAGGACAATTTTCCTTGAGAATTTCTTGAAGGATGATTTCTAAGTTCTTTTTTTGATCATGCCTTTTAGGTTGTTCAATAATTTTTAAATTATCTCTCCTGGATCTATTTTCCAGGTCAGTGGTTTTTCCAATGAGATATTTCACATTGCCTTCTATTTTTTCATTTGTTTGGATCTGTTTAATAATATCTTGATTTCTCATAAAGTCATTAGCTTCCATTTGCTCCAATCTAATTCTGAAGGAATGATTCTCTTCAGTGAACTTTTGAGATTCTTTTTCCATCTGGCAAATTTGGCTCTTTTTTTTGTTGTTTTTGTTTTTATGTTTGTTTGTTTTTAGGGCAATGGGGTTAAGTAACTTGCCTACAGTCAGACGGCTAGGTTTTTGTTTGTATGTGTGTCAAATGTCTGAGGCTGGATCCAAACTCAGGTCCTTCTGACTCCAGGGCTGACACTCTACTCAGTGTGCCACCTAGCCACCCCCAAATTTGGCTTTTTAAGGCATTCTTCTCCTCATTGGCTCTTTGAGCCTCTTTTGCCGTTTCAGTTAGTCTATTTTTAAGGTGTTATTTTCTTCAGTCAAGTTGTTAACTCTCATTTCATAATTTTCTTGCATCATTCTCATTTCTCTTCCCAATTTTTCCTCCACTTCTCTTATTTGGCTTTCAAAATCCTTCTTAAGGTCCTCTATGGCCTGTAACCAGCTCATTTTTCTTGGAAGCTTCTGGTGCAGGAGTTCTGACTTTTCTTTGTATCTGATACAAAGATATAAGCTGTTCCATGCTTATTCCTTTTTGTCCCCAAAGTAGGAGTGTAAAGTTGCATTGTTCTGCTTGTTTTGCTTCCTTTGCTTGTTCATGTTGCCACTCAATTACTTGACTTTTGATGTGTTTGCCACAATAGGACTCTCCTACCAGACAGGGGATCTTTGTCCCAGTTGCCGAGGTTTTCTCAGCTGCTGGAGCTGTTAGTTAGTCTCTGAGCCTCCACATGCACTAGCAAGCTGGTCACACATCCCAAGACCTCCACCCTAGCCTGCAATTCAGATCCAAGCAGGTTAAAGCAAGAGTGTAATCACTTAGTGTAAACCCCTCAGACTGGTTGCTTAGTCCCCTTACAATCTGTAAGCCAGGAGCTGAAACTGCCACATGGCAGCATTTGCAGGGCCACGGCACCTTAGTGGCTTCTTCTTCAAGGGCAGTAAAGGCTGGACCACACTCCCAAAGTCCACACTGCACTGACCTCTCTCTTTGTCCTTAGCATCTATTTGTTGATAATTATGGAAACTGCCACAGCTGCTGGTTATCTGAATTCCCTCCATCCAGTGGCTGGTTGTGGCTGCCCTGAGGCTAAAACCTTGAGCTCACATGGGGCTGGGCTTGGCTCCCAGACTGCTGCACTCGTCCCTTCTTGCTGGCCTGATGGACTGTCTTCAGCAGGAGGTTAGCTTCTCTCTGTCATTTTGTGATGACAAAGCTCCAAAGTTTGTCTAGAGTCATTTTTTACATGAATTGGAGGAGGTGGAAGCCAGAGCCACATGGAAGTCCTGTTTCTACTCTGTCATCTTGACCAGTTTATTCATTTTTAAAATGAGGGGGCTGAGGCAGAGCCAAGATGACAGATTAGGGGCAGCCATCCTGCTGAACTCTCCCAACATTTTCCTCCAAACAACTTTAAAATAATGCCTCAAATTTTGGAGCAGCAGAACCAACAAAAAGTCAGGGTGAGACATTTTTCAGTCTAAGAGAAATTAAGAAATTGACAGGAGAAGTCTGTGACACCGGGGTACAGGTCTATTTCAAGCCCACATACTCAGTGGCAACAACAGCTGTTGTAGCAGCAGCTTTGAGAGCTCTGAGCCCAGAGATAGCAAGGGATTTGGATAACTGATCACAAAGAAATTACAGGAGACCCTTGGTAGGCACTTGGTATAGTTGGCAACTCTATTGTTCATACACAATTGTGGGTTGCAGTTCTAGGGTAGAGAATAGCACAAGGAAGCAAGGAATTTGGTTACAGCTCCAAGGCAAAGAGGAGTTCTAGTACTTGTTACTGTAGGGACCAGAAGCCCTTCCTCGGGAAAGAACAGAGCACAGACCTGGAAAGCATCCACCATACTCTTCTGGGACCACATCATCTTAGAAGCACCAAAAACTTGCAGATCTAAAGAACTAGCTCTGAAAATAACAGCAGGGAAAATCCTGAAGCTTGGGACAGTGCCTCCCTATCCCCAAATAAACCAAGCCCAACTTTCATATAAAGTTCAAAGTCAAGAAATAGGCTGGAAAAATGAGCAAATAACAAAATATTTACAGTATTTATTTCACAGGGTGGTTCTGAAGCTCAAATAAAGTAACCTATGCAAAATTTCAAGGATGATCTAAATGTCCAGTGTTTTTAATGCTACCAGTCACATAATCATTAAGCATCTAAGTCAGAACTTGAACTAGATTCTTTAACTCCTAGAGTAATGCTGTTTCCACTAAGCCACATTCCAGAATTTGGAAACTCTGTGGGTAAAGGAAATCTCCTAGTTGTATGGCCTATAATTCACACAATAATCAAGGCCTAAGAACTTGACCATAAATCACCCAGGCAGGTGGCTAAGATGAATAGACCACTAGTATCAGAACCACATCTACCACTGAATTTAATATCTTACTTATAAATTTCTTTTATGGGGAGGTAACAAGATGGGAAAAACTCCAGCTGTATTACTGCACCTGCATACCTGAGCTCTCTCCCTCTCCCTTTCTCTTTCTTTCTATCTCCCTCTCTCTAACAATGTACACAGTAATAGCAATATTGTAAAAGATAATCATCTATGAAAGACTTATCTACTGTGATCAACATGATGATCCACAGCAATTCCAAAGGACTCGAAAAATGCTATCCTCCTCCAGAGAGAAACTGATAAGTTCTGAGTGCAGATTGAAGCATATTTTTTCTTGCTTTTTTATTCAGGACATGGGTAATGTGGAAATATGTTTCTCATGAATTCATATATACATAATGAATATCATATTTCTTGCCATTTCAATGGGTAAGGGAGAGTGGAAAGAGGGAGAGAATTTGGAATTGAAAATAAATATTTTTTTATAAAAGAAAACCTTTGCATCAGAAGAAAGAGAGACTAGAGACAGAGATAGTAGCAAGAGAGGCAGTGTGGTGTAGTGTTCAGAGTGCAGAACTTGGAATCAGGAAGACCTGGTTTTGAATTCTGTCTTGGACACATAAGCTATGTGATTCTAGACAAATCACTTCACCCATTTGGTTTAAATTTCATCATCTGTAAAATGAAGGCATTGGACTGAATTATGTCTAAGGTCTAGTTCTAAAATCTATGATCTTTATTGCAATAATTTAGGCAAAAGTTAATAATAGTAATGGAGGATCAAGTGAGAATAGAAAAGAGGCACCATATGCAAAAGAACAAAGTAGAGAGAAATGAGAATCTGATGATTGATAATAGGTGAGTGAAAAGGAGAAGTGGGTATAGACGATTACTCTGAGCTCATAATACTAGGTGACTGGGGAAATGGGGTGCCATGAGGAGAAATAGGGGAGTCAAGAGGAGAAGCTGATATGGTTGACAGGAGATGAAGAGTTTGACTTTGAACACATTTAGATGGTAATGCCCATTAGGTGCTTAGAAATATAAAGCCAGGACTTAAACAAAAAAATTAGGGTTAGAGACAGATTTGGGGGTCATGGAAAAATATGGTTAGCAGAGACTAGAAACCCAAGATAAGTGAGGAGATTATGAAACAGCATCTAACTGCCTTCAATAAGTTCAAGACACCAGGCCCAGATGAAATACATTCCAGGCAACTGAAGGAATTTACGGATGTGGTTACTGAACACCTGTCATTATTCTTTGAAGGATTTGGAAAAATAGGAAAGGTTGCCAAGTGGGTGGAACATGCCTGTAATCACTGCTCCTGGCAAGGCTGAGGCTTGATGGATTGCTTGAGCTCAGAAGTTCTGAGTGGTAGTGGAGCTGAGGCTAATTCAGCTTCAACATCAAGTCTGCCACCAATATGGTGAGCTCTTGGGAGTTGGAGGGAAAATAACACCAGGCTGCCTAGGGAGGGGTGAGCCAGCATAGATTGGAGATGGAGCAGGGCAAGACTTTTGTGCTGATCAGCAGTGGGATCAAGCCTGTGAATGGCTGCTGGATTTGTAGTCTTGGTAAGATAATGAGAGGGGGAAAAAGAGGGGAGGGGGAAAGAGAGAAGAAGAGGGAGGAGAGAGAGAGAGAGAGAGAGAGAGAGAGAGAGAGAGAGAGAGAGAAAGGAGGGAGGGAGGAAGGGAGAGAGGGAGGGAGAGGGAGAGAGGAACAAAGGAATGAAGCAGGTAATGTACCATAGGATTAAAGAAGGGCACATATCACATGTTTCATTCCTTTTTTCCCCCCTTTTTTACAGGATATCTTGACTGGTAGATCAGAAAAATATTGTAGACAATAGCCTAATTAGATTATATAAAGCATGTGACAAAATACCTCATGCTATTCTTGTGGAGAAAAAAAAACAGAAACATGGACTAGACCACACTACAATCAGGTAGGCTCAGAACAGGGTCTCTACTTGCTACAAAACATTTTATATTTATCTTCCCCAGATCAAATTTTGAAAACAAAACAGACATAAAATTAGAGTTCAATAGCCTATTCAGCATCTTCCATCATCATCATCATCATCATCATCATCATCATCATCATCCTATCCATCCCAATTTGTCCTATCCCTTTTCTGTATTCCTTTTGCTATTAACCTTTTACAAAATGTAAAATATTATTTAAAATGGATATTTGTATCATCAAAATATGTGTATAAGAGAAAAATCACATTTGCTATCTATTACTGCATAGTACTTGTAAAAACCAAGACATAGCATAGCAGAAAGAACATTGGCTGGAGTCTAAGGTTCAAAACCTACTTCTTCTGATATATAATATTTGTCTGACCTGGGATAAGGCAATTGATCTCACTGGGCCTCAGTTTTTTCATCTGGAAAATGAGGCAATTGGACGAAAATGATGCCTGAGGTTCTTTTGTGTCTAGATCTATAATCCTTTTAAATAAATAAAGGACAAAAATAATTTCATGGTGAGTTCTAGTCAAGAATTTACATCCTACTTTAATTTATGAATCTGGATTCTCATATATTGGGTTTGCTAAAACAGGTTATGCATTTATTGCAAGAAAATGCTCTAGAAATGACCTTGAAAGACTCCTCCCCTTCCAATGAGAACTGACATATAAGTGGCGTTACTGCTTGAGAATATGCTAGGTATTGTGATACTTGGAGTCACTCTCCTAAAAGGAATGCCTTTTGCTTCCACTTATTAAACCATTAAGTGAAATGCACATTGGGCTGCATTCACATTGGCTGGCCCCCAAAATAATAATAGTTTTATTCTCTGGATGCCAAGAATCTTCATCCTCAGCTAAATTTGACAATATATGGCACTACTTCCTGAAGAAGAATTATGGTACCATCAAACAGAGGCTGTATGTGAGCACATAAGACCCACTCTGAAAAGTAAATCCTTCCAAGAATCTTATGAATTTTTGTTTTGGCGTGTAGCTCCATGCCTCCTTTGAAAATGGACTTTCTCCAGGGAGTTTGGACAAGACCATCCAGGGAAAAAACTTTTTATGTTAATTTTCAGTGACACCCAGACCCATGGGCTTCCTGGGAACAGTGATGACTTCTTCTCTATAGCTACAATGGAAGACCAGATGTGGGATAGGGTGAGACCAGGCATAGGCAAATGAAGAACAGAGTGAGAGGGCCATCGAATTCTCAAGAAGGGTTGGAATGCCTCCACAGCAGAAGAGACTCCCAGGCTGAGTAAACATAGGGCTAGTCCCATAGAAATATATATGCTAAGACAAAAGACCCACAATGCAGGGAACAGAGGGTTTGGTATGGGGAGAGACCTACATGCTGTAGGCTTTGTCCTACATGCTCAGAACTTGTATGTGGCAGCAGCTCTAACACCATCAGATTACATAGGTACCATGGGGTTTTAGTTCTTCAGCAAAGAAGTTAGCATATTTTAGTCAAACTGAGTAACTTGTCATTCCCTATATGGGACCTGAACTTTTCTACCCCTGCTTACTTACTCTTACTGTTCCTTCTCTCTTGAATAATCTCCCCACTCATTTCTTTTTTTTGGGGGGGGGTTGGGATATTAAGTAAATTTATTAATAATCCATGTCATACATCTTTTATTTTTTAATTAATTAATTAATTTTTAGTTTTCACTATTCACTTCCATAAGACCTTGAATTTTGAATTTTCTTCCCCACCCTTTCTTCTCCCTTCCCCAAGACAGTGCAATCTGATATAAACTCTTCTCATACATTCATTCATATTAAATATATTTTCACATTCATTTCTACCCATTGAAATAACAACAGTAAGAAGACTTTATTAAGGTCCTCTAAATCAGTCATGGTGGTTCATGTTCTTGATCCCAGCTACCAGAGATGCTGATGCTAGCGGATGTCTTGAGCTTGGAATTCTGAACTGCAGCAGGCTAAGTCAATTGGATGTTTGATCTAAGTTCAGCATTAATATGGTGAATTCCTTAGGGAAGAGACAACTGTTCTGATGGGAGTGGGATTAGGCCTATGAATTGCCCTGGCCTGGGTAAGATAGGAAGACCACATAGGTAAAAACAAACTCCTACTATATACAATAATGCATAGGGTCCCCTTCCTATTGGAGCCCACCAATTAAAGGCTATTCCTAGTAGAACATAAGGCATAGAATAAATGATACTGTATTCCCCTGAGTATTTTAAGTTTGATTTATTTTTTTTACATTACAAAGATGTACAGATTACCTCTACTTTATAAGTCTCTTTTAACAAAGTAAAATAACTAAATAAAAATCTAGTAGTTCAGTTAACTTTTCTGAAAGTGTATATAAAATTCCCTATCTGTAGCACACTCTACCTCTCTATCTTTTTAAATTAACTAAAAATTTTTTTTCCATTCATTCTCCAACCCATTGGCAAAAAAGGGAAGAAAAACAAATTCCTGGTGGGATATGCATAATTAAGCAAAATGAATTCCATAAAATGACTGTTTACATTTTTTTTTCATGACGAAACCTAAATCTGTCATCTCTCTGTCAAGATCACATGTTTCATCACTGGTCCTCTGGAATCAGGATTATGTTGATCATGGTTCTGAAAGCTTTCAAAGTTGTTTGTCTTTACAATATTGTTATTATACAATTTGTTCTACTGGCTCTGCTCTTTTCATTCTTAATCAGATTTCAAGTCTTCAAAATTGTTCATTTTTATAACATTGATGTTATAGTACAAATTGCTTTTCTGGCTCTGATCACTGTATTCTGCATCAGTTCATATAAGTCTTTTCATGTCTTTTTGAACTCACATTTTCTCATTTCTTATAGCCCCAAAGTATTCCATCACATTGATATACCATACTCTATTCAGTTATTCCTCAATTGATAGGTACCCATCCCCTTAGCTTCCAGGTTTTTGCTACTACAGTTTTCTTTTGTACACTTTCTTTTTCTCTTTCTTTGATATCCTTTGGGTCTAAACCTAATAATGTTATGATTGTGGCAAAGGGCCCAAAACTTTTTTCTGTGTAATTCCAAATTGTCTGCAGAATTATTGTACACATTTACAGGTCCACTAAGAGTATATCAATGTAACTATTTTCCTATAGACCCCAACAATTATAATTTTTCTGTTTTGTCGTCTTTGCCACTCTGGTGAGCAAGTGGTAGAATTTCAGAATTGTTTTAATTTGCATGTCTTCAGTTAGTAGTGATTTGGAGAATTATTTTCATATGGCTATAGATAGCCAAAGCTTCTTCCCTTGAGAACTACCTGTTCATAACCTTAGACTATTTATCATTTGGGGAATTGCTCTTATTCTTATGAATTTAAATCAATTTCTTATATAACTTGGAAATAAAATCTTTATCAGAGGAACTTGCTGTAAAGATTTTTCCTAGTTAAATGTTTTCCTTTTAATCTTAGCTTTGTTGGATTTGTGCAAAAACTTCTAAATTTTATGTAATCAAAATTATCCATTTAATCTTTTGTTTAGTCATGAACTTTTAAAAAAATCTTATAAGGTAATTTTTTTCTGTTTCCCTAATTTGTTTATTATATGACCAAGGTACAAATCTATTTTGCACTTATCATCATATAAGGAATGAGGCATTGGTCTAAATTTAATTTCTTCCATACTCTTGTCCAATTTTCCTGACAGTTTTTGTCAAATAGTGAGACTGTATGCTAGCAGCTGGAGTCTTCATGTTTATCACATATTAGAATTCTAGGTATATTTGTTTCCATATGGTATATATCTAATCTGTTCCACTGATCTTTCTGGGTTTTTTCTAATCAATACCAAATTGTTATACTGTAATTGTTATATAAAAACTATGAGTATAGTTTGAGGTTTGGCAGTACTGAGACCACTTCATTCTCATTTCTTTTTTTATTTTTTCTCTAGAGATTCTTGACCTTTTTGTCTTTCATATGAATTTCATTTTTTTTAGTTCAATAAAGTAATCCTTTAGTTGTTTGATTGGTATGACATTGAATAAATAAAACAAATTAGGTAGTATTGTCATATTTATCCTTATGTTTTCTAGTGTTTTATATAAGTAAAATCAGTTAAAATTGGCAACAGAGTGGGGCTTATGGAAGGGTCTAGGAAGTATTCCAGTTTCTTAGAAAGAGGTAATATTTATTCCCGTGATAGGTTCATAGATTTAGAGATGGAAGGGATCTTAGAGGTCATTAAGTCTAACTCCCTCATTTAATAAATAAGGAAACTGAATCCCAGAGAGGTAAATCCCATGGTCACATGGCTTTTAAGTGTCTATGGCAGGATTTGACCTTATGTCTACCCAACTCTAAGAGCTTGGCACTTTCTCTACATTCCCCTCCCCCTTATTTATTTGATGAATGAGAGCCACTGTCGCATAGTAGAAAGAATATTATATATCAGGAGGCTTGGCTCAAGTCTGGACTCAACTACGTCTGTGACTGTGGGCAATTCCAATTCCAAGAAGACTCAGTCTTCTCATTTATAAAGTTGGGCTATTAATAGTTGCAATATCTATTCTACAAAATTAGTTGAAGGAAAATGTTTTATAAACCTTAAAACACTATATGCATATGAGTTATAACAAATATGTATTGATCTTTTATTATGTGTGGTGTGAGGCATTTGGAGGAATATATAATCTGACTCTTAAAGCACTAACAATTTACTTCATGGGGGATACTGCACATATTTGCAAATAGCTATAATAAAGTTTCATATGAATAACCCCAATCTTTCTCAGGGACTGGGTTTAGAGCACCCCTTACCCTCAAATCTATTGCCTTTGGATCTAGAGGCAAGCATGGAGTCATATCTATTTTTCCTGCAGTCACTGAATAGTGTGAGAATATTGTCAGTTCCCATGTACTGCAATGGACCATTTCATTTAGCAATCATTGGGCCAGATTTAACATTCTGACCATCTGGATAGAACTATGGACATTTCTGTGTGGCTTGGAGAAGGTACTAAACTAAGAGGTAGGCAGCCATGCCAGATGTTATCAAGGCTTAAAGCTTCCAATATAGAGCATGGCACTTGAAATAGAGGATTCAACTGAAAAAATAATAAAACTCATTTTTTCCACATATGTATCATGTCCCATGCCTACAAAGGAGTATCATCCTTCAAAGTGGGTCCTCTGGGAAGATATATTTTAAGTCAAAAGATGATTCCACTCTTTAAAACATTTTTTGGACTTCTTCATTTGGAACTATCTTCAGAAGCAGTTTATGAGCCACATAAGAACATCATTAGCTTATAATCACACCTCATTATAAATATGTCATTACCCAGCTAGCCTGATCCCTCACCTCATTCACCACACTTGGATGAATCACTTATTGACTATTTCCAAAAGCTAAATCCAGCCTCAAAGGAAGAAGAACTTTCCATCACTGAAGGTAATTCAAAGAAGGGAATTCTAAAAGAGACTACCAGAACAGTGTTGGGCAATGGAAAAAAGAATTGGACTAAGTGTGCAGTCTCCCAGGTTGACCATTAAAAAGGGAAATGCTCATTTGGCTATACAAGGTCCTGCATATTTGAAACAATTTCCTTGGTTTATAGTCACACCTTGCTTGGAATATACTTTTCTTCCTTTGTTGCTCTATTTGTTTATAACTTAGCCATCACTATAAGGGACAGCCATGCTTGGGGGAAGGATCTAGTATTTACTCATGGAAGAATATGTTCTTCACCTTTGAAGCACTCCTAATGTCTCAGCAACATCTTATTTGAAGGAGTAAGTTTTTCATTGCCCCATTACCACTGATCATTTGTAAACTGGGACTAATGCTTTTAAAATTCACTGTAATTCTCTCCTTTTGAAAGGTTTGGTTTCCCTCCTAAGATTGGGTCAGAGAATTGAAGCAATTAGGAGACAATAGAAAGGATCATTTTAATGAACTCATTATTCATGTAGGGTGAATCCTATTAGAATTAGCATTAGAAGGGACCTTAAAGATCATCACTTTCAAATTCTTTAGTTTACAGATGGGAAAAATGAAGCTTAGAGACCTGAAGAGACTTAATGTAGTGAAGCTCATCTAGTAGTGGGTCAGGATTTGAACTGTCTTTGGACTCTCAGCTCAGTGCTTTTTCAGTCATTCTGGTGTCTTTTCAATATCCTGAGCTTCCACAAGGTAAGGAGAACTTTTCAGTTATTTTTCTAAGCTGGTATTCCTCTTGAAAGATAATGTAATGGAACTTGAAAAACACCTGTTATCAAGGAGAATAAAGTATGCTCCAGTCTTCCAGTGAACCTATGATCTCATTGGTATAGTGTTCATTCCAGTGATGCCTATCATGACCCAAGAGTCTTGTCCATGTTGCCCCTAAACCCACCATTGGGATCTACCTGAAATTCTTGAGGTCTTTGTTATATTCTCTTTAGGTTGCAAGAGTACCATCATGGCCCATGGATTGTCCATTTTTTCTCCTTTACTGTCACCATTTGACTAGTCTATCTTTTTATTTTTCAGGCTTTAATAGTATCCTTTACAGTACTTCTGCATACTTTTTCATTTGTAATGTATTTCAGCCTTGCTTATACCTACCACATGTTTCCCCATTGTTCTTTATGAGACTCTACTCCAGTTTTCCAAAAACTGTAGTATTCCTTGACTTGCATCTATACATTACCAAAAGAACATTGGTTTTAGAGTGATGGACTTATGTTTTGAGTAAAAGTTTGTGGTCATTAAAAGAACTATCTTAATTCCCAAAGGTAATCTAGCCAATTCTTCCTCCAATTTTATTGTGGGTCTAGTTCATTTTGCATTTGCAATATCTGTATTATATACATATTACATGTATAAATATACATTTTATACATGTAAATGTATGTATATATTAATAGAGATCTATATTGATATTAATATCAACATAGTTATAGACTTAGACATAGATATAGGTGATAAAAATTGGTATATAGATCTAGTCATTTATATATAGATAGATATAAATTTAGACATAGAGATAGACTTATAACCTTTATTGGTTGTCTATAGAATTGCATATCAGAAAATGATTATTCTTTATCCATTTGTTTTTTTTTTCTATTTGGACAGTTAGAAAAAAAATATTTTAATATTAGGACTCTAAATCAGGAAGCTATTCCATTCCCCAGGGCCTGATACAGGCAGAACAATGCCACCTGAAAAAAAAAAAGAATCAGGACAAATATCTCTAAGGAATCTCTTCCTTTTGGATTGTCCTCTGAAAATGGTGGTTTTGTCTTTTGTTTGTTTGTTTGTTTTATATCTCACTTGATCTTAATAATCAGAGGTTTATTGAACAAAGTATTTCTGTTGTATATTTTAATGAATCTTTCATGTTTCTGGAGAAAAATCTTTAAGGGGACATTTTGCTCTATTGAGTCAAATGCTCGTTTATAATTAATAAAGAGTAGATAGTAAAGATCTTGTTTTTGCCACACTTTTTAGTCAATTTTGTGACTGTAAACATGTGATCTTCTATATAATATAATTTTTGAAAGCCTCCCTGTTCTCTTTCTATATTGCTATTGGATAGAATGTAGCAGTTTGTACTCCAATAGAATTCTACTAGAAGATAAGTGCCTTGAGGGCAGGAACTATTTTGTATTTGTTTTATATGCCCAATGCCTATGGTGGTACTGGAACCTAGCAAGCACTATAAATCCTTTATGGATAGAATCTAAGCATATGGGTCCATAGTTACCATATTTTTTCAGTTGCCTTTTTCAGGAATAACAAGGTCTGATCTTTTTACCTGTGCCTTTGATATCTTTTCTTTCAGAAAACTTAAAAACCAATTCCTCATAAAACTGCCATTACTGTGTTCTCTTCAGGCCTCCTGTGTATGAACTAAGAGTTTGATTCTTTTTTTTCCATTTTGGTTTTCTTCAGTGACATTTCTATTTTCCTATGTAGCATGTCTGGGACAATGATATTAGAATCTAAATGAAAAGGTTTTACTATCTACAATGGAGACAAAAAAAAAACTTATGCTAAAAATATTTATAGTTCTTTCCTTCCATTTGCTATCTGTTCAGTTCTGTCCTTAAATGCCCTTGGGATTACTTTGTTTAGTTACATGTCTCCTTGGCATCTGCTTTTCCTTGCACTGTTTCTCATTGTTTTAATGGACAATACTTGGTAACATAGTGGATATCATGCTGGACGTAAAGGGATAGACAGCTGAGTTTGAATCTAGCCTCAGACATGTATTAGCTATGTTACCCTGGGAAGTTACAACCCTTCTCAGCCTTGGTTTCCTCATCTGTTGTGAGGATCAAATGATATTATACATATACACAAAAATGATATAAATATATACATATGCATTACTTTGCTAACCTTAAAGCACTATATGCATGTTATCATTATTATAAGTATAATTATTTTATTATAATTCTATCATTCTTTTCCCATAAGATTTTACAACAGAGTTATATTCTAAACTGCTGTTGCCCTTGGCTTCCATAACTCTCCACTTGGCCAGGAGTATGTTGTGTATGTTGGTGAGGCAATTACTAAATTCTTTTTTTTTTTTTTTTGCTTTTTGGAGGGCAATTGGGGTTAAGTAACTTGCCCAAGGTCACACAGCTAGGTATTTGTGCATGAGATAAGTGTCTGAGGCCAGATCTGAACTCAGGTCCTTCTGACGCCAGGGCTGATGCTCTACTCACTGTACCACCTAGCCTCCCCTACTAAATTTTTTTGATGTCCACATTATAGCAATTAATTTATACTATATCAGGGGCGGCTAGGTGGCGCAGTGAGTAAGAGCGCCAGCCTCGGAGTTGGGATGACCCAAGATCAAATCCGGCCTCAGAAAATGAGCACCCACACATAAATAATGACTAGCCGTGTAACCTTGAGCAAGTTACTTAACCCCAATTGCTTTAAAAAAATAATTTAAAAAAATTTATACTATATCAACTTTAGGAAATGACTATAATCATTTAGTGATAAAGTCACTTCTGTCAGTCATTTCCCCTTTACCAGCTTGAAAAACTTCTTTAAATAGGTTGTGTTGAAATTGTGTTCATTGCACATTATCTCTTTCTTTCTATTTCTAGACTATTTATTGTATTTTTATCAATTTTGATTTTTACCTAATAAGTCAGTGAATTTTCTGGTCTTTTAAAAAAGTCAATTGTTTTAAAAAAAATAGTTACATGATTACCATCCCCCAATCCTCCCAAGTATATTTTGCCTCATTATGTTGATTTTAACAGTTTAATATTTTTGTATCTGCCTTCTTCTTTCCTCTGACACTGCCACCCCCTGATATAAATTTTTATTGCCTGATGCCTGAATTACTACAATTGTCTGCTGGTTGGTTTCCCCACCTCTAGTTTTTCCCTAGAACAGTCCATTTTCCATTCAGTTGTTAAACTGATTTTCCAAAAGCATAGATCTAACCATATTCTACTCTGCATCCCACTCAATAAACTCAAGTGACTTTCTATCTCTTCCAAGATAAAATACAAAATGTCCTATTTGGCTTTCAAAGCCCTTCATAAATCACCACTTCTACCTTTCATTCTTCTTACACCTTACTTACTACTCTGGGACCCAGTGATACTGACCTCCTCAATCTTCAATCTATCCAAGATAAGCCAGAGAAGGAGTGTCTTGTTTATGGAATAACCAAGAAGCCAGTGCACTGGATCCTGGATTGAAGAGTGCATGTCAGGCAGTAAAGTATAAAAAAGACTGAAAAGGTAAAAGAAGACTAGGTTAGAAAGGGCTTTGAATCCCAGAGTATGAATAATTAATAGTTAGATATTAACAGAGGATAATTCATAGTGCTTTGTCCAAAGGATCTATGATGTTCAATGTTTTTATTAACAGTTTCAATAAAATCATAGATTATAGGCTTATCAGATTTTCAGATAATACAAAGTTGAAAGGACCAGTTAATACACTGGATGGTAGAGTCAGAATACAAAAGATACAAAATGTCATATTTGGGTAAAAAAAAAAACACTGTCATTGTACAAAATGGTAGAGCTCAGCCTATTACTCAGAAAAGGATATGGGGGTGGGGGTAGTGAACTATAAGCTGAATTTGATTCAGTAGTATGATATTAAAGATAAGAAATGATTGCAAACTTAGGGTGATTTCAGAGAGTTCATGTATTTGAAACTAGGGAAGTTATGGTCTGGCTGTACTACATTCTCTTCAGGCCTTATCTTCAAGTAATGTATTTGGTTGTTGGAACCAATTTTTTTGAAGAACATTGAAAAGCTGAAAAGTATCCACAACAAGACATTCAAGATGATGAAAGAACTGAAGTTCCCATCATTTGAGGACTGATTGTAGACAATGTAAATGTTTAGACTAGAAATGACATGATAGAGGTTTTCAATAATCTGAAGGGTCACACAGAATCACACAATTTCAGATCTGGGAGGAAGCTCAGCAGCTCCATCCAGTCCACCCCACACACCCCAATAGCATGTGTGTTACAATGTTCTGACAAGGAGGGAATAAGCCTTTGCTTGAAGATGTCTAGGATGGGGAACCCACTGCCTCCTGAAGTTGTCTTTTCCCCTTTCATAAAATTCTAATTCTTAAGAAGTTGGATATCAAGCCTAAAAATCTTGGACAGTTCCACCCATTGCTTTTAGTTCATCTCTCTAAGGTCAAACAGAGTAAGTGTCATCCCTCTTCTATATGACAGATTTTTAAACACTTGAAGACAGCTATCACCTCTCCCTTGAGTCTTTTCCTCTTCAGGCTGTTGTCACATAAAAGAGGATCACACTTGTTCCATCCTGCTTCAGAGGTCAGAACCAGGAGTAATACACACAATGTATAAAGTACATGAGTTGCTTAAGAATTTTAACTATCCAAAAGTGGAATGCATTATCTAAGCAGGGAGTGGGTTTCCCCCTCAGTGGAATGCTTCCAACAGAGGCTGGCAGGCCATTGACTGTAGAGGGAATTTTCATTTAGATGGTTTTGAGCTCTCTTCCATCTCTGAAATTCTGTAAAACCTTTCACGTAGGAACTGTACCATCCATGCTTTGAGACAATCTGCACACAACAATTATTTCACATTCTTTAGGAAAAGGTTTTAGTTTTATTTATTTTAATTTATAGAATAAAAACAAACATTTCCACAACATAATATAATAAGTTATTGCACACGAAACTGCAAATTCATTATGTACAAGTTCTTCTTTTAAATAAACAATAAAATTATCACTTAAATTTATTTTTTTCTCCCTCTACCCTCCCCCACCCTAGAGATGGCTAATATTAGACACAAATATGTATGTAAAATCATTCTATACATTTTATTTATACATTATTTCTCTGGATGTAGATAGCATCTTCCTTCATAGGTCCTTTGTAGTTAATTTGGGTATCTATAATAGTCAAAATGATTTATTCCTTCAAAGTTGTTTTTAAACAATATTGCTGTTACTGCATTTGATTATTTCATATTCTACAGACAATTAGACATTCACTTATAAATAACCCAGAATCATAAGATCATAGAATCAGAATTTATATGACTAAGAAGGAGGGGATTGGGATTACCACCTTCCTCACTGGGGATACAATTTCTCTAATGAATATTGATGCAAAAATTTTAAATAAAATACTAACTAAAATATTACATCAATATATCACAAGGATCATATACTATGACAAGGTTTTTATACCAGGAATACAGTTCAATATTATAAAAACTATAAGCATAATTGACCGTGTCAATAACAAAACCAACAGAAATCATACGATTATCTCAATAGATGCAGAAAAAGCCTTTGACAAAATGCAGCACCCATTTCCTATTAACCAGGTATAGACCAACATCTCACACAATATGCCAAGATAAGGACAAAATGGGTATGTGATTTACACTAAAGAGTGATACCATAAGTAAATTAAGAGAACATAGAATAGTTTATCTTTCAGATTTACAGATAAGGGAAGAATTGAGGACCAAAGAATATATAAAAAGCATTACAAAATACAAAATATAATTTTGATTATATAAATTTAAAAGCTTTTGCACAAACAAAACCAATGCATCCACAATTATAGGGGAAACAGAAAACTGGAAAAATTTTGCACAAATATCTCTGATAAAGGTTTCATTTCTCAAATATATAGAGAAATGAGTCAAATTTATGAAAGTACAAGTCATTCCCAAATTGATAAATGATCAAAGGATATGAACAGGCAGTTTTCAGATTAAAATATCAAAGTTATCTATAGTTGCATGAAGAAATGCTCTAAATCGCTATTGATCAGAGAAATGCAAATTAAAACAACTCTGAGGTACTATCTCACACCAATCATATTGGCTAATAGGATAAAAAAGAACAATGACAAATGTTGGAAGGAATGTAAGAAATATCAGTACACTAATGCACTGCTGGTGGAGTTGTGAACTGATCCAACCTTTCTGGAACTATGCCCAAAGGGCTATAAACCTCTGCCTACCCTTTGATCTAGCAATACCACTGCTAGGTCTATATCCCAAAGACATCCTTACAAAAATATTTATAGCAGTTCTTTTTATGGTGGTTATTAATTGGAAATGGAAGAGATGCCCATCAATTGGGGGATGGTTAAACAAGTTGTGACATGTGATTGTAATGAAATATTATTGTGCTATAAGAAATGACAAACAGGATGATTTCAGAAAAACCTGGAAAGAATTAGATGAACTGATGCTAAACGAAGTGAGTAGAACCGGCATAGCATTATACACAGTAACAGCAATATTGTTTGATGAAGAATTGTGAATGACTTAGCTATTCTCAGCAATACAATGATCCAAGACAATCTCAAAGGACTAGTGATGAAGCATATCATCCACCTCCAGAGAAAGACCTGATATTGTCTGAATACAGACTGAAACATGCTCTTTTTTCACTCTTTCAGTTTCTTTCTTTTATTTGAGTCATCTTGTACAAAATGACTAATATGGAAATGTTACACATAATTGCACATGTATAACCTATATCTGATTGCTTACCATCTCAAGGAGAGGGTAGGGGAGGAAGGGAGAAAAATATTTGGAATTCAAAACTTTAAATAAAAATGTTTAAAAATTTCAAAAGAAGCTGGCTGAGCTTGGGCAAATCTTAAAAAAAAAAAAAAAGAATTATATTCAAGTTTCAGCTCTAGGTAGCCAGGCAGTGACTCTAGGTGCATTTCCCTAGGCAAGTTGCTCAAATGCCCAAATACTCTAGATAGAAATGTGAAATGCAAATAGAAACAGGGGCCACTAAACTGAACATAGGGATCCCTGGAGGCCTCATACTGACTGAAAGCACATGTTAACATTATCTATATTCAATTGTATTTTTATTTAGATATTTCCCAGTTACATTTTAAGCTAGTTCCTGCCAATGTTACAACTCAGTGGGCTGAATGTTTGACACTCCTGCTCTCTGAAACTCTTTAAGAGTTAAATTGTTGAGAAAGTGTTGATTTGACTTGGTAGAGAAGTTTCTTCTTCTGGGAATTCTTTATGTCAATGGCTTGACAAGTTCAGTACCCTGTTCCTTTCACCTGCTCTTTACTCCAGCCAAACTGGCCATTTCGTGCTTTCCCTTATATGCCATTACATCTCTCATCTCTATATCTTTTTGCAGGCTGTCTCTATATTTGCAATGCCCTGCCCCCACCCCCACCTCCATATCTCGGAAGTGCTACTCCCCTTCCATTGTTAACTTAAGTGCCTTTTCCCACAAAACACCTTTCCTGATTCATGCCAGTTGTTAGATTGTTCCTTCTGAAATATGTTTTGTATTTATCTCGGCATATGCTGTTCCCATCCTTCCAATCCCTGTTTCCATCACCCCCAACAGAATGTAAACACTTTCAGGTTTGTGACTATTTCAATTTTATCTTTGTTATCTCTAATGCCTAGTATAGTGTCTGGCATTTAAACATTTAACAAATGCTCATTGTATCATTGAATCTGGAAAGACTATGGCTTAAAACTTGTAGTCTCACTAAATGGATTACATTAAAAAAAACCTTATGAGGACTCTTGGACCAGAAATTTCTCTTACAAAACATTGTGATGAGTTAAGTGTAAATGAATCAGAAACATAAGGATTGAATTTCCCTTGAAATACACATGGACTGATGAACCAAGGGAAAATTTTCCACCCAAGTGCCTTAAGGAAGAACTGGAATGTGATGCCAAAAGATGACGACCTATTTTTCCAGGGCTCAAACACCATCTGAGCCATCCCCCTCTCTTTGGCCCCCTGCTTCTGATCAGGCACCTGACACAAAGGTTGTTGCCCAGACCAAAAGTCATGCTTCCTACTTCTCCCTATGCCCTGAATTAAGGCAGTCATCCTGGGTCAAATCTTTTTTTTCCAATTAAAGAAATGGAGAATGTGCCAAGAGACTAACAGGAAAAGACAGCAAAGCTACAGGGAAAAGGGCTAAACTCAGTTCTTAAGCTCTGATGAGCCTTGGCTCAAGGACTCACTGTGTGTGGCTTTTCCTAGTCCCTAAATACTGAAATTGTGCTCTCAGCTCTAAGCCATAGAACTTTCCTGCCTTTAATAGAGTCTATTTTCCTTGCAATAACACTCCATGCCCCTTGGTTCACTTGAATAATTCCATTAAGTAGGAGGGGCTTGAAAACTCAGAAGAAATGAGCCTTGTTCTTCCCATGTTAAAAATGGGTGTGGAGGCTGAGGAACAAAGCTGAGGCTTGGCCCCACAGTGAACTCTGGCAATCCCAGTCATATATTGGTTACAGAGGATAGAATATATAGCTGAGACTTGATCAGGGCAGGATAAAATGGTACTACCTAGAATTCCTGTATTTTCTATACTCCAACTGACTCTACAATATCAATGACACTGACCTTCTTGCTATTGTTCTCACAAATAACTCCACTGGCTGTTCCCGTGCCTAGAATGTTCTTCCTCCTCACCTCTGTAACTTTAAGACTTCTTTCAGATCTCTTATTTTTTAAGGAGCCTTTCCTTGTCCCCACCCACCTCTACCCTAGTTCCTTCCTTCTGAGATTACCTTCTATTTGCATGGTGTAAATCTTGTATGTACAGTTATTTGTATTGCTGCCTCCCTGATTCCAATGTGACCTCCTCAAAAGCAGTGGTCATGTCTTGGCATTTCTTTTTATCTACAATGCTTACTATAATTCCTGGCACATAGCACTTTATAAATGCTAACTAACTGACTATCATGACCTTTATTCTAAGTACTGTGTTCGGTGTAGTTTAACATTGCTTTGGAATCTGTGGCTGTTGGGTCATATTGCTGAGTTAAGCCTGTAGTCCACTAAAACATCAGTAGGGCCTTTTCCCCATATTTGGGGGTTTTTGACTATACATATCCATAGAAGCATTTAGCCTATGATGGATCCTTACATGGATTGCTTTGCAGGGAAACTTTAACTTCTTATCTCCTAAATAATATTCCCTTGGTTTTTTAGCCTATGTCTATTTTGAGGGAAATTTGACCTAAGTGTGCCATCAACTCTGAAATGGGTGAGTGTACAATATCAGAGCTAATGGACAAGCCATGGGGAATATACTGTTTATGGAATGGCAGATGGAGCTTTTGAGGAGGTCACATTGGAATTAGGGAGGCAGCAATACAAAAAGGCAGATTAAGGTGTACCACCTTAATAACCACCTCTCTGAAAAAAAAGTATGCCTAACATAATTTTAAATTTAATCTTCATTATTAACATTTTCTTCACCATTTTCTTAGTCTAGACCAAAATTTGACAAACTATAGCCTGAGGGTCAAATCCAACACAAAACGTGAAAATCAAACTTAGCTTGCAGTCCCATACAAAAAAGATGAGTCCCAGCCAACCCAAAGTTTGCTGAACCCAAGTTTAAGCAATCAACAAAGCAATAAATATAGTCCTGATTTGTAATGTTTGCTCACTTCTGAGAAGTAAATGATTATACTGAAAATTTTACATTCAACTCTAGCAAGTGGTTTGAGTTAATTTCAGCCCTCTGTTGATATGATCTGGAAGTTATAGTATGTATTCTGGATATGGATGAACTTTACATACACAGCTGATACATAAACAGAAGAAATTGTCTTACGAAGGGGAGTCCTCTTAAACTGGTATTTTCCAGAAAACATTGTGTATTATTGGATCAAGGATGATTTATTTGTGGCATAGGAGGTAGGGTTCCTTGATGCTAACCCAACAGCCCAACAAAGGATAGAAAAATAAGGGAGTGTGTGTGTGTGTGTGTGTGTGTGTGTGTGTGTGTGTGTGTGTGTGTGTGTATGTGGTGGAAGACTGAAAATAAATGTCTAATTATATAATCCCTTTGAGAGTCTAAGCTTAAATGGATGGTATGAAAGAAGGTCACATTTATACCAAAATAATTATAGCACAACTTTTTTTTGTGGTAGGGAAGAATTAGAAACAAAGTGAACATGGGGTGGCTAGGTGGCACAGTGAATAGAGCACCAGCCCTAGAGTCAGGAGGACCTGAGTACTCAGACACTTAACACAAAAACTAGCCATGTGACCTTAGGCAAGTCACTTAACCTCGATTGCCCTCCAACAAAAAAAGAGACAAAGTGAACATCAACTGGGAAATGACTAAGCCAGGGGTGGGGCACCTGTGGCCTTGAGGCCACATGTGGCCTTCTAGGTCCTCAGATGTGTCCTTTTGACTGAGTCCAAGTTTTACAGAACAATTTCTTTTATCAAGGAGATTTTCCTTGTGAAGTTTGGATTCAGTCAAAGGGCAGTACTTGAGGACCTAGAAGGCCACATGTGACCTTGAGGCTGCTGTTTCCCACCCTGGAAACAATAGAGGAATATTCTTGTGCCACAAGAAATGGGAAATATGAGGAATATAGAGAACATCTCTTATTTTCTGATACAATAAAGCAGTCACAGTCTTGAGGATACCATAAAGAGATGTCTTTACTCAGGAAGAGCTAAAAAGATATATAGTGAGTTCTGTTCCCCACAATCTTCTGGTCTTAGGAGCTTTCCAGGTGCAGTACCTAAATGTTGCTTATAAAAGTCTCTTTCCTCCAGATCAATACTCTTCTAAGAGTTTACACATCTCCCACAGATCCTCTATCTGAACAGGGATGATACCTTATCAGCTGTTGCCAGCTATGCTATGTTTAAATCAATTCCAGTCCTATCATAATGTCAGATGCCTTTCCCAGTTCTAGGATCCCACGATTCAATCTGAATCATTGCTATATTCTTTTCTTTCTCAAACTTTGGGTATCTGTTCATGACCTGAAATATTCATCAATGAAACTACTCATTGTATCCTTAGGTATATGGTTTTCCATCCTTAGGATTCATTATCAGGTATGTGGAATATCTATTGTCTTGTATGTGCATTGTTTGGCCCCCTCCCCATCCCTGAAGTTCCATGTTCTTCAAGAACACTTTTCTAGTCCTCCTTAATCTTAGTGATTTCCCTCTGAGACTACCCCTAATTTATCCTGTATATAGTTTGTTTCTATTCAGTTGTTTGCATGCTGTGTTTACCACTAGGCTATATACTCCTTCGGACTGAAGATGATTTTTGCCTTTCTTTGTAGCCCCAGAGCTTACCACAGTGACTGGCACATAGTAGGTACTTAACAACTGACCAACTGACTATCAACCCTCATTTTGAACTTTGTACCACACCTTTGACTTTCACATGCTTCTAGGATTATTTGAGATATGGAACAAATGAAATATTGTACTCAATAAAAATAGTATATTGCAAGTGAAAGTCACTTTTTCTTGGACAACTGTTCTTATGTCAACAGCTGTAACTCTGGACAAATGAAAGAATGTACATCTTCACATATCTTGTAGTAAACTTATAGAGCTCTACCTTGGGAGGTGTCACAGATGGGAAATATAATGTAAAAGAAAGGTTAACCAACTTGCAAATGTCAAATCCCATAATGAGTCATTAAGGGAAACAGATCATTTTTGGAGAGCTGTGGGGGTTGGGTTAAACATAACCTTTAAAGTTAATATATGCCAGGAAACCACAACTTCTGTCTCATATATGCATGCCCAAGTGAAAGGGAAGGACTCAAAATGCAGTTCTTATTGACCTTGGGGCAGAGAGTCAGCATAGTCAAACTTTAGGTCTTTTCTGTGCTCAAGACTTCCGGCAACTTAAAGCAAGCCTAGTGCACTGTTCTACCCATGACCACACAATATAGAGGAAAACCCTTAAAAACATAGACACAGAGGGGAAATAATTCAGGAATATAATACTCATAGGGCTCTGCCAAAAAAAAGTCCTTGACCACTTTATCTTGTTTTCTTTCTTATGAATACAGTTAGCTCCACAGCTCTGGAGGTCCTGGGTCTTCTTAGTTTCATCTCTTTTTGTACATGTATTCACAAAGTGAGGTTTTAGTGCTACCCCTTAGAGCTACTGGGAAAAAGCTACTATCTTTATATTCTCATAGCTTAACTGTTTACTCCTATGAGAATAGTTATCTTCAAAGGATTTCGAAAATTTATGTACTACAAGGTAAGAAGAAGAAGAAGAGGGAGGAGAAGAAGGAGGAGGAGGAGGAGGAGGAAGAGGATGAGAAATCGCTTATCCAAAGGGGAAAATGTGTTCTACAACTTGTTCCTTGGTACATTTGTCAGAGACAAAATACTTCACCGAGCCTAACCCAATATGACTATCCTGCTCTTAATAATACTATGCTAAAAATTTTGGAAAAAATGCCAGTCTTTTCTTCCTCGAACACAATTTGTAATCCATCAGTGATGTTTTGATTTTGTAGATATTAATCTTTACTATCTTTCTTCTACGAAATTCACTCTCAGATGGATTGACCTTACTTACTTTCCCCACAATGCCCCTGTATTTTTCTACTTCTTTAATCACTTTGCTGTTTA
Organism: Gymnobelideus leadbeateri; assembly: GCA_011680675.1. Lineage (NCBI taxonomy): Eukaryota > Metazoa > Chordata > Mammalia > Diprotodontia > Petauridae > Gymnobelideus > Gymnobelideus leadbeateri. The sequence continues at coordinate 103,033 of WOXC01007303.1, read as the reverse complement.
TTTCAACATTCCCTTTGTAACAGTATTCACTACAGAAACATTTAGTCTTAGAAAGGTTCACCTTCAGCTTAACAAATTGTGACAGCAATTGAAATTCTCATACTCTATTTTCCATCTCTTAAGCATCATTTTAAAGTATAATTTAGTTGTCAACAAAGAGAAGATACATCAATTTTACGCCATCCATGCTGATTCCTGTTGCTGGTTAAGTTTCTCCACCCTTGATTACAGTGAATGGTTTTTGTTTGGCATTTGTATCTTCTTCCTTGATTCCTTCAAATAGATTTATGTGGCATGAATTGTTGAATGACATAATTCCTGTTTTCTGGTTGTGGAATCTTTCTTCCAAATGATTTACAGGACTTTCCTATGTTTCAGTTTTGTCATGTTATGTAAAAGATGGTGTCACCTTCTCTTGGGTCTGTTACTTTCTTCTAATTAAGGAATGTAAAGTAGATTGGAGCATGATAGTTCTGTCAGGTGGTTTAATGAATGTGGTTAATAATTGTGTGCCTGGAGTAAAGTCTTACTTGTTCCTTCTCAATAATCAGAGGCAGCTAATGAATATAGTACTGGGCCTGGAGGTAGGAAGACCTGAGTTTAAATCCAGTCTAAGACACTTAGTAACCAAGTTACCATGGCAAGTCACCTTACCTCATTTTGTAAGTCACCTTACCTCACCTGTAAATGGGGATAATGATAGCACCTACCTCTCAGGGTTGTTGTGAGGATCAAATAAGATAATATTTGTATAAAGTGCTTAGTACAGTGCCTGACACATTATCAATGCTACATAAATGCTCATTTCCTTCTTATTGTTATGTCTTTCTTACTGTGATAAAGCATGATTTTAGTGAAGACTTTGTGAGAACCAGATAATTAGTCAGTAATGGCGAAACTCTCCCGAGATTGCTTTATTCAATGAAAGCATTGTCTTTCATCTTTTTTGTTCTTGCTCCAGTAGAACCCCCTTTACAGTAATGCTTCTAGCATCTCCCTTCTGTAACACTTCGATACTGCTGCTGAATCGATATTTCCAAAATACAGATCTAACTATGTCACTCCTTTCCTCAGAAATCTTCAGGGGTCCCATTCCTTAAAAGATACAAAATTCTCAACTTGGCATTTAAAGCCATCCACAGCAAGGTTCTCTCTTCCTTCTCCAATCTCATTTCATATTAGACCCCTTCACTTACTCTCCATTCTAGTCATCCTGTCCTGCTTACTTTTTCCCATTGACAACATCCCATTTTCCATTGTCATGATTGTGCAAAGGCAGTAAGTACCCCATGTCCAGAATGTACTCCATCCTCACCTTTACCTGGCAAAGGTAGTTCCCTTCAAGCCACAGCCCAGTTCAGGACCCTTCATCCTCTTCTCCCCAGTTGTTAGGTCTCTCCTCCCTGAAATTACTTTATATTATTTTATATTTACTTTGTAATTATCTCTCAAGTCCATTCTCTATTCCCACCTAGTATCCTAGTACAGGTTCTCATTACCATTTTCTTGGACTATATAGTAGCTATATAAAAAGGCTCTAAAGTATCCTTTCCTCTCAATTATCTTCCCTCTCCAAATCACCCTTCACATTCTCCACTGACAGCATAATCTTTTTTATCCAAGGATTATATCATGCCACTCCTTCACTCTGGGACTCCCTGCTGTTTCCCTAATCAAGTGCAAACTCATCTGCCTGGTATTTATGGCGTTCTATGACCTGGGGCCACCATCTTGTTCCCATCTTATCTCATTTTATTACCTTCCGTGAACTCCATATCCTAGCCCGAGTGAATAGCTAATTCCTCAACATATTCTGCCCTTATATGCTTTCTTGTCTTTGCTCACCCTCACACCTGAGTCACCCTTTAAAGCTATCATAAACATCATCTTCTCTACAAAAGTCTTCCATTATATTCAGGACTGATAATGACTTTCTCCCTCTGATGCCAGAGCTAGCTCAGTGTTTGGGAGGCTCCGAAGGAAAGTATGGGAGAGAAGAGATATTAGACTGACTACCAAACTGAAGGTCCACAGAGCCATTGTGCCAATGTGTGACCTCATTGTTGTACACTTGTGAAACCTGGACAGTTTAACAGCAACATGCCAGGAAACTGAATAGCTTCCATTTGAATTGTCTTGGGAAGATTCTGAAGATCACCTGGAAGAATAAGGTGCCAGACACTGAAGTCCTTACTTGAACTAGACTGCCAAGCATTCAAATTCTACTTCAGAGAGCACAACTCCAATGAGCTGGTCATATTGTTTGAATGCAAAATGTATGCTTGCTAAAAGGACAGTTTTATGGAGAAGGGGCAAGCATTCACATGGAGATAAGAAGAAGCCATACAAGGATACTCTCAAGGTCTCTCTGAAGAACTTTGGAATTGATTGTGTGACATGGGAGGCACTGGCATAAGCCTATTCTGATGGTGGACCCACATCAGAGAAGATAACTGTGCTTTATGAGCAAAGCAGAATTAAAACAGCTCAAAGGAAACACAGGATGAGTAAATTTAGAGTATCCACCCCAAATGTTCTCACTGACTATTTGTACCCAACCTGAATCCCGAGTTCATACTAGTCTGATCAGCCACAGGTAGAAACATTGAAACTTGACTCTAGCATAGTAATGTCATTTTTGTCCTCTTTGAGAATGAAGGACAACAACCAACCAAAACCCCACGTAATATTATTTGTTTTTTATCCCTCCCTGTCCACTAGACTGTAATGATTAGTTTCTTACCTAAGCTTTAAATATCTTCCACCATCTAATGCAATTCTCTGCATTCAGTAGACACTTAGTAAATTTTGTTTTGTTTTTGTTTGGGTCAAACAACTTATTTCATCATTGTAGAGAGATGCCAACATAGAAAGTCTTCCCACCAATCCAAATTGTTGACTTGTCAGCAACTTTAATTCTTACTTATCTGGGGGCCTTGGAGGCCTATGTCAGTTTTCCATAGTCACACAGACAGGATGTGTCCAATGCAGGATTTGATTTCAGATATTCCCTTAAAAATTTTTTTCATATTCTTTTGTTGCGTTTTTAATTTATGGAATATGATAAGTATAAGGAAACAGTATAAAAATGATTGTTCAATGAAACTACAAATCTATTGTGTACAACTTGCTATTCCTTTTAAATATATAAAAGTTATCATGTAAATTGCTCCCCCCCCTTTTTTTCTTCCCTCCCTACCCTAGAGGTGGCTACCATTAGACAAAAATATGTACAAATATATACTTCTTTTTATCAGTTCTTTCTCTGATGCAGAAATTGTCTTCCTTTATATGTCCTTTGTAGTTAATTTGTGTATTTATAATAGTCAAAATGACTTATTTACTCAGCCTCTCTACCTCAAGTCTCTACCCTATCCAATACAGCTTACAATCAGGTGCCAAAGGACTTTTCTTAAAGTTCAGGTATGGCCATGTCATTCTTCTAATCCCAATAACTACACTAGATCCTGATATTTAAATGTTCTTTGTATATGGAAGCTCCTGTGTGTTCTCAGTATACTTCTGAAATTGGGTGGATGATATCAGGGGTATGGGGGTGTGGAAGGGGAAGCAAGGCTGGAAGCTTTTAGAAACAGTGACCACATAATTCTTTGGTATTCTACTTTACCATTCAAGGCTACTGAAAACTTGATGTGGGGTTTCTGGGCTGTGCTACAGACATTTCCACTAGTCAATTGTTCCAGTGTCCCAACAGGGTCTTAAATCTCCTTGGAGTAGTTCCTGATATTTACTTTGACATATAATGTCATGGAATATGTCTATTTATGGACTATTGACCCCAAGAGACATCCCCAACCTCTCCTCTCACAACTCCCACGAACCCCAAGGAAGAGATCATAAAAACAAATGTCTATTGTTTTAGTGGCTTTATTTTATTAGAAATATTTACTTGACAAAAACCAGGCATAATTTTCTTCAGCTTTTTAAAAAAGGAGCTTGTCTCATTAATAAAAAATACTAAGAATAAATTAAAAGCAAATATGGTGAAAAGGCTTTACAAATGCTGGTGATGTTTTCAGAGGCAGAGCTAACACTTGTCTTCTCAGCTAGCTTTCCATGGACAGGCAAAGGCCACATCTCTTGGTTTCATTGATTTAATTATCTCTAGGACTTGAAAGGCAAAGCTGCATAGAAGGTAGGGCATTGGATTTGGATCCACAAAGATGTGACTTCAAATTCTATCTCATTTACTTACTATATATGTAGCTATGAGCAAATCCCTTAATCTCTCTCTGCCTATGTTTCCTCACCAAAAAAAAAAAATTAAGGAACTGGACCTTTTGGCTTTGATGAGCCCTTCTTTCTTGAAATCTATTATCCTACAACATCAGGTAGGAATTTAAAGACAACAGAATTATTCCACTTTAGCCCAAACTTTAGATATCCTCAAACCTCCTGCCTTTGAGCCTAAGAAAGGAAAGGGAATATAAAAAGAGGTCCTTTGGAAGAGTCAATGTCTACTGAGAGTAATTGGGGTGAATTTAAAGTCATCACTCTTATTTCCCTCAAATGCAACCTTGAGCTCTACTCCTGGAACTCCCTTGCTCTGACAGGTAAGCTTTTACCTTATCTTTCTGGGAACCAAGCCTTCACGGTACTTCCGAGTCATATCCACATCATGTCCCTCTCCCTTATATTCTCACTTCCTAACTCTCCTTTATGCAATGTCTCCTCCCATTAGAATGTAAGCCCCCCTGACAGCAAGGACCATCTTGCCTACATGTATTTGCTTCCCAGCACTTAGCACCATTTCTGGCACATGGTAAGTGCTTAATAAATTCTATATTCTCTATCTATAGCCTAGATATTCACTCTCCTTCACCAATTAACAAATTACAAATCCCCAAACCATCAATATAGACCTCAAAGTATCCTAGAGAATTCAACAAATGAGCTACACTGGGACTGGAGCATTATCAAAGACGATACTTTTGTCCAATTTAATCATCCAGGTATTACAATGACATAAAAATGGAATAAAAAAAATTCTAATGGCTGTTGTCATGCTGAATATTCCTCTAAACTACGTAAAATGGAAAGTTCTCCCACTATAGAGACAAAAGCAGAAGAAATCAAAACCATGTGGCAACTGAACAGAGAGTATATCATCCCCAACATCCTGTCTGCTACTGGAATTGTCCCAAAGATGCTTCCAATGAGCTGCCTGACAAGAATCAAATCCTGACACTTTTATTCAATCACAAAAAGCAATAATTCTATCCACTTGTGCAATAGTCCAGTGAAAAAATATTAAAAATCTTATCGTATTTTTAAAAATGTAGGCCTAGGGCAGTTTTGATTTGCCCAAGGCCTCACAGGTCATCAGAATCAGAGATAAAATTTGAATTTCATTCCTTTGACTCCAGAACTAGGGCTCTTTCCTCTTAAACTTGCTAACTAAACTTGCAGGATAGTGACATGTTTTTGTCTGAACTTTTATCAAATATACAATGTGAAGAAAGAGAATAGTAGTCATAACTGACATTTATATCATGCTTTGTTCAAAAATGCTATATATTTGTTATCTCATAGGGTGGGACAGCGCTAAACAGAGATTTCTTTGAGTAGGTTTGATCTGGAGTCCACACTTTATGTTTGAACCATAGCAGATTCCATGTTTTCTTTTTGCTTCTCCCTGGGTTTTATAAGTATTAGTGTTGATTTCAGCAATCTATTTGGAAAGCTTATTTCTAGTGACATCTAGTGATTCTGTGTAGCAATGCAAAGAAAGCTGGGGTCTGATTTAAAGTAGACTTCTTTAGCTCAAAATGTTGTATGTACCTGGACAAAAATGAAAGGATTTGGATTTTTTCCCCAATGAAATCACTTTAAGCAAATGACTTCACATGACTTAATTTCATATTAGACTTCATCTGCACAACAGGGAGAATATTTGCCCTCCTTCCTTTGCTGATATGTTGTGAAGCACTCTGGGAGAGAAGTACATAGTTTCCTTTCTGTTAAGGAATGAATATCCAGATATAACTAAATGATTGTTGTTTGGGGGTGGAGGATTGGGGAGAAATTTGACCCCTCCTCTGAAGAAACTATAAGGAAGATAATGGGTCACATATTAAGCTTCTACTTAAACTTTGCTATGTTGGATTCGAGGAGATGCTTTTGTTTGTTAATTTGTTTGAAAGTAAAACAAAAGCAGAATCTGGATTATAATCACCCTTAAATCCTACCTTGCTTTACCCCCCTTTTTTCTGAACACCTCAGTAAATACACACACACACACACACACACACATATGTATGGCTCATCATTGGATAACATGTTTCAGCCATACATCAAACAGGCAGAAATATTTTTTAAACAAAACAAAACAAAAGCAAAATATCAGCACCACCAATAAGAACAAAAACAAAAGAGCAACTTCATAGACAAAGAAAAAAAGGAAAAGAAAAGAAATTCCTCTTATCTTTGGCTTTTAACTATCTCATACAACCCAACTATTTATTGTACAACTAAGTATAGACATAGACACAGACGTTATTGGAATGTCAGGGATAAGATTTCTCTTTTGTCTCTTTTTTGTCATCTGTCCAAAGATTACAAAGAGGGGGGCAGAATTTTAAAACTTCCTAATCCACAATGGTAATGTTGAAACTCTGAACATAACTTCCTGTGCTGAAGATTCCCTGAAAGGTCTGAGAACCAGGGACCAATAACCACTGAGTATCATCAGGTAGGCTACCTAGGTCAATATTATAGGAGGTCAGTTATAAGCCTTTCAGAATGGAATCCCTGGGCCAGGTAGTTGCCATGACAATTGAAAACAGCTGTGGGGTTGTTTTTTTCGATTGATTCAAGATTCAGAGAGGTCTGTTTCAAGGAGAAGAGAGACTTGCTCCTCAATCCATTGCCACAGCAGTGATGGAGAAAAGTAAGTGATATCTTTCCCACTATGCCAAACATTGCTAAACTCCCCTCCTGGAGAGCAATGGCCCCATTCTTCTTCAGGGACCTAACTGACTTCTTCAACCTTCTGTCTTTTGTCCCCATGAAAGGAAAGTTTTGGGATGGAGTCATACCGTAAGATCAAAACTTGTAGGACAAGAAGGAATCTGTAGATTATCTAGTTAATTTAAATGAAAAAAAAATCTATTGAGCATTTGGTACATACAGTGCCCTATAATAAGAGTTGTAGGTATATTGACAACAATAAGAAACAGTACCTGCCTTTCATTTATAGATGAGGAAACTGAAGTGAAAAGAAAGTGACTTCCCCAAGGTCACCTAGGATGAATGGAAGGTGGTAATGAACTCATTACCCTCTGATGTTAGATCCATTGTACCACAGGAAACGAAAGCACATGTTATCTGCCTCACAGTTCTGGACCCAGAACAATTGTTTGGCTTAAAGACCAGCAGGACTCTTGTCTAAACTGTAGAATAGCTTAAATCGGTCTTTGGAACCCTCACAGTTTTGGTCCTGTCCACTGTTACCCTTCTCACTCCACCCAGTGTATCCAGTGCCATCATGCTAATCTTCAACTGCCCAACATATTCCATTGTGGTAACTCAACGAAATCTGTTGTTGTAGCTTCATGAGCCTACTATAACCTATGACCCTACCCTTTTCTTCCAGCAGGTCTCAGAGCTTGGCTCCTTGTCACCCCTATCTGGCTTCTTTCTACCATCTCTCCTCTTGACCCTAGGCTCCTGTTTCACTCTGAGAAGAGAAGGCACCTCTTATTTCCTTTTCCCTTAAAATATCACAGCCCTATTTTTAAGTATTTTACTATTAACCATTACAGAAAAACATAAAATGTTTCAAAAGGACAAAAAGAAAAGTCATAGGGGCGGTTAGGTGGTGCAGTGAGTAGAGCACTGGCCCTGGAGTCAGAAGGACCTGAGTTCAAATCCAGCCTTAGTCACTTGACACACTTACTAGCTGTGTGACATTGGGCAAGTCACTTAACCCAAATTGCCCTGCCTTACCGCCTACAAAAAGCAAAAAAAAGTAATAAAGTTGCAGAAATATTTATATTTTACTTTCTTCCTATAATGTGTACATGTAGAAAATCAAGCCTTGCTTTTCTGGTTACTCCCTCATCTGTCAGAATCCCTTGAAGGCTTCCTTCATTCTATTCTCCCTCCTTCCTCCACCCCCAATTCATCAGCTGGCATGACCTCTTAATCCTAAAATTTCTCAGCATTTTTTCTAGGTCCTCTCCTTACATCACAGCTATCTCTGTACATGTTCTTCACCTCTCCTTACTTTGCCTATTAGTGTGCTAATTCCTTGAAGGCACATGTTGCATTGTTATCTATATTTATATCCCTGGTACCTAGTTCAGAGAGTTGCCCACAGCAGGCATTAAACATGCTTGCTAAATCTTCCATCTCATCCTGCTTTTTCATGCCTGGGCTGAGTGCTTGTTAAGACTCTAAGTTTGTAGCTAATGGAATTTGATTTTGACAGTCCTGGAAGTAATCCTCCAAGTATGACTCCCAAGCATTGGGAGAGGAATCTTGTATGTTTGTGATTACACCTTTTGAAGTAAATATCTCTGTAGAATATTTGATTTTTTAAAAGACAATGCTCTTAGGTTTCTTAGATTCTTTCAATTCTTAGCTCTGTGTATAGGGGTCCTGATTTGGTAGCAAGTACCTCCCCTTCCTCTTTTATTCTTCCCTCCCCATCATATGAGTTCTTCTCTTGGGTTTTGAGCTGAAATATAGAACATTTATAGCCAGGATTCTGCTAAACAAACCCAAAGTTTAAGGTGAAAATTTTGGGTAGGGCTAAGAATCATAATGTAGGTATTTGTACAGTATGTAGGTATTTATTTCTTTAAAAATAAAAATTTCTACAAATAGCCACAGACTTTTCTTCCTCAAAGAATTATCTGACCTATTGCCTAAAGTTGCTATCTTAATACTTAATATTATGGTATATTTCAGTCATTGAGGCAAATTATGGGTGTTTGGTATAGGGCAAAAATAATAACCCAATGGGTCCTATAAACAGTAACTAATTTCCACAGAAAGATGTGCAGAAAGTGGAAAAAGTACCATGCAATTGCCAAGGGTCACATTACTTCACGAAAGGAATGAGTTCTCGTAAGTTCCCACTTCCACTCAGAAAGTCTACAAGAAACAAAGGCCCTTCGATTGGTAATCTGATCTAGTGACTTGAATTACTTTTGAGAGAGTATATCAGGACGCACAACAGGAAGTCTTGGATGATCTAATTATATTTCTGCTCACAGTTATAGGAGGCCTTAGAGTCTATCCATTTGGGTTTGGGGTAGAATCTGAGAAGCTGCCTCTAGTCTCTGTAGTTCTTGGAAGACTAGGAGTTCCTTGTTGGAGACTTGCTTATTTTAATTCATTAGCAGGTAAGGGAGTGGCAGGAGTGGCAGGTTTGGGGAGCCAGATATCTGGTCTCATTCAGATTAGAAGGAGATGCTGTTATTGAGAACCGATAGCTCCTGTCTGAGAGTGTAGTTCTGAGTCATTCCCTATTTCTACTCCAACAGGATATTTGGAGAAAAATAAGTGTATTTGTCAAAAAAAGTGGAAAAAGGCATACTTGAATTTCACCTTAATAAAACACACTTAGATTCATAAATTATTACATGGCCATGTAGGAATGAGAAGTCACCTAGTGTTTCCTAGTTCTCATCAGTGCCACCTAGTAGCCATCTTTCCCAAATGACAGGTTCATTTATTTAATTGAATCATTATGTTTTGAATAATGAATTTTCCTCACAACAACTCTTGGGGGGAGCTGCTATTATTATCTACATCTTACAGATGAAAAATCTGAGGCAGACAGAGGTTAAGTGATTTGCCCAGCCTGGTTCTGAACTCAGGTCTTCCTGACTCTAGATCGAGGATGCTATCTCTTGTGCCACCTGCTTTTCTCTAGATACAACCCATGACAGTAGTGGACATTAATTTAATGCTTTAACATTTACAAAGTGCTTTTCTCAGAATGACCCTGTAGGGCAGGTGAATATGGAACAACTACTAATTTCATGCATTTAAGCAGCCCAGAATATGTAACCCTTCAATATCCATGGTCATAACTATACATTTTGGGAAGCAATGCAGCATAGCATAAAGAGAACTGGCCTGACTTTAATTCCTTCCTTCCTCTGACCCATAACCCAGAATGGCTAGATGAACCTGAATATTTAATCTCTTGATGACCCAGAATACTCTCTAAAGTCTATAAATCACATACAGTTATGCAATTTCATCCATACTGGTAGAGGAAGTTCCTCTTGATAAAATCACAGGTCTAATCAAACAAGAAAAAAAAAACTTTTAAGTTGACTAAAAGGTTGAACTCAAAACTTCAAAGACAAAAATGTGATATTAGGATATACTACCTTCAAGAGGAGGGCAGCTAAGTGGTACAGTGGATAGAGCATTGGTCCTAGAGATAGGAAAGCTCCTCTTCTTGAGTTCAAATCTGACTTCAGACACTTACTGTGTGACCCTGAGCAAATCACTTAACCCTGTTTGCCTCAGTTCCTCATCCATAAAATGAGCTGGAGAAGGAAATGGCAAGTCATTCCAAAGTCTTTGGCAAGAAAACCCCAAATTGGAGTCGGACACAACTGAAACAAATGAACAAGAGCCATCAAGACCAAATCATCTTTCAAGTAAAATCAAAGGACTAGGCTTTTTCTACAAACACGGCTCATCCGAGATGGAAATATGACTTTTTCCCCACAAAAATAAATACTTCAAGCAAACTAGAAGTTTGTTATTTTTAAAATATGCCTGAGCTTTATAAAGTGTTGCCAAAGACAAAATTTTAAAATAACATCAAACCTTTAAAAACCAAAAAGTCTGGTATAATTCTGTGTCTTTATGATAGGTCCTTAACCAATGATCATATTTCAGCCTAGTTGAATTCAGAGGCCTTTGTAGAATATCCCTTTGTGTTTCACTGTTTATCTTTTTGATGCAGGTAGGTGATGCAGTGAATAAAGCAATGAACTGGGAATCAGGAAAACCTGACTTGAAATCCAGCCTCAGACACTTACTAGCTATGTGACCCTGGGAAAGTCACTTAACCTGTTTGACTTGGTTTCCTCAACTGTAAAATAGGGATTTTTACTTCTCTCTCTACACTCTTTATATTTCCTGTTAAATGGGGATAATCATATCCCCTCTTTCTCAGGGTTGTTGTGAGGATTAAATGAGATACTTGTAAAGTGATTAGCATAATAAACACTTAATCAATGCTTACCTCCTGTCTTCTTTCTCTTAACTTTGAAAGTTCTTCCTGGGCATGGATTCATAATTCTGAAGCTGTGAGGTTTCAAATAACCTTATGATGAAATAATGGCCTTCCAGGTGTATTCATTCATCTGATAGTGACTTCCTTCTCCTAGTTAACCAATTAGTAAGCATTTATTAGGCATCTTCAATGGCTCAGGCACTATGCTAGATGCTGGGGACACAAAAGATAACTATGAAATAGTACCTGTCTCCGATGAACTTACCTTCTTTCCAAGGAGACAATATGAACATATACACATATATATGTGTTTGTGTGTGTACAAATACACACATGAATTGCATACAAGGTGATTTCAGTAGGAAGACCACTTGGAGCTAGGGGAATTAGAGAAGGCCTTTTGCAAAGGTGACATTTGAATTTAATCTCAAAGGGGGTTAGTTTATTCAGGAAGTGGAGGTGATGAGAGACCTCATACCAGGCATGGGGATCAGTCAGTACAAAGGTTTGGAGATGGGAAATGAAGTACCCTTCCTGCATGAGGAAAAGTAAGAAAGGAAGTTAGACTGATTAGTAAAGGATGTGAGAAAAGGAATATTGTATAATAGGGCCTGAAAGGTAGGTTGAGGCCAGGTTGTGAAAGGCTTTACATGTCAAGAAGAGTTTATATTTGATTCTAGAAGTAATAGGAGATAAGTTAGAGTTTATTGAGAAGGGAAGGATAAATTGTATTTTAGGAAAATAATGTTAGCAGTTTTATGGATGACTGAGTGTAGTTGGGAGAGACTTAAGGCAAGGAGAGCAACTAAAAGATGATTTCAATGGTTGAGGTGAAACGTGATAATGGCCTGAACTAGGGTGGTGACCATTTGAATGGAGAGAAAGGATGGATGTAATGGATAATGGAGGTGGTGTCAAAAACTGGCAAATATGAATGAGGAGTATACTATATTAGTAGCTACCTCTGATTACTCATAGCTAATTAAGGAAAAGACTTATCTATCATTCTATCTGCCCTACTTTTCTCTTGCTTCTTTTCCAAATTTGTCAGAAGCCAAAAGATGTATTATACTTATGTTGGAATATCTTGACAGTGGAAACAGTGCAAAAATCTGAACTCTTTCCCTGCCCCCACCCCAATCAAAAAAGAGGGGTTTGCTATCTTCAAAGAAAAGAAAAACCCACCCTCTTCCTAAATAGCATTCTAGAGGCTAACCATATTGGATGACACTTGCATCATAATACAAACCTTTAAGATAGAAACAATTTACCCAAATCTCCCAAGAGAAGTCTCTATAGTCAGAAAATTGGCTTTAATACAAACTACTTTCTATTAGATGGACTTTATCTCTTTCTACCAAACATTATTTTTTGGGGGAAAGGCCATCATTAATACATAGAACTTAACAGCTTTTAAAATGAGATTTACTCTAACTTTGTGATAAGCTTTTATTATTCTTCATGATCCAGACTCTTCCCACTTTAACTAAGATTTATTCTCTCCTCTGTAGTTAGCAGTCTCCAGTCCTTACAGGCCAGTGTAAAATGGCGTCACATGGTAAGTGAAATTTTGTGGAATAGTGCATTGTGAGGAATAGTTTGGGAAATATGCAGTAGAATAGTATTTGCTCTTCTCTTATAACACGGTTCTTATAATCAGTGTTTAATGTCTTCTTCATGTATATAGATAGATGGAGATGTAGGCATAGATATAGAGACAGAGAGAGATAATAGAGACAGATATATGAGAAAAATAAGAATCCTTTGGTTCTACATGACCTCCAAGTCTTCTCTCCAATGTAACTACTAAGTCTCTTCTTCCATCCTTGACAATGAGCTTAACTCCCACTAGTCTACATTCACCCAAAAAAGTAAAAAGAGTAGGGAGAACCAGAGGAAGTAGAAAAAGGTTTAGGTAAGAAATGCCCAACCAGGACTTTAGTCTGCAAGTTTTGGAATGACATTCCACCTCACCCTGTCCTCTTATGGGCCTTGACTATAACAGAAGGCATAGGAAGTCATTTTGACCAGTACTTCTTTAAGTTCCACCACATCACCTTTTGTTCACATTATAAGAAGTTATTAAATGATATAAAAATTGCCAAATTGGGAATCTAATAACCTAAGTTCAAATTCTAGCTCTGCTTCTTTCCATATGTTTGATCTTGATCAGGCAATTTAAAATTTCTTGACTTCAGGTTTCTCATTCATGAAATAGACAAAATTACTTCTAAGGCTTATTTTAGCTTTAAAATTATGGTGTTGGGGGGCAGAGCCAAGATGGCAGAATAAAAGCAGGAAAACTCCCTAAGATCCCCCCATAACCACCTCAAATACATATAGAATATGACTCTAAACAAACTTTAGAGCTACAGAACCCACAAAGTGACAGAGAGAAACAAATCTCCTGCTGAAGGTAGACTGGCAGTCAAACAGGAAGGGTCCATCAAACTAAACTGGGAGCTGAGCCCAGCCAAGGTTTTAGCCTCAGGGAGGCCCTGACCAGCCATGGCTGTAGGGACTTTGGAAGAATGGATCACCAGCAGCTGTGGAAGCTTCCAGAATTATCAACCCATAAATGCCAAAGGCAACTAAAAGGTCAGTGTGGACTTGGGAAAAGGGGGTCTGGGAGTGCTGTCCAGCTCTGACCTCTTCCCACAGAAGGAGAAGTGGCTGAGGTGCAGTGGCCATGCAGTCACCACTATGTGGCTGCTTCAGAGCTCCTGGCCTGCAAATCATAGGGGGAAAAAGCAACCTTTCTGAGGGGTAATCACTCCTGCTTTAACACTTGGATCTGGATCACTGTTTTGGGTGGAGGTCCTGTGGTGTGTGAACAGTGAACCAGAGCTTATGTGGGCTGTAGAGAGGGCACCTAACTAATAGCTCTGGCAGCTGTGAAAACCCCAGTGATTTGGGACAAAGATCTCCTCTCTGGAAGCAGAGTTCTACTGTAGGAAAAAGCTCAAAAGTCAACTAATTGAATGGCAACACGAGCAAGCAAAGGAAGAAAAGAAAGCACAGCAATGTGACTTTAGATTCCTTATTTGGGGACAAAAAGGATCAAAGCATGGAATGGCAGGAAGACAACAAAGTCAGAACTCTGGCACCAAAAGCTTCCAAGAAAAATATGAACTGGTTAAAGGCCATAGAAGAGCTTAAGAAGAATTTTGAAATCCAAATAAGAAAAGTGGAGGAAAAATTGGGAAGAGGAATGAGAATGATTCAAGAAAACCATGAAAAGCAAGTTAACAACCTGACTGAAGAAAATAACACCTTAAAAAATAAACTAACTCAAATGGCAAAAGAGGCTGAAAAAGTCAATGAGGAGAATGCCTTAAAAAATCCAAATTTGCCAGATAGAAAAAGAATTTCAAAAGCTCACTGAAGAGAATAATTGCTTCAGAATTATACTGGTGCAAATGGAAGCTAATGACTTTATGAGAAATCAAGATACTATTAAATAGATCCAAACAAATGAAAAAAATAGAAGGCAATGTGAAATATCTCATTGGTAAAACCACTGACCTGGAAAATAGATCCAGGAGAGATCATTTAAAAATTATTGGACTACCTGAAAGCCAGGATAAAAAAAGAACCTAGAAATCATTCTTCAAGAAATTCTCAAGGAAAATTGCCCTGATGTTTTAGAACCAGAGGGAAAAATAGAAGTTGAAAGAATCCACCAATCATCTCCTGAAAAAGATCCCCAAAAGCAAACTCCTAGGAATATTATAGCCAGGTTCTGGAGTTCTCAGATCAAGGAAAAAATATTACAAGTAGACAGGAAGAAACAATTTGGTCTATAGTTTTCTTTCTCTGTTTTATCTCTTCCTGATTAGGAATCAGTACCATATTTGTGTCATAGAAAGAATTTGGTAGGACTCCTTCTTCATTAATTTTCCCAAATAGCTTGTAGAGTATTGGAATCAATTGTTCTTTAAATGTTTGATAGAATTCACTAGTAAACCCATCTGGCCCTGGAGATTTTTTTCTAGGGAGTTCATTGATGGCTTGTTTGATTTCTTTTGCTGAGATGGGGTTATTTAGGTAATTCACTTCCTCTTCAGTTGATCTGGGCAACGTGTAATTTTGTAAATATTCATCCATTTAACTAAGATTGTCATATCTATGTGCATACAATTGGGAAAAATAATTCCTCATTATTTTTTTGATTTCCTCTTCATTGGAGGTAGATTCATCCTTTTCATTTTTGATACTCATAATTTGATTTTCTTCTTTCTTTTTTTTTTATCATATTGACTAAGGGTCTATCAATGTTATTGTTTTTTTTTTTTTCATAAAACCAGCTCTTAGTTTTATTTGTTAATTCAATAGTTTTCTTAATTTCAATTTTATTAATCTCTCCTTTGGTTTTCAATATTTCTAATTTAGTACTAAATTGGGGATTTTCAATTTGTTCTTTTTCTAGCTTTTTCAATAGCATGTCCAATTCATTGACCTCCCTTCTCTCTGCTTTAATTAAGTATGCACTCAGGGATATAAAACTTCCCCTAAGAACTGCCTTTAATGCATCCCACATATTTTGGTATGTTGTCTCATTATTATCATTCTCTTGAATGAAATTATTGATTGTTTCTATAATTTCTTGTTTGACCCACCCATTCTTTAGGATTAAATTGTTTAATTTGCAATTAGTTTTTAGTCTATCTTTCCATGGCCCTTTATTGCATATAATTTTTATTACATCATGATCTGAGAATGATGCATTTAATATTTCTGCCTTTTTGCACTGAATTGTGAGGTTTTTATGCCCTAGTACATGGTCTATTTTTGAGTATGTACCATGCACTGCTGAGAAGAAAGTAAATTCCCTTTTATACCCATTCAGTTTTCTCCAGAGATCCATCATTTCTAGTCTCTCTAAAATTCTATTCACCTCCTTAACTTCTTTCTTGTTTATTTTTATTTTGAGGTTAGATTTATCAAGTTCAGAAAGGGGGAGATTAAGTTCCCCCATTAGTATATAGTTTTGCTGTCTATTTCTTCCTCTAATTCCTTTAACTTCTTCTCTAGGAATTTGGATGCTATACCACTTGGTACATATATATATATATATAGTAATGATATTGCTTCATTCTCGATGGTGCCTTTTAGAAGGATATAGTTTCCTTCCTTATCTATTTTAATTAGATCTATTTTTGCTTTTTCTTTATCTGAGATAAGTATTGCTACCCCTGCTTTTTTTTACTTAAGCTGAGGCATAATAAATTCTACTCCAACTTTTACCTTTATCCTGTGGGTATCTGTTTGTTTCAAATGTGTTTCTTGTAGACAGCATATTGTAGGATTATGGTTTTTAATCCATTCTACTATCCCCCTATGTTTAATGGGAGAGTTAATCCCATTCACATTCACAGTATGACTACTTGTCTCTTCCCCTCCATCCTATTCCCTCCCCTGTTTATGTTTTTGGTTCTTCCTTCTCCCTTCCCCTCCCTGAAGTTTTTGCTTTTGACTGCCCCCTCACTCAGTGTTCCCACACAGTGACCCCCCTTCATAACCTACCCTCTCCCCTTACTACTATTTCCCTCCCCTCTGATCCCCCCTTTTAATCTCCTCCTTTTCAACCCCCCCTCCACTTTACCCTTCCACTACCTATAGGACACAATAAATTTTTATACTTATCAGAGTAAGTTACTCCCCATTTGACTCCAAACCAATGAGAGTAAATTTCAAACAGTGCTCCTCTCCCTCCCTCCTTTTCCTCTATTTAATGAATTTATGTGTCTATTCACATTAGAATCTTAAACTTCACTGATTAAGTTGATCCCTCTTTGAACCAGAACCAGTGAGAACAGTGTTTAAATGATGTTCCTCTCCCTCTTTCTTTCCCCTCTACTATGGTGTGTTTTAATGCCTCTTCGCATGGCATATTACCTTTTCCCATCTCATCGTTTCCTTTTTCCCATTACAGTCCCTTTGATCCCCTTAATAGTTTTTTTTTTAAGTCTTCAGGTTAGTGCATTCATACCCACACCCTCTATCAAAGTATAACCCTTTTGAAGGTCATGATAATCATAAAAATTTTGATATTGACAGTTATCAGCTCCACATATAGGGATGTGAACATTTTGCTCTTGTTGTATCCCAAGTAACACGCATGTGTGTATGAGTGTGGGATTTCAATCTGGGTGGGAGACTTATCTTTGGGTTTTCTACTTCATGAAGGAGGGTTGGGAGAATCAGAGCACTCCCAAGCCTGAGGCTATTTCCATTAACTTGGGATTTCAATCTGGGTGGGAGACTTATCTTTGGGTTTTCTACTTCATGAAGGAGGGTTGGGAGAATCAGAGAGACTAGAATTTACTTTGCCATTCTAGCCCCTGTATTATACAGGCAGGCAGTTTCTAAACTTCCAGGCTGGGGGCCGATCACTGCAGGAGAAACTGCTATCTCCACTGGGGGCCTGACTCTCCTACCTGGTTCCAATGATTCCTCCTGTCCCCTCATGAGATGAAGGTGAGATGACTTCGATACGTCCTTGGTAAGTCTGAAGGCTGGGGCTTCTTCTCTCTCTGGAGTAGTCTGCTTGTCTGTTCTTAAGTCTGAGCTGTACAGACCTGCCCCTGCTCTGTGCTCGTCCTGTCAGGACGTACTGGGAAATTTCCTGGGCTGGATTCTGCCAAGATCTGTCTCCAAGTGGATTTTGTCACTCCAGAATCTGTTCAGATTCACTTTTTAAGGTTTAGTGACTGAGGAGCTTAGCGAAGTTACTGCTTCCTTTCTGCCATCTTGGCTCCACCCCAGGAAGAAATGATTTGAATATTGTGGAAACACAATCAGGATAACACAGGATCTGGCAGCTTCTACACTGAGGGACTAAGGGCTTGGAATATGATATTCCAGAGGTCAAAGAAGCTGGAATTAAACCAAAAATCACCTACCCAGCAAAACTGAGTATCATGTTTCAGGGGAAAATATGGTCATTCAATGAAATAGAGGACTTTTAAACTTTCTTGATGAAAAAACCAGAGTTGAATAGAAAATTTGACATTCAGATACAAGAAGCAGGAGAAGCATGAGAAGGTAAACAGGGAAAAGAAATCAGAAGGAACTTATCAATGTTGAACTATTTACATTTCTACATGGAAAAATTATAGTAACTTATGAAACTTTTCTCAGTATGAAGATAATTTAAGGGAATATGAATGTATATATATATATATATATATATGTATGTATGTGTATATGTATACATACATATACATGTCTATATAGGAGGGTATATGGATGTATGAATACATATGTGTGTGTGTATATATGTGTACAGGTATACATAGAGGGCACAGGATCAATTTAATAGGAAGGTATGATACTTAAAAGGTGAAATTGAGAGGTGAGAGAGGGATATAATGAGAGGAGATGAGGAGAGAGAATGGAGTAAATTATCTCATATAGAAGAGGCAAGGGAAAACTGTTACAATGGAGGGAAAGAACAGGAAGGCAAAAGGGAATGGGTCAACCTTATTCTTATTGAATTTGGCTTAAGGAGGGAATGACATACACACTAAATAGGGTATCTCACCCTACAGGAGAGTAGGAAGGAAGGTGATGAGAGGGAGATGGTGGAGGGGAGGGCAGGTTGGGGAGACGGTAGGTGAAACACACACTTTTGAAAAGGGGCAGGGTCAAAGTAGAGAATAGAACAAGTGGGAGGTGGGATAGGATGGAGGGAAATATAGTCAGTCTTTCACAATATATCCACGATGGAAATGTTTTGCATAGCTATACATGTACAACCTATATTGAATTGCTTATCTTCCCATTAAGGGTAGGCAACAAGGAAAGAATCTAGTCAAAGTTTTAAAATCAAATATTTAAAAAATATATTAATTTTTTATATGCAACTGGGAAATAAGCTATACAGGCACTGGGGTGTGGAGATCCATTTTTCCCTACAGGAAAGTTGGAGGGAGAATGGGAGAGAATATAGGAGAAAGCAGATTGGGGGAGGGGGTATACAATGGGATCACAGTTTTGGTGTGGTGGATAGGGGAAAGAGGGGCAGAAAATTTGTAACTCAAAATTTTGTGAAAATGAATGATGTACACTAAAAATAAATATAAAATTTAATTTAAAAAACACAAAAAACTATGATGTTATAGAAGCAGATGGGTGGCAAATGAATACTTTACTCAGAGTCAGGATGACCTGGGTTTAAATATTGTCTCAAACTCTTACTATTTATGTTACACTGGATACATCACTTAACCTTGTTCAGTCACAGTTTCTTCTCTATGAAACAGGGATAATAATAACATACCTACTCCACAGGGTCCTTTTGAGGATCAAATAAGATAATATATGTAAAGCATTTTACAAGCCTTAAAGTGCTATGTAAAAAGTAGCTATAATAATGTTGACAAGGATGATGATAATGAGGGTGGTGGTAGTAACAACAATGTTGATGATATTGCCTTTTAAATGTTTCCTGAAGACAGTGGTTCTCAGTAAGATTACCTTGTAGCCTAAGTTAAAGAGGCTCTCCACTATGGTTGCTATGCACTTGGAGAGTAGAATAAGTTGGCAAGAAATATATATTGCAATTAATTCTATATTACTAGTTATGTAGAATGGCTGATTTGTATGGGTGGATGGATCCATCTTTAATCCATCTTCCACCTAGCCTCCAAAAGGCTTTCTAAAACATACTTGACCAGGTCACTCCACTCTCTGACTTGAAAACCTTTAGGAGCTTGACATTTGAAGCCATTCACACTTGGGCTACAGCTAATCTTTCTATGCTCATTCTATATTATTGTGATATACTCTACATTCCAATCAAATGGCTTACTAGTGGTTCCCCAAAGTGAGCATTCCATATCCCACCTTCTATTACTAAACCTTTGCACAGGTCATCCACTGCTCCAGAAACTTTAGTGGGGCCTCTTCTGTCATGTGACAAATGAACACTTTCCCATCACTCCTCCCTCAGACTTTTGCTTCCTCCTGATTTTCCAGGTAAAAGACAAACTCTTTTTGCCATTGTGGCAGGTCCTGGGGAGATGACAATTCAGTGTCACCATTTTATCAAATTTAGTTTTAGCCTCCTCCCAGAAGACCCCACCTTTACAAAGTTACATGTTCACAGAGGAAGGAAGGGAACCACATTAATGCACAAATCCCATTTTTCCATCAAGTCCCATTCCTGCTTGGAAGCCACCCCTTTCTCCCCTGTCTTCTGGAAGTCTTAGGCTCAGTTCAGGTGCTGCTTACTACAGGAATCCATCAGTGTCTGGTTTGTCCCTCAATCCTTCCTCAAATTACCACCTATGGGCGTGGTAATCACCAGTAGTCTTATGTCTTGCCCCTGGACTCCCATGACTCTGAAGGAGAGAGTGAGGCTGCTCTCTGCCTCACTCAAATCCAATTCATGTGCAATTTATGAGAATGAAGGACTAACAACAACAAACTTTCTTGGCTCTCTCTTACCTCTAGGAACAAATATATTTGCCCACTTGTCATTTAAAGCTCTTTACAACCCAGCTCCAACCTATGTTTCTCCTTATATTTTATATCACTCCCTTTTATATGTATGATCCATGCAAATTAGCCTTCTTGTGGTTGCTCACATTAGACTATCTCCAACATCTGGCTTTTTTTTTTTTTTACAATAAGCTGTTGCTTAAGCCTAGAACATACCTCCTATTTCTGTTTGTTTTCTGGAATCTCTAGTTTCCTTCAAAATTCAGCCCAAGCAATACTTCCCATGTGAAACTTTTCCTTATCATGCTATCCCCCAAATTACATTTCATTTTGTACTACTTAAATGTCTATGTCCTTCTTCCTCCCTACATCCCACAGAATGTAAGTTCCTTGAGGGTTGGAACTATTTAATTTTTGGTTTTGTATCTACAGATTTTCATGTAGTGTCTGGCATAGTAGGTATTTAATAAACATCTGTGGACTAATTGTACATGGTAGCTCCATAATGACTGTTTATTGTCTCAGAGTGAATTGAAAGCAACATACTGTGTTGCCTGGAAAACACTGCACCGTCCCATCTCTCTTATACCACATATAATCCAAAAACCATACAATTTAGGACTTGATATTTGCTAAATAGTGTTGTTCTCTATTTCATCTTGCAGATCCTGCCTCTTCAACAAGATTTTAAATTCCTTGAGGGAGAGATGACATCACATATTTCATTTTTGGGTCCTCTGTCACCTAGGATCCTAGTGGCTTTAAGAAATACCTATTAATTATGCCACCATATAGTTTTTTTTAAGCTGGAAAGTTTTTGCCAATCTGGCTGGAATTTTACTTGCTTTACATTCAAGTTTCCTTTCACATTAAATACAGTTCTCTTCCAGGAGTCAGGAAAACCTGGGTTCAAAGACCAGATGTAGATCATTCCTTGTTATGTGATTCTGATCCTTGGTTTTCTCAGATGTAAAAACAGGGGGGGATTAAAACTTAAATTCACATTATACTTTAAATTTTGTCTCTTTTTTCAGTCTCTCAACCATCCTGTAATGGTAAACCATATTACAATTATAATTATACCAATTTTACTCAGATTGCCAGAGATAAAGGAACTTGTCTAGAGTCACTTAGAAGGCATTAAGCATAAGAGACAAGGTTTGAATTCAGTCCTTGATGACTCCAAGTCTAGCACTGCCCAGTATACCACAATGGACTGGCTATACAACACCATACTACCTATCTTCCAAGGTTATTCTGAAGAAAATGCCTTGCAAACCTTAAAATGGAATATAGGTATGAATTATTTTAGCAACAACAATGATAATTGAGATTTATATAACTACAAAATGTTTTATGCCTATTAACTCACACAGGCTTCACAATAACACTAAGACATCCATATCACAAATACTATCATGATTCCCATTTTACAGATCAGTAATCTATGTCTCAGAGGGGTTAGATGACTTGTCTCTAGTCATCCTACAGGTAAGGATGCTCTCTCAACAGCCTCTAAGAAAGGATAAATAGCTCTTCTTTGTGTGATAACCAATGCAATTATTTGATTTGACTTTTTTTCTGCAACTTGCAGGAAAAAATGAATACTGATATTTGGGATACTTTCTGTAAACTGCTGAGCCATCAGACTATGATCTTGGCAATAAATTCCAGGTATGTGAAGACTTTTCATTTAATACCAGGCATAAAAACAACTTTTCTTCCATGGACTCTCACACATGCTGATGGCTCATTAACTATGTCTATTTCTAGTTACTGAAGGAGAGGAGAGAGAGATAAAAGAATACAGATCAGGAGTGTGCTGATAAACCTCCTTTCCAGGGAGGCCAAATTTTAATGGGGAAAATAACATGTATAAAGAAATAATGGATGAATAGCTTGAGTGCCATAGTGGTACCCTTAAGGTATTAAAAGAACCAAAGAAAAACTTTTAGTATGTTGGGTAGATTATCTCCAGAGAATTTATATAATGAAATCACTGAAAACTAGACAGAATAAGGCCTACTCTGACGGAAGGGATACCTAAATTGATGAGATCAATGATGGTTATGATTGTACAGATTTTTTGTATAATAGTATAGCAGCTTCTTTGCCATTCCTCCCAACTTTGGGCATTAATTTTTTAATAATAGTATTTATATATATTTGAAACATTTAATTTTAAGACCTCAAATTTCAGATCCATTCCCTTCCTCCCTTGTCACCTGTTCCTTCTGGGAAGATAAGCAATTCAGTATGTGTTGTACATGTATAGCTTTGCAAAACATTACCATAGTAGATATATTGTAAAAGGCTGCTTGTAATTCTCTCCCACCCATCCCACCCCCCACCTGGTCCATTTCCTACTTTGATCCTGTCCCTCTTTGATACTGGGTACTTCCAACCTCCCCTCCCCCCAGAATGCCCTCCCCTCCATCATCCCCCTCTCATCCCCTTCCCCCTACTCTCCTGCAGGGTGAGATATCCCATTTAGTATGTATGTCATTCTCTCCCTGAACCAACTTCAATAAGAATATGGTTTTGCCTTTTTGCCTTCCTATTCTTCCCCTCCCCTGCAGCCACTTCCCCTTGCTTCTTCTACATGAGGTAGTTTACCCCACCCCATCTCTCCCCATCTCCTCTTGCCACTTTCCTCTCTCACCTCATAACTTCACCCCTTAAGTATCATCCCTTCCCACCAAATTCAACCTATGCCCTCTATCCATGTATAACTGTAAACATATATACACACATTCACATATGTATTCATATGCCCATATACCCTTCTTCCATTATTTTCATACTGAGAAAGGTTTCATCAGTCACAGTTATTGTTTTTCCATGTAGGAATGTAAATAGTTCAGCTTTGATAAGTTCTTTTTTATTTCTTTTCCCTGATTACCTTCTCAGGCACCTCTTGCTTCTTGTGTCTGGATGTCAAATTTTCTATTCAACTCTGGTTTTTTCCTCAAGAATGCTTGAAAGTCCTCTATTCCACTAAATGACCATATTTTCCCCTGAAACAAAATACACAGTTTTGCTGGGTAGGTGACCCTTGGGTTCATTCCCAGTTCTTTTGCCCTCTGGAATATCATATTCCATGCCCTTCTATCCCTCAGTGTAGAAGCTGCCAGGTCCTGGGCTATTCTGATTGTGTTTCCACAATATTGAAATTGTTTCTTCCTGGCTGCTTGGAGTATTTTCTCCTTGATCTGGGAATTCTGGAACCTGACTATAATATTCCTAGGAGTTTTCTTTTTGGGATCTTTTTTAGTAGGTGATCTGTGGATTCTTTCAACCTCTATTTTGTCCTCTGGTCCTAAAACATCAGGGCAATTTTCCTAGAGAATTTCTTGAAGGATGATTTCTAGGTTCTTTCTTTGATCGTGGCTTTTGGGTAGTCCAATAATTTTTAAATTGTCTCTCCTGGATCTATTTTCCAGGTCAGTGGTTTTTCCCATGAGATATTTCACATTGCCTTCTATTATTTCATTTGTTTGGATTTGTTTAACAGCATCTTGATTCCTCATAAAGTCATTGGCTTCCATTTGCTCCAGTCTAACTCTGAAGGAATGAATCTCCTCAGTGAGCTTTTGAGATTCTTTTTCCATCTGGCAAATTCGGCTTTTTAAGGCATTCTTCTCCTCATTGCCCTTTTGGGCCTCATTTGCCAGTCTTTTGTTTAGGATGTTATTTTCCTCAGTCAGGCTGTTGACTCTCATTTCATACTTTTCCTGCTTCTTTCTTATTTCTCTTCCCAATTTTTCCTCCACTTCTCTTATTTGATTTTTAAAGTCCTTCTTCAGGTCTTCTATGGCCTGTAACCCATTCATATTTTCCTTTGGGGCTTTTGGAGCAGGATTTCTGACCTCACAGTCCTCCTCCTGTTCCATGCTCCGATCCTATTTGCCCCCAAAATAGGAGTCTAATGTTGCATTTTTCTGTTTATTTTGTTTCCTTTGCCTAGGCATGTTGCCACTCAATTACTTGACTTTTGGGCTTGTTGCCACAGTAGGACTCTGCCACCAGACAGGGCAGCTTCCATCCCGAATGTTGGGGTCTTCACAACTTCCGGCTCTGGCAAGTTGGATACCCGCCCCAGACCCCCCCCCCCCCAGATCAAAATCCAGATCCAAGCAGGTTAAAGCAAGAGCGATTAACCCCCAAGACTAATCGCTGGATCTCCCTACAGTTCGCAGGCCAGGAGCTGAAGTTGCCACTGAAGCTTCAAAATGGCGTGTCTTCTCAGCAGCTTCTAGCCCCCAGGGGAGGAAGCTGACGTGTTCCCCAAATACTGGTCCCAAAGTCCATAGGGCACTAACCTCTCACTTTGTCCTAGGCATGTCTGTGTTGATAATTCTGGAATCGCCACTGCTGCTGGTGTTCTGGGTTCCCTCCAGTCAGCTGCTGGCCCAGCTAAAACCGTGGCTCACATGGACCTGGCTTTGGCTCCTAATGTGCTGTGCTGTTGGCTCCCAGAGCACTGTGTTGGCCAATCCCTGCAGGGCTGCTGGGCTGTCCTCAGTGGGGGGTTAGCTTCTCTGTGTTGTTCTGTGGGTGCTGGGGCTCCAGAAGTTGTTCAGAGTCCCCTTTTACATGGTTTGGAGCTGGTCTGGGGGGAGAGCAACTTGGACGTGCTGTTTCTACTCCACCATCTTGGCTCTGCCCCCAAATCTTTGACAATCAACTCCTCAAAAATGTATATTCAACTTTCTTTTAAATCTGATCTGTTTCTAACATCTTTTATAACACTTTCTTACACCTAGTCAATCAACAATACAATAAACCAAGCCCTAATTTTGTAGTTTGCCCATTTACAAGATGTAAATGTCCACACTGAAAATTTAACAATGTCCTGCTTCAGGCTGATTCCAAGCATACCCTTGATACTGATTCTCAAATTTAATAGGAATAAACATAATGTCCGATACTTGAATTGAAGAAAAGTTAATCATACACGTACACGTGTGTATTTCTTTATGTGTGTTGGGTGTGAGGAGAGGATCATGATTGAATGTATTAAAAAAAAACTTTAGGGTCTTTTGTTAGTTGAAATCAACAGCATGAATTAATCATATGAGGTGGCAACCAAAATAAATGATGTGAAATTGGTTTGCATTATTGAAAATATATGGGTATGATACAGTTGCACTATACTTTTCCATGATCCTACCACATTTGGAATAGTGTGTTTAGCTCTTGGCACTGCAAGGGAAATTGAAAAATCAGAGCAATTCCAAAGAAAGGGAACCATTGTGGTAAGAAGATTCAGAACTATCCGGAAAAAATTAGCTTGAAGACCTGGAAATATTTAGTCTGGGGAAGAAAAAAGGATTTAGAGGGGATATAATCTATCTTAAAATATGTAAAGGGCTATGTCAGGTAGAAGGGAAGTTACATTTATTTAGTTTGTTTCTAGAGATAATATATGATATATTCATATGATATGAAATATTATATGGTGTGATGATGCAACTTGAAATCACATATATGATATGATATGGTGTAACATAATATAACAATGTAATAATAAAAACTTCTGGGAAAGTGAGGTAACATCAATCATTCACATATTTATGTGAAATATTTTCATCAAATTACTCTACTTCTATTCCTTTACAGAGACCAGTTGCGTTGCTCAACTATGTTTAAAGCAACTTAGCTTTGGTTGTTGTAGAGATTGTTTTGGTTTTGGTTTTTTGAGACTAGGTCTTGCTAGCTTGCTCAAGCTAGATTGGCATGAGTGCCTTAGCCTGTTCTGGACTGACTTGGGCTGGTTGGCCCCTCCTTAGGCAGCCTGGTGACCCTCTGTTCCCTGGGGTTCACCACAATAACACAAGATTTAGTGTAGATGCCCTATAATAGGCTTTAGACCTACTATAACTTAGAACACCTGAACTCAAGCAATCCACCAGCTTCCTCTTGCCCTCCATCAGGTATTACAGAGCCCAGCTTTTATAGACTATTTCTAAGAAGGGTGACCTATATTAAATCAATAGTTTTCATTATACATGGTAGGCACTTTAAAAAGTTGAGTGGATATCAGCAAATGATATTATTCAACAGGAGTAGATTGTTCCTTTCCTTGTCATTCAAAGGAGTTTCTACTTCAGGTCACAACCCTACCACATAAACTAGTTTGTCCTGATCCCTAGCTGATCATATTAACATATGAAAAGTGACCAAATGATCTGTTTCTCTTTCCAGCTATGTGGATCCCTTAGAGCAATTCAATACCCAGTTGGAGATGACAGAGAAATGTTTTAAAAATGTGTTCTCCATGCCTGATATAGAAACACTAAAAGAAAGGCAAATAACTCCAGAGGACCTAGAAGACATTGAGGTAACATTTTATTTGATTCATTCATTGCAGGTGGAAAGAGAAGTGAACGGGGTAAAGAGAAATGGGTTCTACTGCCATCTCGGCCACAAATGAGGTAATAGTGGGCAACTCATTTAATCCTCTGGGCCTTGTATTCCTTAATGGTGAAAGGGGGCTTGGGGGAGAGGGAGGCTGCACCCAGATGATCCCTTCTAATGCCAACATCCTAGAAACCACAGAGGTCCTCCATTCATTTCACCAGATGTAGTTCCACTTCCGTTGCCCAAAATCATTCTCTTGGTGGCCGCCTTTCTCCTGGGTCTGAGAAGACATCTGGCTTCTATGCTCAGATGTGACTTAGACAAGGATTGATGGTCAGCAAGCATATTTCCCTGAGGACTCCTTGGAAAGAGAGGGAGATGGGTCCATTAGAGATTTCTACATGTCAAGGATACAAGGCAAAGGGTCCTGGATTTTGAGAATGATGTGGGTTCCAGTTATATTATTTAGTCATTTTTCTAGTGTGTCCAACTCTTTGTGACCCCATTTGGTGCTTTCTTGGCAAAGATACTGAAGTGATTTACCATTTCCTTCTCCAGTTCATTTTACAGATGAGGAAACTGAGTCAAACAGGGTTAAGTGACTTGCCCAGGGCCACACAGTAAGACAAGTCTTCCTGACTCCAGGCCCAGCAGTCTATCCACTGTGCCTTCTAGCTACCTCAAATTATATATGATATATAAAAAATTAATCATACATCAAAGGAACTAGGTGGTGCGGCAGATAAAGGACAGCACCTGGGATCAGGAAGAGCTGAGTTCAAATCTGACCTCGGACATTTACTAGCCATGTGACCCTGGGTAACTCACTTAATCTGTCTCAGTTTCCTTATGTGTAAAATGGGGATAATATCACTCCATATGTAGGGGGTGTCGTGAGTATCAAACAAGATAATGTTTGCAAAAGCACTCAGCACAGGTCCTGGCACACAGTAGGCACTATACAAATGCTTATTTCTATTCCAAAATCCTGGTTCTTATTATTTAACCTCTCTGGGCCTCAGTTTCCTCAGCTATAAAATGAAAGGAATGAATGAGATGATTTCTAAAGTCCCTCCCACCTCTAAATGTATTACCCAATGAGTTTACAATCCCCACTGAGTGACTGGAGAGGAAAGGGACAATGAGAAAGGAGACTGAATGGCTGGAAGAGAGCCTAGTGACAAAGTGAATGAACAGGGACAAGATAATTAATGAAAAATGCTTAAGGCAATTGGATCAGAAGCAGAAAGAGGTGGCCTGGGTGGGAAAACAGAGTTCACCAGTCTTTCTTTTTCTTCAATGTCAACAGCCGGTGTCCGGCTTCTGCCTTTGTCTCACCTGTTACAGGAAGGGTGGCATTGGCATTAACATCTCCTCTACTTGAAAAAAAATGTCATCCCTGGATCCCAACTCAGATTGTGAAGAATATAAACTCATTCATGGTCTGATTTTGCCTAAGGTCAGCTCATAATTCTGGTTTCCTTTTCTCTCTAAGCAACTGTACCAAACTATTTTAACCACCTTTGAGGACACACTTCTGATCTTGGTTTCAAAAGACCTCTACAAGCTACAGTTCTTAAGGGTAAAGTAGGCAACCCTAAGAAGGGTGCTTTATTTCTATTTAGCTCTTGAGCAAAAATTGGAAGTTTATAGTCCTGTTATATGTCCAGGAACCCAGACATGTTTCTGTTGTTGTCCCCTGTCTCCCTTTTCCCTTTAATTTTCTGGTGGTGACTCTCAGCATCTCTGGAACTGGGCAGAAAAAAAGAAAAAGAAAAAAAGTTTAGCCTCTTCTACCGAAATAGAAAACAAAGTCTGGTTTCATGTCCCATCTCTGACAAATCCTAGGTGACCCTAGGTGAGTTTCTAAGCCTCTCGGGTGACTTTGATGATACTCTAAGACTCATCTGTAGAAAGGGTGGTCACCTGCATTGGGAAAAGTATCTCCTAACTTGAAAATTCCCTATACAGTACCAAAAAAAAATCATAGATCCAATGCCTATCCCTATAGAAAGATGAATAGAAATAGTAAAAGCCAAAAATTAATGTCACTGATCCTTCAAGGAGAATAATAGTCCTGTTACTTGTTACTGATACTGGAACTAATATGTACTCTTTTAATATGTGTATATAAGCTTGTTTCGAGGAGTTAGGAGTAAGGATATTCTATGATGTAATCTGCAACATCTTCAAAATCCTATAATAAAGAACTCCCTTATAATGGCACTCTATTGTATTATCATTTAAATGTAAGTCTCTTGAGGGTGGGGGACTGCTGTTTTTCATCTCTGTATTTCATGCCTAGCACAGTGTCTTACACACAATGTGTTTAATAAATGTTAGTTGAATTGAATAGACTAAAATAATAACATTTCTTTTCAAGTATTTTGTGTTTTACAAAGGACTTTCATCATTTTAGGACAGACCTATGAAGGAGGCAGGCTAAGTATTATTAGTTCCATTTCATAGATAAAAAAATTGAAATTTGGAAAGAGGCGAAGGGGTTTGTTCAAAATCACACAGCTTATCACTGTCTGAGCTGGGAATCAAATTCAGGTGTTTAGATTTCAAGTGACAAGTTCTTTCTACTATACTATACTTTTTCATGCTATATGGTGTTTGTGTACACATATATGTATACATACATACATACATACATATATATGATATAGGCAGCTAGGTGGCACAGTGGATAGAGTGCCAGGTGTGAAATCAGGAAAACCCCTCTTTTAAAGTTCAAATCCAACCTTAGACACTTACTTTCTGTGTGACTCTGGGTAAGTCACTTAACTGTCTCAATCCCTCATCTATAAAAATGAACTAGAAAAGAAAATGGCCAACCATTCTAGTATCTTTGCCAAGAAAACCCCACATGGGGTCACAAAGAGTTGTACGTGACTGAACCACAAAATATATAGCACATGGTAGGCACTTACCATACACATACACACACTCTCTCACACAGATATAGGTGTATTTGCTCTCACTCTCTAACATACACAAAGCTAGTGAAG
The DNA here is from genome assembly GCA_011680675.1 of Gymnobelideus leadbeateri. Classification (NCBI taxonomy): domain Eukaryota; kingdom Metazoa; phylum Chordata; class Mammalia; order Diprotodontia; family Petauridae; genus Gymnobelideus; species Gymnobelideus leadbeateri. The sequence goes on along the minus strand of WOXC01007303.1, from coordinate 72,979 downwards.
CCAAGGAGTAGCCCCATGTCATGGCTAACAATCCACACATCTACTAATATTGGACAATGTCACCTCTGGTAGATACCCCAGAGTGCCCCATCCTTTTATCCATGTCATATCCAGATGCAGAATCTTGGGCTGGAAGAACTCTGGTTCTAATAAAGTGTGGAGATTCTAATGATGGTGACAATCAGGGTGTTGCCTTGCATGGTAGTGTTCATAGCAGGTGCCCTGGTGCCCTCCAAGAAGATCTATGAAAACTGAGGAGTTATAGCCTTATTGTAGGGACAAAAAAATCACAGATGTTTTCTGAGCACGCAGTCAAGGTAGAGTGACATTCCTTTGAGGACCAAGATAAATAAAAGTAAGATAAGGAATGATTTCCAAGAAGACTCTTAGGACTCAGGTAGAACTGAAGCCATGGTCATGAGAAGGAATACTTTAGTTGTACAGATTTTAAAAACTAACCCAAACCTATATTCCAAGAGTGTCTTATTGAACTTGTGGCCTGGAGTCAGGAAGACCCAAGTTCAAATCCATCTTCAGACACTTACTAGCTATGTGACCTTGAGCAAGTCACTTAACTTCTGCTTTAGTTTCCTCATCTATAAAACAGGGATAATAATAGTACCTAACTCCTAATTTTACTGTGAGGACAAAATGAGATATTTGTAAGTAGCCCCATAAATCTTAAAGTGCCATACACACATATATAGTATATACATATATACGGTAGCTATCATTATTATTGAAGTGAGTGAGTTCATATGTTTAATCCTCACTATAAATGGGATAAACTTGAACAAACATTTGAAGGGACCTCAAGGAACTTTCTTGCTTCATATAAGGATCATCTCTAGGTCAGGGGAGGGAGTGAGGGAGGGAAAAATATAAAAAATGCACAGCAGAAAATAAAAGAAAATTTAGAAGGAAGCATAGAAAGCAGAGTAGCTTTGAAAATTGTGTGTAGGACTTACATAGTTTTTCAAAAAAGTAAACTGTGAAATGTGAATCCATGGTTTACAGTGAATCATCTTTTTATATTATGCCATGCACATGAAAATGTTCTCTTTTTGGTCTTTATGTATTTGAGTTGAAAAAGAATTTTATAAAAGAAAAAAGTAAAACAGACTAAAAGCAATGTATTATTAATGCTATTAGTATTATTTATTATTCATGATATAATATTAGTATTATTGATTGATAACCTGTTATTATACCTTAATTTCCCTGCACCTTAGTTTCTTTATCTATAAAATCAGAGGGGATGGGAATGAGGGTTTGAACTAGATTACCTCTGAAGTCTAGAGGCATGATTGAACCCTATAGCCCTACATTAACCTATCTCATTTTGCTAAGGACCACAGAGGTTAAGGGATTTGCCCAAGTTACCCAGTGGGTAGAACTGGGAGTCCATCCTAGATCTAACCCTTGGTCCAGTGTTCATTCTTTTATTTATTTCCCTTGCATTCCCAACAGGAAATGATCAAGTGGATGAACAAAGATACCCATTATTTGCAGGAACGAGCCATGAACATCATAAGCAGAGTCTTAAAATATTCATCCAGAAAAATTAAGGGATGTGTAAGTCATAAGAGATTTTTTGCACCCTAATTCTTTTTTTTTTTTTTTTTTGCTTTTTGGAGAAGGGAAGGCAGGGCAATTGGGGTTAAATTACTTGCCCAATGTCACGTGGCTAGTAAGTGTTAAGTGCCTGAGGTCAGATTTGAACTCAGGTCCTCCTGACTCCAGTATCAGTATTTTATTCACTGTGCCACCTAGCCACACCTTTGCTACCTAATTCTGCAGACTGTATTTCTGAAGTGCTCACACTCTCTTCTACCCCAATCCTTCTGCCTATAGGATAGAAAGTGAGTGAAAGGGAGTATGGCCACAAATTTTCTAGTAGGGATTCTTCATCATGTACAGGAGTCAAATTATTCCAAGAGGTTACAAAGAGATTTGTCTAAGGACCTCTGGTGTAACTTGCACCTTGCTATACATGAAGATGAGAGCATTGAAACTACTTCTATAAATTCTTCCTAATGGTATGGAGTTCAAAGCTATAACTAGGCAGGGTGACTAGGGCTTAGTGCCATGGCAGAAAGTTTTGAGGTCACCAAAAGTACCTTCCCTCCCTGGACCCCTCCAACTCCTAATATTGTCGAAAGTTTCTCCTAAATATGCTCCCTCCTCTGCCTGGAGCTAATGCCCTGGCTAAAGTAATCTCATTCTGGGATGCCTCCTCCCTGTTCAGCAGATCTAAAAATCAATGTGTCCCAGGGCACTTCCTGCCTCCCAGCAGCAATAATTCAGATGAACTCCATCATCTGCTGTTGCTGCCATCTACCCCATCTACCCCGAATACAAAAATAGCTTGCCATATCTCTAATATCTTCCAGTAATTCATTAACCATAATTAAATGAATAATTCATAATTAAATTAGTAATTTGTTGTGGACATCATCTGGTATCACTGTCTATGCCCTCTGAGATGCCCCATGCTATAGAGAACATATTAAAATAACTGAGTTTTCTCTCCCTCTCTCTCTCTCTCTCTGTCTCTCTGTCTCTCTCTCTCTCTCTCTCTCTCTCTCTCTCTCAGACAAGTATTGATGCTCCATGCATGGGTCAGCTGGCTGCAGAACTGGCCATTTTATGCAATCATGATGATTTCCAAATCGTAATCCAGTCTTCTTTGGCAATATATTACCTCTTCCACATTGTAAAATACCAGAATGGTAAGAGGGTTCTCTCAGCCATTTCATTGTTCCAACATGAGGCAAAGATTTCTGGGCTTCTACTTAACACCTGCTAGGGTAACTTCAATGTCTGAATTCCTTTGATAGCCTGCATTGACCTAAGACCAATACTCTAAATTTTTTTTACACATTCACAAAACCTGGACACCTACCTTCTTTTTCCCTAAATCTCCCAGAAGAACCACTTATCTATCGCAGTTTTGAAGATGGTCATATTTCATTTGCATATTTAGATGCTCTTAGAAGAGCTTTGGAGAAACTGTGGGATTAGATGGGGAGTATTATTACTTTCCCCCATCCAGGTACTATAGGGCATCTTTCAGTGTCCCAGACTTCATGACATGTCCCTCCAGGCAATTGTAAAGGTGTTCACTTTCCCCCAGCTCCTCTCCCACTTTCATACCCTTGTACCTATGAAAAGGGATTGATAGATCATGCACACACACACACACACACACACACATATCTATATCTATATCTATATATATATACACACACAGAAGCACACGCATATATACACACAAACAAATACATATGTATGTATTAAGGAAAAGGTACAGAGAGGGAAGCCCCCTTCATTATTGTCACTCTTTCCCTACAGTTAATGCCTGAATTCTCCATCATAGTCACTGGAATTTGCCTTTGCCTAAAATACTAAAGCTTAGAACTAACTTACTAGAATTTGAAAAGATACATGGCCCCACAGAGAACAGCCAGGTTTTCCCCACATTTTTAGTCTGATACCAAAAAAAAAAAAACATTCCACTATTTCATGGGAGAAGGATATTTTAACATTTGTCATTCACTAGCTTTTCACTCATGTCTGACTCTTCATGACCTGATTTGGGGCTTTCTTGGCAAAGATACTAGACTGGCTTGCCATTTCCTTCTCCAGCTCATTTTACAGATGAGGAAACTGAGGCAAATAGGGTTAAGTGACTTGCCTAAGGTCACACAGCTAGTAAGTGTTTGAAGCCAGAAGAATTGAGGGAGATGAGCCTTCCTCACTGACAACAGGCTGTCGTTGCTCTATGCACTATGGCATCACCTAGCTGCCCTATTTTAACATTAGCTGTTTTTATGATCTATTACTTCAATGTAGAGCAGTATTGTTTGGTGGAAAGAGCGCTAGATTTTGAGTCAAAGGACATTGGCTAAAATCTCAGCTCTGTCAACACCTTGGTCAAGCCACTAAACCTCTGTGGGCCTCAGTTTCCTCATTTGTAAAATTATGGAGTCAGACCAGATGACATCTAAGGGCCCCTCCAGCTCTACATCCACGACTGGAGCAAACTCCTACTAAAACTCATCCAATGGATCCATTCCAGATTTTATTGACTTGCTACCTCTCTGTTTCCCAAACTGCTGACCTACCATTGACTCTCTCAACTGGTGGTATTGTTTTAAACATTCCTTCATGCAGATCAAGAGTCATAGAAGCAGCCCATCAGAGAGCCTGTGGCATGTGGGATCAATCACATAATCTCCCAATTTCCCTATACCACAGCCTGACTTCTTTGAGGCCTAAGCTACTCTCTTCCAAAGTGCTGGTTCTATCAATCTATGCCAATTTGCACACCTAATCTAGCAGTGGAGTCAGCATCATTGAGAAAAGCAATGCAAATTGCTGGGGGATTAAACATTACAGTATTTCCCCCAGAATGCAAACAAGAACATTGACATGAACCCTTTTTTCTATACAGAGGATTTGTGTGCATATGTAATGATGGACTTGCAAGCACCAGAAAATCCCAAGCACTTCGACTCTTCAGAACATGACTTCGTGCCTACTATGTTTCAGAGAAACAATGCTGCTATTGCTATGGTAACTCAACCTTTGATGATTTCTATCCTGTAGACTAAGCATTGAGTTATCTGTGTTTAATGGTACAACATTGTTCAAATCATTTTTTTATTTGAATGTTTCTAACGCATTTCTTTGAAGAAGTATGAAGGAATGATCTATGATCTCATTGGTACAGGCATTTTCTAGTGTGGTAATGTCCTTCAGCTATGCCAGTAGACAATTCATCACTTAATTAGAGAACTTCTTGGAGACAAGGAGAGGTCACACAAATTGTCCAGGGTTACACACCTCATATATCCCAGAGGCAGAATTTGAGTCCAGGGCATCCTAATTCAAAGAACAGCCCCTCTCTCTACCATACTGTGCTGCATCTCTAACATGCTATATTACCTCAGTAAAAAAAAAGTTTGGAAACTGAGGGAGAGAGAAATTGAGTGGAACCTAAAACTTTCTAATGTTTGAGATTGTATAATAAATAAAGTGCTATATCTGGAGTAACAAAACCTGACAGTTTCCCAGCTCCAACACTTGTTACCTTTGTGATCACTGGGAAATATAAAATTCTGAGAGCCACCAGGTGACAGCTGGGTGATAAGGACACCAAAGGTGAAATGCAGCCATCCCAGAAAAAAAGGCATGGTAAGCTCTCACACCAGAGGGATTAATCCTTCCTGAACATCTCACGTCTGCCCCCCCACCATGTTAAGACTTACCTTGACAGAACAGGAAGATGAGAAAAATCTGTTGAGAAAGGCCATTAAGGCAGCTGAAGAAGGTGCTGTGAAGCACTTAGGGCTTGGTCAGATATCACAAGGTCTGTATTCCAGGCCATGGCCAGCCATCCTGATTTTTGTCCTGATGGTGGACTTTAATGACTCTGGAAGACAGAATAAAGATGATGACTTTATGCAACTCTGTCTCACTTAAAATGAATTCACCTGCAAATCAATAATCCCACCGGTCTTCTAAAAGGAAAGACAACAGACATATCTTCTGGTTTGTCATACTTGAATCAACAATTCAACTCAAAACACGAAGCCTTTATGGATCAGGGACTATAATCATGGTAGTATGCTAGAAATTGAGGAAACAAATGTAGTCCACAGGATCCCTGTGGGGCCCAGCTTTATGTTTCCTCCTCATTCCTGAAAGGGACAAAGTCAACAAACCTCATGGATTGCCCTGTTTCCATAACCTGGGCTCTTAAGGTAGGTCTTTCTCTTCTCTCTAGTCTCCTCCCTTCACTCTCCTTCTCTTTGTCTATGGTTTTGTCAGTTTGCCTTTCTCTCTAAAAGAGGAAATGCTTAGCCTCAAGCCCCACTTCCTTCACCCCAGTTCCAGACTCTGGGTCATTTCAGCCAATAGAAATTAAAGAAAGACTCAGTGTACGAGAGACAGACAGAAAACCCCAAGGGTTTTCTTGTTGTTTTCCAAGTTTAACTATGAAGCCTATAGAATAAATGTCTTATAAAATACACTCCAGAGGGTCTCTGACAAACAAGCCAGGAGTGGGGCCCCAGTCTATGTACTTGTGGAATGGGTGGGTGATGGGGTTGTGGGTTTCTCCTTAGTGCTTAAAGCAAAGCCTGGATGACTCCTTTGGGGGGTACTTATCAATGGGGATTCTTTTTCTAATATAAATTGCCCTGGCTGGTTGTTGAGGCATCTTCCAAATCTGAAACTTTGCGATCCTTTTTTGTATTCTTTTCTTGTGGAGCCCTCAACTTCAAGAGGTAATGAGTATACTTTTGAATAGTTTTAATCATTAGGAAGTTATGTAAATCAGCCTCACTCGAAGCTCTCATCCATTACCCTTTATGTTTAAGTAGAGGAAATTTAATTCCTCTGCCACAGGGTAGTCCTTCAATAGTTGAAGAAAGCTGTCATGTCCTTTCTAATTATTCCTTTGCCCAGGCTGAATAACCCAGGTTCCATCAGCCAATCCTCACATCACATAATCTTGAGGCTTTTCTCCATTCTAGTCAGCTTTCACTTGATTTTCTCCATGCCATCTTTAATTGTTAATATGAAATATGAGTCACTCAATATTTTTCTTATGATGTTGTTGCTTCATGATGTTGATTCTAGTATCCTTCCTTGTTGAAGAGTAGCAGTGACATCAGGAGGGTGATGTGTTGACTTGCAAGTCAATTGGATTTAAATGATAGTCAAAAAGTGGAGGCAAATGTATGCCATTATTAGCTGAGCCAGGAGGACTGGAGATGGCTCAGGATGCAGCGGAAGACCTTGGCCCTTTTATTAATAATAATAAAAATCAAACTGGAAAGGGAAGACTCTCAGGGTTGCTGGTCAAAAGAGAAACAGTTAACAATTTGCATTCACTCTGAGCCAGGAGGGCCCAAAAAATTACCATTAAGTACTGCTTGGTCAGGGACTTATTGTACAATCCATGAGATCCAGGGTGAAATGGATTTAAGGCTTGGTCTTTGAGAAAGAAATCTAGCCAGTAAACCCCGAAGAGGGGAGGGGAGAAGAGGAGAAGCTGAGTCTGCAACTGGCCAGCTGGGTCCCTATTCAGGCAGCTTGGACTCCTCACAGGTTGTGGTTTGTCCTTCATTCTTTTTTTTTAAACAAATGCTTTATTAACTTCTGTTTTACATCATTCATTTCTGCCAGATTTTGAACAATCATTCCCCCCCCCCCGTTGTTCCCCTACCCACCCTCCAAGAATAGCAGTCCCGAAAGATATCGCTTCCTCCAATCTGCTCTCTCCCATACCTTCTCCCATAGCCCCTTCGACTTTTCCGTTAGAGGAAGGTGAATCTTTGTGTCCCCAATGCCTGCACATCTTATCTCCCAATTAAAAGCAAAAGAGTATTAATAATAGTATTTTTATATATTTGAAACATTTAATTTTAAGACCTCGAATTTCAGATCCATTTCCTTCCTCCCTTGTCACCCATTCCCTCTGGGGATATAAGTAATTCAGTATATGTCATACATGTCTAGCTATGCAAAACATTATCATAGTAGATATATTGTACAAGGCTGCTTATAATTCCCTCCCACTCATCCCACCCCCCACCTGGTCCGTTCCCTACATGATCTTGTCCCTCTTCTATAGTGGGTACTTCCAACCTCCCCTCCCCCCAAGGATGTCCTCCAATCCATCATCCCTCCTCTCATCCCCCTTCCCCCTATTCTGCTGTAGGTTGAGATATCCCATTTAGTATGTATGTCATTCTCTCCCTGAACCAAATTCAATGAGAGTGTGGTTTTGCCTTTTTGCCTTCCTATTCTCCCCCTCCCTTGCAACCACTTCCCCTTGCTTCTTCTACATGAGATAGTTTACCCTACCCTACCCTGTCTCTCCCCATCTCTTCTTGCCATTTTCCTCTCTCACCTCATAATTTCATCCCCTGAGTATTCTCCCTTCCCAACAAATTCAACCTATGCCCTCTATCCATATATAACTGTAACCATATATACACACATTCACATATGTATTCATATGACTACACACCCTTCTTCCATTATTTTCATAGTGAGAAAGATATCATCAGTCACAGTTATTGTTTTTCCATATAGGAATGTAAATAGTTCAACTTTGATAAGTTCCTTTTGATTTCTTTTCCCTGATTACCTTCTCAGGAATCTCTTGCTTCTTGTGTCTGGATGTAAAATTTTCTATTCAATTCTGGTTTTTTCCTCAAGAATGCTTGAAAGTCCTCTATTCCACTGAATGACCATATTTTCCCCTGAAATAAAATACTCAGTTTTGCTGGGTAGGTGACCCTTGGGTTGTTTCCCAATTCTTTTGCCCTCTGGAATATCATATTCCATGCCCTTCCATCCCTCAGTGTAGAAGCTGCCAGGTCCTGGGCTATTCTGATTGTGTTTCCACAATATTGAAATTGTTTCTTCCTGGCTGCTTGTAGTATTTTCTCCTTGATCTGGGGATTCTGGAACCTGGCTATAATATTCCTGGGAGTTTTCTTTTTGGGATCTTTTTCAGGAGGTGATCTGTGGATTCTTTCAACCTCTATTTTGCCCTCTGGATCTAAAACATCAGGGCAATTTTCCTTGAGAATTTTTTGAAGGGTGATTTCTAGGTTCTTTCTTTGATCATGGCTTTTGGGTAGTCCGATAATTTTTAAATTGTCTCTCCTGGATCTATTTTCCAGGTCAGTGGTTTTTCCCATGAGATATTTCACATTGCCTTCTAATCTTTCATTTGTTTGGATCTGCTTAACAGCATCTTGATTTCTCATAAAGTCATTAGCTTCCATTTGCTCCAGTCTAACTCTGAAGGAATGAATCTCCTCAGTGAACTTTGAGATTCTTTTTCCATCTGGCAAATTCGACTTTTTAAGGCATTCTTCTCCTCATTGCCCTTTTGGGCCTCCTTTGCCATTTGAGTTAGTCTATTTTTTAAGGTGTTGTTTTCCTTAGTCAGGCTGTTTGTTGACACTCATTTCATACTTTTCCTGCATCCTCATTTCTCTTTCCAATTTTTCCTCCACTTCTCTTATTTGATTTTTAAAGTCCTTCTTAAGGTCCTCTATGGCCTGCAACCCACTCATGTTTTCCCCTGGGGTTTTTGGAGTAGGACTTCTGACCTCACAGTCCTTTTCCTGCTCTATGCCCCCAAAATAGGAGTCTAGGGTTGCATTTTTCTGTTTCCTTTGCCTTGGCATGTTGCCACTTAATTGCTTGACTTTTGGGCTTGTTGCCACACTATGGCTTTAAGGCCAGATAGAGGAATTTTCTTCCCGAGCGTGTGGGGGGCAACTTCCGTTTCTGGCAAGCTGTAAACCCACCCACGACTTCTACCCTAGATCACAATCCAGATCCAGGGAGGTTAAAGCAAGAGTGATTACCCCCCCAAGACTGATCGCTGGATCTCCCTACAATTAATTGCAGGCCGGGAGCTGGAGCTGCCTCTGAAAACTACAAAATGGCGTGTCTCCTCAGCTGCTTCTAGCCCCCAGGGGAGGGAGCCGACGCATTCCCCAAATGGTCCCAAAGTCCATAGGACACTAACCTCTTACTTTGTCCTAGGCATGTCTATGTTGATAATTCTGGAGTCCCACAGCTCCTGGTGTTCTGGGGTTCCTCCAGCTGGCTGCTGGCCCTGCCGCCCTGGGGCTAAAACCTCAGCTCATGCGGACCTGGGCTGGGCTCAGCGCTCTGTGCGCTGCGCGCTGCCAGGTCCCAGACCACTTCGCTGGTCCTTCCTGCAGGGCTGCTGGGCTGTCCTCAGCGGGAGGTTAGCTTCTCTGTGTCATTCTGTGGGTGCTGGGGCTCCAGAAGTTGTTCAGAGTCCCCTTTTACATAGTTTGGGAGGAATCTGGTGGCAGAGTGGCTTGGATGAGCTGTTTCTACTCTGCCATCTTGGCTCCATGTCCTTCATTCTTGAAAAGGACAATGGCATCAGAGAGGTTATGACATGACTTGCAGTTGATTTTGATTTGAGGCAGGAAGGGCTGTTCAAGGTCACCAGCCTCACTTTCTCCTCCCGAGCCATCTGGATCCAGGTATCTATCTGACTGATTTGTTTTTTATTAAAGGGGTCATCCTTTGACTAACTTCTTAAAGAGTCTATTCACTGAATGGGCATTATCTCACTCAAAGTGAGAACCTGAAAAGACCTTATCTTAAAAGGCCAAGGTCTCCCAGTGCATCCTGGGCTATCTCCAGTTGTCCTGATCAATATCTACCCACTGGATCCAAATGGCTGTGTGTAGTGGCAACCACACTGCCATACCCAGGATGGCTGCTAGCACGGGTCCTTAGATCTGCTTTACTGGGAAAGAAAGCCGTTTAAGGAGTCAACAATCTTAATTACCTTCACTAATTCAGGGGAAAAGTCAGCACTCTGAACTTCAGAGGAGATGCAAACAGAGAAATAAAGACCAATACACAGGATTCTGCCTGAATCAATTATACACTTTATGTACATTGCTGGGTCAAGAGAGACTTTACATTCCAGCAGTAGGGGAGCTCTGAACAAATGGCCACTCAGAATCTCAACAAGGGAACCACAAGAACCTTCTCATAAGTGAGCCCCCAAAGCAAAATACCAACTCAGAGTATATATACACTTCTCAGAGCCAGAAGGCATCACAACCCTCAGTTGTGATGTTGTATTTTAAGTTGTGAGTTGACTCAGTGCCTAATTAGAAATTAACAAAAGATGTGAAAGCCTTCCTAAAAGCGAGCCTCCCCTAAGCAAGTTTCCTTAATGGGCTCCACATAAGGCCAGTTAATGGGTGGGGATTATCTTAAATTCCATTAACATTACACTCTGGAAGAGAAAGTGAGGCTTGTGACTTTGCATAGTCCTCCTTCATTCAAATCAAAGTCAATTGCAAGAGAGGTTATCATCTCCCTGATGCCACGGTCCTCTTTGAGAATGAAGAACAAACCACATCAGCTGAGTAGTATCTCTCCCCTTTAGTGGGGTTAGTGAAAGAGATTTCTAGAGGAGGAAAAATGGATGCACTACTTTTGCTCTGTGAGAACATAGGATCATATATTTAGAATGGAAAGGACCTTAGAAACCATTGCGCTCAACCTTCTCTTCTTAGAGATGAGGAAACTGAAGAACAGAGAGTTTAAGTGATTTGCTTAGGATCAGACAACTGTTAAGCGTCTGAAGCAGGACATGAACCCAAATCCTTCTGATTCCAATTTGAGTGCACTATTTACCACACATAGTACTGCCTCTGTAAAAAGGGAATCGTCATAGGTTATGATGAGAACAGGTTCCTCAGATATATAGGGGGGTTGTTTTACCCACCTTTGCTACGTAGTTCCATTCCTATGGATTTCATCTTCCATATTTCAGACACTGACATGTGTGTTGTATCCTCCTCCACATGGTATCATTGTGACAGGATGGAATAGAGTCCTTCCATCTCCACCCCAAGTCCTTTTCAATACATCCCTCTTGCCTCTACAGACTCCTGACAGTCTTAGTTTCCACCCATCAGCACCATGTCCAGTCTGGGTTTGCACAACCATGGTACAGAGAAGTAAATATGTTGTATTCCCTCTTACCTTTATTGTATTCTGTCTCCCTTCTAAATTCATAACCCTATACAGATATTCTTTCTGTCTTTATTTTGCTCTAGAGAAAGAATCTGCATTTTATGCTAAGGAATCAGGCTTCTCTCTGACTGATGGGCTGTTTCCTTTTTGGCTTCAGTGTATAGGCGAATACTTGCCATCATACCTGCTGAATGACTTTGTCTATGGTCTTCTGAAGAAAATTTGCAACTCTCCATTGAAGACTGCAGATAAAGCAACAACCTTGTTGAGACTGGTTCTAGAGGACTATGGATCTAAAGTGACCAGGGTAAGAGCCTTGGTTAATGATAGCAAAGTACAGATTCACTTGGGTTGTTATCATTTTGTTTTTTGGGGGGAAGCAGGGAAGTCTACCATAATACACATCCTTTTTAGTCCTTTTTTCTGTCCTTGTCCCTTGTTATAACTCATAGGATGATGGATTTAAAGTTGGAAGGGACCCTTAGAGGTCATCTACTCCAACCCCTTCATGTTATATATAAGGAAACCAAGACCCAAAGATGTCATGTGCTTTACTGTGGTAGGATACAAACTCAGATCTTCTTGACTGAGCTCTCTACCTGTCATTGATTTATACTCAGATAATAAGGTTTTCAAGGGTCCTCAATTGTAAGGGTCTTTACTGAACCTTATACAAGAAATGCAATGGTATAGTAGAAGGAGCATGGAGTCAGAGGACCTGGTTTGAATCTTGGGTCTCTCTCTATGCTACTTGTGGAATATCTTCACCACTATGACCATTAGATTCCTCACCTACATATTAAGGGCAGTGATATCCTTCATCTCTAAGACTCTGTTTTGTTCTAAGTCTATGATCCTAGAGAGTATTAATTTATAAGCTTTCTACTTTATACAGGAATTCATCATATACCACCACACATGGTCAAGGTGTTATAACTAAATTTGTTACAACAATGTACTTGTTTTTTTTAACAAATGCTTTATTAACTTCTGGTTTACGTCATTCATTTCCACCAGATTTTGAGTTACAATTCTCCCCCATTTTTCCCCCTACCTACTGCCCCAGAATAGCAGTTCCACAAGATATCCCTTCATCCAATCTGCTCTCTCCCATATCTTCACCCATACCCACTTCCACTTTATCATTAGGGCAAGGTGAATCTCTGTGCCCCAATGTCTCCACATCTTATCTCCCAATTACATGCAAAATGGTATTAATAATAGTATATATATATATATATATATATATATATATATATATATATATATATATATATAATTAAATGTTTCAAATATATATATATATATATTTGAAACATTTAATTTTAAAACTTCGAATTTCAGATCCATTCCCTTCCTCCCTTGTCACCCACTCCCTCTGGGAAGATAAGCAATTCAGTATGTGCTGTACATGTATAGCTATGCAAAACATTACCATAGTAGATATATTGTAAAAGGCTGCTTGTAATTCTCTCCCACCCATACCACCCCCCCACCTGGTCTATTCCCTACTTTGATCCTGTCCCTCTTTGAAAGTGGGTACGTCCAACTTCCCCTCCCCCCAGAAACCCCTTCCCTCTATCATCCCCCCTCTTGTCCCCCTTCCCCCTACTCTTCTGCAGGGTGAGATATCCCATTTAGTGTGTATGTCATTCTCTCCCTGAGCCAAATTCAATGAGGATATGGTTTTTCCTTTTTGCCTTCCTGTTCTTCCCCTCCCCTGCAAATACTTCCCCTTGCCTCTTCTACATGAGATAGTTTACCCTACCCTGTCTCTCCCCATCTCCTCTTGCCACTTTCTTCTCTCATCTCTTAACTTCATCCTTTAAGTATTATCCCTTCCCACCAAATTCAACCTGTGCCCTCTATCCATGTATACCTGTAAACATATATATACACATTCACATATGTGTTCATATGCCCATATACCCTTCTTCAACTATTTCTATACTGAGGAAGGCTTCATCAGTCACAGTTATTGTTTTTCCATGTAGGAATGTAAATAGTTCAACTTTGATAAGTTCCTTTTGATTTCTTTTCCTTGATTACCTTCTCAAGTATCTCTTGCTTCTTGTGTCTGAATGTCAGATTTTCTATTCAACTCTGGTTTTTTCCTCAAGAATGCTTTAAAGTCCTCTATTCCACTAAATGACCATATTTTCCCCTGAAACAAAATACTCAGTTTTGCTGGGAACGTGATTCTTGGTTTTAATCCCAGCTCCATTGCCTTGCAGAATAGCATTTTCCATGCACTTTGATCCCTCAGTGTAGAAGCTGCCAGGTCCTGTGCTATTCTGATTGTGTTTCCACAATATTGAAATTGTTTCTTCCTGGCTGCTTGGAGTATTTTCTCCTTGACCTGGGAATTCTGGAACCTGGCTATAATATTCCTAGGAGTTTTCTTTTTGGGATCTTTTTCAGGAGGTCACCTGTGGATTCTTTCAACCTCTATTTCTTCTTCTGGGTCTAAAACATCAGGGCAATTTTCCTAGAGAATTTCTAGGTTCTTTCTTTGATCATGGTTTTAAGGTAGTCTAATAATTTTTAAATTATCTCTCCTGGGACAAAAGCTGACGGGAGGGAGGCAGTGGAGGTGGGGCCACGCAGGGGCGCCAGGAGCTCGAGCCCGGGGGGGGGGGGCCGCCCCGTCCCTCTCCCTGTCCCCGTCCCCCTCCCCGCCGCCTACACCGCTGCCAATGCTGCTCCCGCCACCGACGCTGAGGGACGGCCCGAGCTGGGGCCGGGAGCTGGAGCAGAAGCAGGCCTGGGCCCCGGCCTGGGGACCGCACCGGTTCTGGCCTCTGAGGAAGAAGAGATGGTGGCTGTGGAGCTGGCTTCACCCCTGCTCCCAAAAAAGAGTGCTCTTCCACCTGGGCAGCTAGAGCAGGCCACCAGCAGGTTGGGTAACAAGATGTCTCCAGAGATCCCCCATGGGAGCAAACAAGAGCCCCCGGATCTCAAGGCTCAGAATCTGACAACATGTGAGGTGTGTGGTGCTTGTTTTTTTTTTTTTAATTAAACAAATGCTTTATTAACTTCTAGTTTAAATCATTCATTTCCACCAGATTATGAGTTACATTTTCCCCCCATTTTTTCCCTACCCACCACCCCAGAATAGCAGTCCCACTAGATATCGCCTCATCCAATCTGCTCTCTTCCATATTTTCTCCCATACCCCATTCAACTTTGCCATTAGGGAAAGGTGAATCTCTGAGCCCGACTGCCTGGACATCTCATGAAACATTTAATTTAAAAAATTCGATTTTCAGATCCATTCCCTTTCTCCCTTGTCACCCACTCCCTCTGAGAAGACAAGCAATTCAGTATGTGTTGTACATGTTTATCTATGCAAAACATTACCATAGTAGATATATTGTAAAAGACTGCTTATATTTCCCTCCCACCTGTCTCACCTCCCACCTGGTCCATTCCCTATTTTGATCCTGTCCTTCTTTGATAGTGGGTACTTCTAACCTCCCCTCTCCCCAGAATGCCCTCCCCTTCATCATCCCTCCTTTCATCCCCCTTTCCCCTACTCAGGAGAGTGAGTGAGGGTAAGATATTCCATTTAGTATGTATGTGATTCTCTCCTTGAGCCAACTTCAGGGAGAATATGCTTTTGCCTTTTTGCCTTCCTGTTCTTCCCCTCCCCTACAACTACTTCCCCTTGCCTCTTCTACATGAGATAGTTTGCCCTACCCTGTCTCTCTCTATCTCCTCTTGCCACTTTCCTCTCTCACCTCTTGACTTCATCCTTAAGAATCATCCCTTCCTTGGGGTGGCTAGGTGGCACAGCGAGCAGAGAGTCAGCCCTGGAGCCAGAAGGACCCGAGCTCGGATCTGGCCCCAGACACCCAACACACAAACAAAAACCCAGCCACGTGAACCTGGGCAAGTCACCCAACCCCAGTTGTCCTCCAAAAAAAAAAAATAAATAATCATCCCTTCCCATCAAATTCAACCTGTGCCCTCTATCCATGTATATCTGTGAACATATGCCATGTACCCTTCTTCAATTATTTTCATAATGAGAAAGGTTTCATCAAACACAGTTATTGTTTTTCCATGTAGGACTGTAAATAGTCCAACTTTGATAAGTTCCTTTTGATTTCTTTTCCTTGATTACCTTCTCAAGCATCTCTTGCTTCTTGTGTCTGAATGTCAAATTTTCTATTCAACTCTGGTTTTTCCTCAAGAATGCTTGAAAGTCCTCTATTCCACTGAATGACCATATTTTCCCCTGAAACAAAATACTCAGTTTTGCTGGGTAGGTGACCCTTGGGTTCATTCCCAGCTCTTTTGCCCTCTGGAATATCATATTCCATGCCCTTCGATCCCTCAGTGTAAAAGCTGCCAGGTCCTGGGCTATTCTGATTGTGTTTCCACAATATTGAAATTGTTTCTTCCTGGCTGCTTGTAGTATTTTCTCCTTGATCTGGGGATTCTGGAACCTGGCTATAATATTCCTGGGAGTTTTCTTTTTGGGATCTTTTTCAGGAGGTGATCTGTGGATTCTTTCAACCTCTATTTTGCCCTCTGGGTCTAAAACATCAGGGCAATTTTCCTTGAGAATTTCTTGAAGGGTGATTTCTAGGTTCTTTCTTTGATCATGGCTTTCAGGTAGTCCAATAATTTTTAAATTATCTCTCCTGGATCTATTTTCCAGGTCAGTGGTTTTTCCCATGAGATATTTCACATTGCCTTCTATTCTTTCATTTGTTTGGATCTGCTTAACAGCATCTTGATTTCTCATAAAGTCACTAGCTTCCATTTGCTCCAGTCTAACTCTGAAGGAATGAATCTCCTCAGTGAGCTTTTGAGATTCTTTTTCCATCTGGCAAATTCGGCTTTTTAAGGCATTCTTCTCCTCATTGCCTTTCTGAGCCTCTTTTGACATTTGAGTTAGTCTATTTTTTAAGGTGTTATTTTCCTCAGTCAGGCTGTTGACTGTCATTTCATACTTTTCTTGCATCTTTTTCATTTTTCTTCCCAAATTTTCCCCCACTTCTCTTATCTGCTTCTTAAGGTCCTCTATGGCCTGTAGCCAACTTGTATTTTCATTTGGGGCTTTTGGTGCAGGAGTTCTGACCTCACAGTCCTCCTCCATGCTTTGAGCCTCTTTGCCCCTAAAATAGGAGTCCAATGTTGAACTTTTCTGTTTATTTTGTTTCGTTTGCCTAGGCATATTGCCACTTAATTACTTGATTTTGGGGCTTGTTGCCACAGTAGGACTCTGCCACCAGACAGGGGAGCTTCTGCCCAAACGTGGGGTCTTCACAACTTCCGCCAGTTGGGTGGCCTCTGTAAAGCCTCCACCCACTCTGGCAAGTTGGATACCCACCCCAAACTTCCCCCCCAGACCACAATCCAGATCCAGGCAGTTTAAAGCAAAAGCGATTAACCCCCAGACTGATTGCTGGATCTTCCTACAGTTCGCAGACCAGGAGCTAGAGCCACTACTGACGCTGCAAAATGGCTTCTGTGCAGCTGTTTCTTCAGCAGCTTTTTGCCCCCAGGGGAGGAAGCCACGTGTTCCCCAAATACTGGTCCCAAAGTCCATAGGGCACTAACCTCTCACTTTGTCCTAGGCATATCTGTGCTGATTAATTCTGGAATCGCCACAATTGCTGGTGTTCTGGGGTTCCACCAGCCGGCTGAAGGCCTGGCCGCCCTGGGGCTAAAACCTCGGACCTGGGCTCGGCTCTGAGGGCTGCGCAGTTAGTTCCTGGCACGCTGTGCTGCCTGCTCTCAGAGTGCTGTGCTGGCCGCTCCCTGCAGGGTGGTGCTTGTTTTGAGACCCGAAAAGGCCTTTCCAGCCATGCCCGCTCCCACCTGCGGCAGCTAGGTGTGGCTGAGTCTGAAAGTAGCGGAGCCCCCATTGACCTGCTCTACAAGCTGATGAAACAGAAAGGAAAACCTGACAGCAGCCCCTTACCCCCATCCCTGCCCAAGAAATCCGGCTCCCCGAAGGAGGCAGCTGCTGCCTCTCCCCGAGCAGGCCTGCTGACCCTCAGCAAGGCAGTTGACAGACCCCCTGATCCCCCCATCAACAAGGCCATCAAGTCACCCCCTGTCTTCTCATCTAAGGGCCTTTCCCACCCACCAGGCTCCCCTCTCCTCAAGAAGGTGCCGCCTGCTTTGTCGGGGTCCCCCCCACCCAAGAACCCTGAGGACAAGAGCCCAAGCTGCCCCTGAGCCCCCTGTCAGGCTCCCCGAAGGCGCAGTGGCCCCAGCCAGAGGATGAGGGGCCCCTGAACCTCACTTTAGATAGTGATTCGGGCAGAGAGCTTGATTGCCAGTTGTGCGGGGCCTGGTTTGAGACCAGAAAGGGCCTGTCCAGTTACGCCAGAGCCCACCTGCGCCACCTGGGGGTGAGCGACCCAGATGCCAAGGGATCCCCCATAGATGTGCTTCACGAGCTCATCAAGAGCGATGGCTTCCAGACCCGCCTCCCAACAGAGCGGGAGGTGCTGGCAGAGCCTGGGCGGTCTGGCCTTTCGGCCCTCCGGCCCTTGGCCATGGCTCTCTCACTGCTCTCCCCCCCCCCCCGCCCGCCAAGAAGCCCAAACCGAGGGCGTCGGGTGAGGCCAGCCTTCGGGGTAAGCAGGATCTCTCTGCCAGCATATTCTGGGCCTCAGACGTGGAGCTGTCTCTTCTCAATCTCTCATCAGGCCCAGAGCCAGTCAGGGACATCTGTTGTGAGTTTTGTGGTGAGTTCTTTGAGAATCCAAAAGGTCTGTCAAGCCATGCACAGTCCCACCTGCCGCAGATGGGGGTGACTGAGTGGTCAGTTAACGGTTCACCCATTGACACCCTGTGAGAAATCCTAAAGCGCCGGACCCAGCCTCGGGCTGGAGGACCTCCCAACCCAACCTTGCCAGGCCCAAAGGGCCTGGCCAAGGCAATGGGCTCCCTGGAGGCCCGAAGTGCTTCAGAGCTTTGTGTACCTCCCCCCCCCCCCCCGCAAGAAACTGCAGCCATCTAGCAGCCCCTTGGGCCACTCACCAACCACCTCTCCACCCCCAACTACTCGGAAGATGTTCCCTGGTCTGCCACCTCCCTCCCTCCAGAAGAAACTGAAGCCTGACCAGATAAGGATGGAGATCAAAAGGGAGATGTTGGCTGGAAGCCTGCACAGTGAAGGCCACCCATCTGATGGACCCTGGTCACCTCGTGAGGACATGGCACCCCTGAATCTGTCTTCTTGGGCAGAGCCGGTTCGGGACATCCGCTGTGAGTTCTGTGGTGAGTTTTTTGAGAACCGCAAAGGCCTGTCAAGCCATGCACGTTCCCACCTGAGGCAGATGGGGGTGACTGAGTGGTCAGTTAACGGTTCACCTATTGATACTCTTCGAGAGATCCTGAAGAAGAAGGCCAAACCATGTCTCATTAAGAAGGAACCTGCTGCAGGAGAACTACCCTCACCCCTTGGTGAGGATGGGCCCAAATCCCCTGGGAAGGTGCTTCAGGCCCTGTCTCTGACCCCATTGGCTGGTCGTCCCGGCAAGCCTGGGCCTGGCTCTGCCATTGTACCCCGGTAGATGAACCTCTCACCTCTTGCCACCAAGCCTGGTTTTCTCACTCCCATGGCAGCAAAGCAGCCACTGCCCGAAAATCGACTTCTCTCTGGGGAAATGAAGCCTAAGACCTATATACAGACAGAGCTGCCCTTCAAGACCAAGACCATTCATGACAAAAGCTCACACACTTCCAGCAAGGCCTGTTGTGAGCTCTGTGGCCTCTATTTTGAGAATCGTAAGGCACTGGCCAGTCACGCTCGGGCTCACCTGTGACAGTTTGGGGTGACAGAATGGTGTGTGAATGGCTCCCCAATCGAGACACTGAGCAAGTGGATCAAACACAGACCCCAGAAGGTGGGGGCCTACCGAAGCTATATCCAGGGTGGCCGGCCCTTCACCAAGAAGTTCCATAACTCAGGCCATGGGCGAGATGGGGACAAACGAATGTCCCTCACCTTTGCTCCCAACAACCTCACCCTGGTGAACAAGAATCTGGGGGGTGAGCTAGGACCTGGGGAAGCTGGCCGGATTGGAGATGGTGGGGAGCGTCCCCTGGCATCCTCACCTCTGGCTTTGGTGAAGGCAGAGGAACACCAGCGGCAGAATATCAATAAGTTTGAGCGCAGACAAGCCCAACCTCTGGATACAACCCCTTCTCGGGGTGAGGAAGCCAGTGACTTTCAGCAGAAGCTGGAGGAAGTTCGACAGCCACCTCCCAGAGTAAAGCCTGTCCCCTCACTGGTCCCCCGGCCTCCCCAGATGTCTTTGGTGAAGTTTGTGGGCAACATCTACACTCTGAAATGCAGGTTCTGTGAAGTGGAGTTCCAGGGTCCCCTCTCTATCCAGGAGGAGTGGGTACGGCATCTCCAGAGGCACATCCTGGAAATGAACTTCTCCAAAGCAGAGCCCCAGCCAGTGGAGCCTGAGGCCCCTGAGGCACAGACAGTGGCAGAGGCTCAGTAACAGGAGGCAGTGTGAAGCATTCCAGAGCCACCTCTCTTCCTTTCTCTCTCTGTTGGTTTCACCCTTTCTCTCTTCACCAACCTCCTCTGTTCCATTTCCAAAGGAGCAAGTCACAACCTCAACACTCAGGCCCAGGCTCAGGCCCTGGTGCCCTAAGCGTGAACACTACAGATGATGATGAGCTATTTTCCTGGCCTTCCCTTCCTCTCTCTCCTTCCTCTCTTCCTTGGGCTTGGAAACTACCCTAACCAGGGTGTGATAGTGCAAAGAGGACATTTCTCCCCACAGGTTTTAGGGCAAAACTCATACCCATGAGCACTTGAGTCTTGCTAATGCCAGGAGGGAGAGGTGGCTTGCTTCTTTCTGTCTGTGGTCAAGCAGATTAGAAATCTGCAGAGAGCCATGGAGAATAGTTCCTCTGTTGGGACCCTGAGGGCTGGAGACAGAGCAAGGCAGTCAGTCTCCACTTGGTTAATTGTGTGTAGAATCCCAAAGCCCCTGTCTGTTTGCTGCCTCAGGAACCAGGTGGTTAATAATAACTACCTGGTTCCTCCTTTGCCCCAGGTTGGCTGCATGATAGTCGTCACTACTTCTGACCTCTCCCTAAACCCCCAGACACAACCCATCCTCCACACACTCCCAGGGCATCTTGTTTCATGGGGGAATCTGCCCTTCCCTACCCTCCTCCCTTCTTCCTTCCTTTTTTCCCTTCTCTATTCTACTAGATGCCTGATCAAATGAGTGCATCATTCCCACGGTGCTTGCTCTAGGGCCCTCTTAATGCCTGGTGTGGGGGTCAGCATTGACCTCAGGCCTTCCACAATGCCTAGGCTGGGGGGCACTGACAGCCTCCAATGCCACGGAAATCACTGGTGGCCCCCCAAACAGCCTGAGGCCCTGAGAGGGGTTTTCCCTGAGAAGAATTAAACTCAGAGCTGACAGCTTTCTCCTGCCAAGTCATTTCCCCAAAGATCAGCAGGGGGTACTTTAGAGGCCCCCTCCCCTTTCCCCACTCTGGGATGGGACTCTGTTTTCCCCCCATCTCATCCCCTCTTTCACTATTGCTTTTTATGTATAGCTTCCTAGACCTTCCACTTTTTTAAACTAGTTTTGTGTAGAGAATAAGGAGCATTGATTTTTATTTTGGAGTCCTGGGCCAAGTAAAGCTGGGAGGCAATTGACCTTTAAAAAAAAATTATCTCTCCTGGATCTGTTTTCCAGGTCAGTGGTTTTTCCCATGAGATATTTCACATTGCCTTCTATTCTTTCATTTGTTTGGATCTGTTTAATAGCATCTAGATTTCTCATAAAGTTGCTAGCTTCCATTTGTTCCAGTCTAACTCTGAAGGAATGAATCTCCTCAGTGAGCTTTTGAGATTCTTTTTCCATCTGGCAAATTCGGCTTTTTAAGGCATTCTTCTCCTCATTGCCCTTTTGGGCCTCCTTTGCCATTTGAGTTAGTCTATTTTTTAAGGTGTTGTTTTCCTCAGTCAGGCTGTTGACCCTCATTTCATGCTTTTCCTGCATCCTTCTCATTTCTCTTCCCAATTTTTCCTCCACTTCTCTTATTTGGTTTTTAAAATCCTTCTTAAGGTCCTCTATGGCCTGTAACCTGCTCATATTTTCATTTGGGGCTTTTGGTGCAGGAGTTCTGACCTCACAGACCTCCTCCTGTTCCATGCTCCAATCTTCTTTGCCCCCAAAATAGGAGTCTAATGTTGCATTTTTCTGTTTATTTTGTTTCCTTTGCCTAGGCATGTTGCCACTCAATTACTTGATTTTTGGGCTTGTTGCCAAGTAGGACTCTGTCACCAGACAGGGGAGCTTCAGTCCCAAACATTGGGGTCTTCACAACTTCCGGAGGTATTAGTTTGGGGTGAAGTTAGTATGGGTGAAGCCCCCATACACTCTTGCAAGCTGGATACCCATCCCACACCCTCTCCCCCCGCCCCAGACCGCAACCCAGATCTAGGGAGGTTAAAGCAAGAGTGATTAACCCCCAGACTGATTGCTGGATCTCCCTACAGTTCGAAGACCAGCTGAAGCTGCAACTGAAGCTGCAAAATGGTGTCTGTGCCTCAGCTCCTCAGCCACTTCTTGCCCCCAGGGGAAGAAACTGATTCATTCCCCAAATACAGGTCCCAAAGTCCATAGGGCACTAACCTCTCACTTTGTCCTAGGTATATCCGTGTTGATAATTCTGGAATCACCACAACTGCTGGTGTTCTGGGGTCCCTCCAGCAGGCTGCTGGCCCTGCCACCCTGGGGCTAAAACTGCAGCTCACTTGGGCCTGGGCTCAGCTCCCAGAGCATTTCGCTGGCCACTTCCAGAGTGCAGCTCTGGCTGTTCCCTGACAAGTTGCAGGGCTGTCCTCAGTGAGAGGTTAGCTTCTCTGTGTTGTTCTGTGGGTGCTGGAGCTCCAGACGTTGTTCAGAGTCCAACTTTTACATTGTTTGGAAGTGGTGTGGGGGAACAACATACTTATTAGCACATATTTCTTTATCAATTTACAGTTTATAAACCACTTTTCTCACAATAGTCCTGTAAGGTAAGGACTTCAAGTATCAGAGCTGTACCTAGCTGAAACCAAAACTAGGTCAAACTCATCTGAGTGAGAGAGGAGACCATGAAACCAGCTGAGAATACAATTGTCCTACTGGATATCTAGAGCATTGCAGGGGAGAGGCATAGTGTTGATTCAGAAGAGAGTCTCTGAGGAAGAAAGGTTTATTGTGCAAAGAATAAGTCCCATATAGGGTGCAATCATGCTAGTGTGATGATTAAAAATGTCCAAGAGACATAGTTTCTGGGTAATTTAATCATTTTATTAATAAGGTAAGCCTGTTATTAACAAATGAATGGTCATTTAGACATCTCTCTTAGACCAAAGACGATCATGGCAGTAGGCTCACTATTCAAAGAGTAGGTATTCTTGAGGGGTGGCAATCAACTCTGTTTGGATAACATAATGGAAGGTGAGTTGAATGAAGGACTGAGAGTGATATCATGTCACACTTGGCCCGAGAAACTATCTTCATACTCAGACTTGGATTTTCTAGACAAAAGGATCTGTCTCCACCTAAGCTTGAATAGAACTCAGTGGGGTTCCTCACCTTAGATTAAATTATTTGTAAATGGGGTCTGATCAAGATTAAGAAGAGTTAATTCAATCTCATTATCTGTAATGTCCTTACAGAGACTGAACTTTTAAAATCAGGACTTTGGAATAAGAGAACTCTGAATCTCCCCCAGATTATTGGTTATTAATAATTGTTTCTCTTACTGGTAAGGTGCAGCTGGTATCCCAGAGAGTCTCAAGAGTATGATTGCTTTCACAGAACCCATAAAAACATGAGGTGAAACACAGGGATAGTGGTTGATTTGCCGAAGGATCATTGAAAGACACTTTCCCAGGGAAGAAAGTATAGGATCCAGAGGCAAAAATCCCATTTCCCCCAGGTTAGTTAGACTCTACCTAGTATTATTATCTCCAATTATTAGATGAGGAAACCAAGTCCCAGAGATAAGTTAAAGCACTTGATTAAAGTCACATGACTTATGGTGAAGTTGGTTTCTGTTTCTATGTCTTCAGTCTTAACTCCTGATGGAAGCCAGGAAATGAGGAGAGAGAGAGCTTTCCACACATAAAGGAAAGCAAATGAAAACATACAGTTTGGAGAAATATCTAGTGCAAGGAACAGCAAGAAGTCCAGTATCACTGGATCACAGAATACATGGAGGGGGAGTAAGATGTAAGAAGCCTAGACAAATAGAAAGGGGTTAGAAATTAAGGGTTTTAAAAGTCAAGGAAAAGCTTTTATATTTGACACTGAAAGTGTTAGGGAGCCACTGGAGTTTGAATGGGGAGGGAAGGTGGAAGAGTAGTGATGTGGTCAGAACTATGCTTTAGGAAGATCACTTTGATAGCTGAGTGGAGATAAACAATATGAGAGCCCAGGACAGAGCCTTGGGGGAAACACTCTGTTAGTGGGTGACTCCTGGATAAAGATCCATCGAAGGTGACTAAGGAGCCATCAGGTAGGAGTACCAGGAGATGGTAGTGTCACAAAAACAAAGGGAAGAGAGAATCAATGAGAAAAGGGTAATTCATAGTGTCAAAAAATGCAGAGCAGTTCTGAAGAATGAAGATGGAGAAAAAGGCATTATGTGTGGCCACTGATAACCTTAGAAAGAATGGTTTCAGTTGAATGAAGAGCCAGACTACAGATAGTTAAGGAGGGAGTGAGAGAAAATGGTTAAAATGCCTTGCATTACCGATCTGATGAGGATTTTTGTGAGGATCAAATAAGAAAATGTATGTTATAAATGCAAATAACACCAATATTGGTAGCATTGAGGAATCATACTGGGTAACACACAGATGGAGTTGTTCATCAAGTTATTTTAAATGATTTCATGAAACTGACATACTTTATTGATCATGACAGAATTGATAATAAAACATCAGGCATTTATTAAGTGCTTACTGTATGCAAGGCACTGTTCTAAGTTCTATGGCTAGAAAGGCAAAAATGAAAGAGCTTGATTCTACTAACGTTTACGTGTAATTTGAATCCTCAAGTCAAATCAACAAACATTTACTAAATGTCTCCTGTTTTCCAAGCATTATGCTAAGCACTGGAGAGATCATTAAAAATCAGGTTGTCAGGAAAACCCTCCTATAGGAGGTTGAACCTGAACTGACACATTTTCAAGGAATTTTACAATAGATGGATCTGATTTTATCATTTTTATCAAACCTGCAGGTTTATGTCTTCCCTAAATATAATATTTTTAGCATAAAATATTTTAGTTTTACCCTTTTTCCCATGAAGAGGTTTAAATTCTTACATCCAGTTCTTGATTTCCATCCTCCAAAGACAGGTGAATTTTGTGACGTTTTGCCAGAACCTCAAGAAATTTAGTGCCATATCATTCATATCAAAACAATAGGGAGAACATCAGAGGAAACAGTTTCTGATGTACTATTTCTCTTCCAGGCAGCTCATATTGTGGATTATATCCATAAGCAATTGACTATTGAGTCACCTAACATTCTAAGACATGCATTGCTGCAGATGGTCTCCTTGTTGACTCGCTGCTACCCTCAAAAAGTTGTCTTTCAACTTTTGGATTATATGTTTCCAGTAGACAGGTGAGAAAATTTTGTTAAGGGCATGTTCACCTAGACCTTGTAAATGTTGCTTTCTTGATGCCTGTATTTTAGGAACATCATCATCCCTTAAAACAGCAGTGGATTTTTCTGGAATTTTCTCATTCTTCTTGAGGAAAGTCTTGGAACATCTACTGGAATGGTGCAAAGTGTTCTTTTGGTTTACCAAGAGGAGGGGTCTCACTTCCACCCACTAGTAAGACAAACTGAAATTTTAGTTCCTCAACCACACATGGAAGTTTCTAGTTATCTATTCCCTTAATTCATAGTATGATCCAGGGCTATATGACCTGGGAGTTTTGAGAATGGAAAATGTGTGGCATAGGAATGTGCAAGAGAAAATTTAACAGGGAGCCTGGTAGGGGAAGAGTCAAAGAATAGAAAGTTTTTCATGGAAAGAACAACACTCAAGATTCCTGATTCTTCTTAAGACAAGTGCATGTTCTCTCTTGATCATCTCTCATTTTTATATAGAGTTGATTACACGTTTTCTCCTCCATTAGCCTGAGAGCAGGAACTGTCTTTTGCCTTTCATTGTATCCCCATAGCACAGTACCTGGACCATACAAGTTCCTTTATAAATGTTAGTTTACCCACTCATTGGCAGTAAACTATAAATATCAGTGTGAAGGTAATAAAAAGAGGGGATAATTAGAACCAAGTGAATATAATTAGACCCTGTTTCCAGGCAAAAAATGAATAAATCTCAACACTAAGACTTAAATGGCAAAAAATGAGGGTAGGACTAGGACTTTCCATTTGGGGAGGTCATGTGGAATAGCAGGAATCAGTATCTCTGGCTCTGCTCACATACTAGCTGTAGCTTCATCTATATTACTACCCTCCTCTGGGTCTGAGTATCTTCATATGAAAATAAGGGGGTTAGCCTAAATGATGTTCAAGTTCCCTTCCAATTCTAAGTGTCCTTTGCCTCTGATTATTGGCCAGAGGGAGCCTGAAAATTAAACATCTGGAGAGGACAGTTTAACAGTTAAGAGATTAGGTGGAGAAGCATAATTCAAAGTCAGGACTATCAGCCTTCATTCAAGGGAGTAATGAGGGGAGAGTGGGATACCAAATTAGGCAATGGAGTTCTAAGTAACACGTTAGACCAAAGTCTACATAATATAAGTTGGATAAAAGGAGGCAGACCTGAGAGTAATGGCAGTCCAAGATGGCATAGATGGTCAAAATCTGGAGGATTAAATAGAAAGCACTAGTCTAGGAAACATAAGGGTAGAAGGAACCAAGGGACTAATAAGACATGACAGGAGTGAGGAAATTTACACATGGAGGGACTGGTCATTGGGTCAAACACTCTGGCATAGAGGGTGAACTAATAAGGGTTAGCATTCCAGAAAGAGAACAGTAAGGGCCAGGACCAGCAGCAACAATGACCTCGATATTGAGTCAATATCTTCTGAGGTAGAGACTCTTTCTATTTATCCTGTTTAATACCACAGGAGTACCAAGCAATTGGATGGGAAGGGGGTGGTAGTGGACCCACATGTACAGGTACATATGCCTAGAGGAGCAGAATAAGTCAGTGATAAGTCAGAAGTCCCTTACTATGGGGTAGGCAATATTTAGAGGCAAGAGAAGAAAATTGATTTGCCAATTTCACTTTCCTTTGGAATCTTGTTACAACCTTTTCCAAGAAGTTCCAAGAAGTTGAAAAGTCACAAAACCAATTGGAAAAATAAATTATTCTCTCTGTTTGGAAATTCCAATATGATTTTTTGTGTTGTATAAAAAAAGTAAAACCAAGGCTTCTGATTCCTGTCCCTTCACTTGAATGAGTGAAAAAACTATTTTTTGAGCATTTACTATGTACCAGGTAATGAGGATAAAAAAAAAAAAAGACAGTTAATCCCCACCCTTAAGGAATTTGCATTCTAATAGGCAGAAGACAACACATGTAGAGGAGTAGTGCCCAGGGAAGGGAGTTTGGGTCTAAGGAGTGATAGAGATAGTGAGTTGATTCACTGTTCCAAAAGCCAAAGGTGGAAAGTAGTAGAGATTGATATCTATAGTGGAGGGACCCAAGACAAACAGATGATGATATGTCCTTAGGGGATGTCCTTGGTGGATGGCAGGCCAGATGAGATGTAAAGGTAAAGCATGGTCTAGCTAGGGAAAGCCAGTAGCTATAGAAGGCTAATTAAGCTAGTCTGTACTCTGTTCATCTCCAATCAGCTAGGTTTGGCTCTAGGATGGGAGCTCCAAAGATGAGTGTATCACCTCTCCAGGGCCTTGAGGACATGAATCCTAGAGGTCCAGGATACAGAGCTTTGGGTCTCATATGAAGGCTGTAGGTTCGAGGTGGGATGAAATAAGGCAGTGAGATTACCTCAGTAGGTGACCAGGGTACATTCCCATGTTGCTTGCTAAATGCAAGATTAATGTGCACAATGAATTTTAATTTTTTGTGGGGGAACTTTTTAGTTCAGTGCTGGAGATGTGGCAAGCAGTTAGTTCAGAAACAGAGTCCTCACCTCTTGTGCTGAAGACAATCCTGACCGTGCTAAAGGGAAAGCCTGGAGAAGGGGAAGGAAGCACAACTCAAAAGCGTTTTTCCCTTAATGATGCCAACATGATGCCTGTGACAGTAAGTCTTATGTCTTATGTCTGATCACACCTAGGGTCAGTGGCACTAAAAGAGATCAAAGCTTCAAGGGAAGGGGGCAAAGGAATTTACTTCTGTGTGCCGGACACTGTGTTAAGTACTTTACAGATTTTATTTCAGCCCCAGGAGAATTGGCAACCCTGGAACAAAGCCCCTGTTACCTGCCCCTTGGGCCTTCCTGTTGGTCCCCTCTGGGTCAGATTAGTTTCAGAGCTACTTTGCCTCCCAGAAGACTGCCTGGGGACAAAAGGGTAGGCCAAAGAAGCAGTGTGTTGGGAATAGATCCCCACTCCTGCACTGTCAGTCCTTCAGGTGAGAGACAAAGTCAGAGGAAGGGGACAGCTTATCTGGAACTCTAAGACATCTCTAGTGAAGTTTGGAAGGCCTGATGAATCAGACCATCCACATTGCTTGGTGCTGAAGATACAAAGGCCACAGCCATTCTTTGTTGTTGTTCAGTCATGTCAGACTTTTCATGACCCCATTTGGGGTTTTCTTGGCAGAGATACTAGAGTGGTTTGCCATTTCCTTCTCCAGCTTGTTTTACAGATGAGAAAACTGAGGTAAACAGAGTTAAGTGACTTGCCCAGGGTCATAGAGCTAGTAAGTATCTAAGGCTGGATTGAATTCAGTTCATCCTGACTCAAGGCCTGGCACTTTATCCAATGCCACCTAGCATTCAGACACAGTCAGTCTATGAGCATTTATTAAGCCCTTACTATGTGTCAGGCACTATGCTTAGTAGGAAAACAATCCTTGCCCTCAAGGAGCTTATAGTTTAGTAGGAAAGACAATACATAAAAACAAACTGAAAAGGGGAAGGAAGGAAAAAATACCTGGCATGAAGCATGATGAAGCAGTTCAGAATCATATAACCTGGTAAGAAAGGAAAAGATGACAGACCTCCATTTAAAGGAAAAAGCTTTGCAAAATTAAAAAAAGCCAGGTAAATATGAGTTATTGGTACAGTCCTGGGAACATTCATTGCAAAGTGAGTTTTTGTAGTTTGAAAATATCAAGTTTGCTCAAAGCCCAGAGTCTGAACTTTGGAGAACAGATTTCCCTGGGTTATGTCAGCATGATTTTACTCTGTAGGATTTATCTCCCCAGGAAGACAGGGGTTGGGGTGGGTGGTGTCCTTCCTTTTATTAACTAGGACTGATTGAGAGCAGAGAAATGTGAAAACAGGGAAGCCCAGAATCACAGCTGTTTGGGTCTCATTTTCTTTCCTTTTCTTTTCTTGTTTTTCCCCAGGCGGCCCAGGCTCTATGCACCTTACTCTCTGTCCCTGAGTACAAGAAAGCAACAGCCCAGTTTTTCCCCGAGCTGTTAATTTCCCTAATACTACAACTCTATTATAATAGTGAAATGAAGCTAAGAATTACAGAACAGTGGTAAGACATCAATCCTAAGAATGATAGTGAAGTTCTAAAGAGCTATCTATCATCCATTGCTCCCTGTTTTGGCTTATGTAGGAATTTGCCTAGCACAGTATGGGTAATACATTCCTTTTTGCCTCTCCCAACAAGTAAAAGAGTAACATGGACTCTATCATGTTAGTGGGACCAAAATATTCCTCTTTTCAAGGATTTTTAAACTAGGGTTTTTTTAATTTGTTGGGGTTTTTTTTCATAAAAAATATTTTGGATCAACACATAGATATGAAGGACAAAGTGAGAGGTCAGTGCAGTGGGGACGTTGGGACCAGTAGTTGGGAGAGTATTGGCTTTTGCCCCCAGGGCGAGAAGCTGCTGAGATGCCTCTGTGCAAGCCAGCAAAATGTTGCAGCTTCAGCTCCTGGCCTGCAGACTGTCAGAGGACCAAGCAACCAATCTGAGGGGTAATTGCTCTTGCTTTAACCTTCTTGGATCTGGATTGCAGTCTAGAGTGGAGGTCCTGGGGTGTGTGACCAGCTTGCCAGAGCATGTGGAGGCTTCAGAGAGGGCACCCGACTAATAACTCTGGCAGCTGAGAAAACCCCAGCATTTGGGACCAAAGCTCCCCTGTCTGGTGGCAGAGTCCTACTGTGGCAACAAGCACAGAAATCAAGTAATTGAATGGCAACATGCCTAGGCAAAGGAAGCAAAACAAACAGAAGAATCCAACATTAGATTCCTATTTGGGGGACAAAAAGAATCAAACATGGAACAAGAGGAAGATGGTGAAGTCAGAACTCCTGTACCAAAAGCTTCAAGGGAAAATATGAGCTGGTTACAGAGTATAGAAGACTTTAAAAGCAGATAAGAGAAGTGGAGGAAAAATTGGGAAGAGAAATGAGAATGATTCAAGAAAACCATGAAAAGCAAGTTAACAACCTGACTGAAGAAAATAACACCTTAAAAAATAGACTAACTCAAATGGCAAAAGAGGCTCAAAAAGGCTATGAGGAGAAGAACGCCTTAAAAAGCTGAATTTGTTAAATGGAAAAAGAATCTCAAAAGCTCACTGAGGAGAATCATTCCTTCAGATTTAGAATGGAGCAAAGGGAAGCTAGTGACTTTATGAGAAATCAATATGCTGTTAAACAGATCCAAACAAATGAAAGAATAGAAGGCAATGTGAAATATCTCATGGAAAAATCCACTGACATGGAAAAGAGATCCAGGAGAGATAATTTGAAAATTATTGGACTACCTGAAAGTCATGATCAAAGAAAGAACCTAGAAAACATCTTCCAAGAAATTCTCAAGGAAAATTGCCCTGATGTTTTAGAACCACAGGGCAAAATAGAGATTGAAAGAATCCACCAATCACCTCCTGAAAAAGATCCCAAAAAGAAAACTCTTAGGAATATTATAGCCAGGTTCCAGAATTCCCAGATCAAGGAGAGAATATTACAAGCAGCCAGGAAGAAACAATTGCTACCACAATCAGGGTAACACAAGATCTGGCAGCTTCTACATTGAGGGACTAAGGGCTTGGGATATGATATTCTGGAGGTCAAAGAAGCTGGAATTAAACCGAAAATCACCTACCCAGCAAAACTGAGTATCATGTTTCAGGGGAAAATATGGTCATTCAATGAAATAGAGGACTTTTAAGCTTTCTTGATGAAAAAACCAGAGTTGAATAGAAAATTTCACATTCAGATACAAGAAGTAAGAGAAGCATGAGAAGGTAAACAGGGGAAAAAAATCATAAGGAATTTATCAAAGTTGAACTATTTACAATCCTACATGGAAAAATGATAATTGTAACTGATGAAGCTTTTCTCAGTATGAAAATAGTTGAAGGGAATATATATATATATATATATAGTCTTTATTGGAGGGTATATAGGCATATGAATACAGATGTGAATGTGTGTGTATGTGTATATATATATATATATATATGTTTACAAGTATACTTAGATAGAGGGCTCAGGACCAATTTAATAGGTATGATACTTAAAAGATGAAATTAAGAGGTAAGAGAGGAATATAGTGAGAGGAGATGGGGAGATACAGAATGGGGCAAACTATCTCATATAGAAGAGGCAAGGGAAAATGGGTACAGTGGAGGGGAAGAACAGGAAGGCATAAGGGAATCGGTCAACCTTATAATCATTGAATTTGGCTCAAGCAGGGAATGACATACACACAAAATAGGGTATCTCACCCTACAGGAGAGTAGGGGGAAAAGGCATGAGAAGGGAGATGATGGAAGGGAGGGCAGGCTGGGGGGTAGGGAAGTTGGAAGCCCACACTTTTGAAAAGGGACAGGAACAAAGTAGAGAATAGAACAAGTGGGAGGTGGGATAGGAGGGAAGGAAATATAATCAGTCTTCTACAATATATCTACTATGGTAATGTTTTGCATCAGCTACACATGTACAACCTATATTGAATTGCTTATCTTCCCAGTAAGGGTGGGTGACAAGGGAGGAAGGAAATGAATCTGAATTCAAAGTTTTAAAACCAAATGTTTAAATATATATAAAATTAATACTATTTTACATGTAATTGGGAAAGAAGAGGGGATATCCTGGGGGACTGCTATTCTGGGGAGGTTGGTAGGGGGAAAATGGGGAGAAAATTTGTAACGCAAAATCTGGCGGAAATGAATGAAGTAAACCAGAAGTTAATAAAGCATTTGAAAAAAAAAATAAAATAGTACATGGGGCAAAAAAAAATATTTTGATAACTATATTTCCATATAATTGGTTTTCTTTGTAGCCCATTTACTTTATTTTATTTATATAAAAATATTCTAAGAAGACACCACAAGATCCATCATCAGATTGCTGGAAGAGGACATGAAAAATGTTACCCCTATGCTATGTGAATGCTTTTAGAGGTGGGAAACCTGCGGCCTCAAGGCCACATGTGGCCTTCTCGATCCTTGGGTGTAACCTTTTGACAGAGTCCAAGTTTTACACAACAAATCCTTTTATTAAGGGGATTTGTTCTGTGAAGTTTGGATTCTGTCAAAGGGCAGCACGTAGGGACATAGAGGGCCACAGATGGCTCCAGGGCTCAGGTTCCCCACCCTTGTGTTTAATACTATAAAATGTATCTATTGAGGATAGAATGGGCTGGTTATTCTTTGTACTTTGGGAAGGCATCTTTATTGGGCAGTACATACTGTGTATGTATGAGCAAGTGACTTGTGTGTGCATGCAAGTGTGTTTGTACGTATGTGTATTTTGAAAGGAGATAAAGACTCTCAAATATGATAACTAAAACACTGCTGCAAAGCATTTCCAAATCCAACCAATCTCAGTTCAATTCTGTAAACACATATTGAGCACCTATTGTTTGCAGAATACTCTGCTAAATCTAAAGAAAAATGCAAAGTTTAGATAAGAAACAGTCCTCATATTCCTGGAGCTTACAGTTTAGTAGGGAATAATGACAACATACATATAAATAATACATGATCAAGTGTTGTACCAATTAAATGGGACCAAGTAAAGTAATTCAACTTATTGACATACCCTAAATCAGTAGCTGTCAAACTCAAATAATTCCTGCTCCTGCATATTGACTCAGGAAACCATAAATTAGCATTACCTATGTTTTATTGTATTTTTATTTTGTTAGATACTTTCCAATTATATTTAATTATGGTTACAGTTGGTAGCATCATCGTCTATTTGTTTGACACCTTGGCTCTAGATGCATCTAGCTGGCTGAGACTGGAGTCAGAAAGATCTGAGTTCAAATTCAGCTTCAGTCACTTAGTAGCTGTGTGACCCTAGGCAAATCATTCAACCTTTGTCTGCCTCAGTTTTTTATCTGTAAAATAGGGATGAAAAGAGTATGGTTGTTGTGAGCATCAAATGAGATAATACAATTGTTAAAAAGCACTTACTTAGTACAGTGCCTGGAACATAGTGAGCACTATGCAAATGTTAGCTATTATCATTAATTATTATTATTGTCATTACTATATTTTGCAACATTTCACATCTATATGCAGTATATCTTCCTTTTGTTGTTTTCACTTATTTTACCCAATTTCCATTGAGTTCACAAGATTTTTGCTGTTGAATTTCATTAGAAATAAACAGGAATGCCAAGAAGTTATGTGGGTTTATTTTATATCCTGCAACTTTGCCAAATTTATTTATTGTCTCAAGTAGTTTTTTACTTGATTCTCTAGGATTCTCTAAATATATCATCATATCATCTGCAAAGAGTGACAGCTTGGTCTCTTCTTTGCCTAATTTGATTCCTTTGATTTCTTTTTCTTCTCTAATTGCTACTGCTAACATTTCTAGTACCAGACTGAATAAGAGGGGTGATAGTGGACACCCTTGTTTCACCCCTGATCTTATTGGAAATGCTTCTAGCTTCTCCCCATTACATATAATACTTGCTGAGGGCTTTAAATAGATGCTACCTATTAATTTAAGGAAGGCTTAATTTTATTCCTATACTTTCTAGTGTTTTTAATAGGAATGGATTTTGTATTTTGTCAAAAGCCTTTTCTGCATCTATTGAGATATTCCTGTGGTTTCTGCTAGTTTTATTGTTGATGTGATCGATTATATTGATCATTTTCCTAATATTAAACCATCCTTGCATTCCTGGAATAAATCCTACCAGATCAAAGTGTATTATTCTTGTGATAAGTTTCTGTAGTCTTTTTGCCATGTTTTATTTTAAAATTTGCATCTATATTCATGAGGGAAATTGGTCTATAATTTTCTTTCTCTGTTTTATCTCTTCCTGATTTAGGTATCAGTACCATATTTGTGTCTATACTGTAATTTCATAACAGAGGTGAAAACAAAATGTTCTATTGGTATTTTCCCCAAGTGTATTTTCCCCACTGAGTAGTTAGAGAAGGCCAACATTTGACACAGATATATGTATGCATATCTTTCCATGTTTTCCTAAAATCAACTTATTCAGCTATTCCTCATTTGCTAGGCACCCTCTCAAGAATTATAAAACTATGTATATACCTACAAGGAAGAGTAGGGAATGTTGGACACTACTCCACTTTGCCCTTCCCTTCATTGATTTGTAAAGCAGACAACTCAACCTTCCCTTTCCTTCACTGATTTGTAAAGCAGGCAACTCAACCTTCCCTTTCCTTCATTGATTTGTAAAGCAGAGAACACCACCTTCCTCTTCCTTAATTGATCTGTAAACAGGCAGGACCCCCCACCCCTTTCCCCTGATTGATTAATGGGTGGGAGTACCAGCCTAGGGTTTCACACCTGTGGGAAATTCAAATGTACACTGACCAATCACTGTAGTTTCAGCTTACATCACTGTAATTTCAGCTTATGTAGCCAGGATATGGAACCTCTATAAAACTGGCACAATGTCTGTGCCAAAGCACTGTCTGATTTGGGCATGTACCCTGACAGTTCCATGGTAATAAAATCCACTTTATAAATTAAAAAAATAAAATTAAACTATGTATACCCTTTGACCCAACCAATACTAATACCAATGTCAGGTCTGTTTCCCGAGATGATCAGAAAAAAAGGAAAAGAACCTATATGTTCTGAAATATTTATGGCAACTCTCCTTGTGGTGGCAAAGAATTGGAAAGTGAGAGGATGTCTAGCAATTGAGGAATAGTTGAATAAGTTATGGCATATGATTATGATGGAGAGCTACTGTGCTTTAAAAAATGATGAGCAGATTGATTTTAGGAAAACATGGAAAGACACACATGAAATATGAAGAGTGAAACAAACCAAATCACAAAAACATTGTATATAGTAACAGCAATATTGTTTGATGAGTAAATGTGAATGACTAAGCTATTCTGAATTATATGAATATTCAAATCAATTACAAAGGACCCATGAAGGAAGATGCTATCCATCTCCAGAGAAAAAAAAACCTGATATATGAAACTATATACTATATAATTTCGCGTATATCTGTGTCAAATATTGGCCTTCTCTAGTATGGAATTGGGAAAAAGGAAAGAAACTAGCTTAGATATCAAATGTAACCAAAAAATCCAATAAAAATTTTTAAAATAGTTATTGTTGGGACCAAATAAGATAATATTTACAAAGTGCTTAGAACAATACCTAGCATATTGCAGGCACTATATAAATATTCATATAGCAAGGTTGATGGGATCTTACAGAATAATGGGGTTTCCCTGATAAGCTTTCTTGACCCTGATGGA
This sequence comes from Gymnobelideus leadbeateri, assembly GCA_011680675.1. Lineage (NCBI taxonomy): Eukaryota > Metazoa > Chordata > Mammalia > Diprotodontia > Petauridae > Gymnobelideus > Gymnobelideus leadbeateri. The sequence continues at coordinate 37,535 of WOXC01007303.1, read as the reverse complement.
GAAACCACATGGTAATATAAACAGATGAGAAATTACTAGTATTATTTCCTCAAAATAGCCCTGCCATGTAGGTAGACTTAGTAGTATGACATTATTTTATGTTAGAAGATATCTAGGCTTAGAGAAATGGCGACCCCCATCATCATAGAGCTAGTAAGAAGTAAAGACAGCCATAATCATGAAATATTAGATTTAGAAAACTATTTGACTTAAACCTAGGTCTCCTGATCCCAAATCCAGGGCTATACTACTTTGACTTTCCTTAGATGAAAACCCACCCTCTTTTTAAAAGCCATCAGGAGAAAGGAATTTCACAACTTCTTTCATTCTATTTTACTATTTATCTACTCTCACTATGAGAAAGTACTTTCATATAGTTTATTAAAAACCCTTGTGGGACAAGAAATATGACATTTAATTCTTCATATTCTGTCCCCCATAAAAGCTGGAGACCACCTAATCACCTTTCTCTCAAATAGTTCTTGCATAACAAAACCAGCATCATGCATGAGGTTGATCAGCAGGATATGGATATCTTCTTCAAGTAGTCACACTGTTCTTGTTTTGGCAATCTAGCTTTGCCCAGGAGGCTTTGAGGCTTCTACTGAGATCTTCAGGATTGCAACAAGTGGATGATGCCCTTCAGGAAAAGGATTGCTGGAACCAGATTTCTAATATCATATTTCACCGCTATGGAGTCTACATCATTGCCAAGTAAGAGGAAACTAAGTATATTGATAGTAGGCCCTTCCCTACCTTCCCCATTTCCACTAATTCATGAAATAAAAAGGTATTATTACTTAGTCCTCCTTACTCCTGTGAAATTATGGTTGAGATCTGCCTCAGTGTTTGCAGACCTTTTAAATGAACTTTATTTTGTCTTGGTTTACAGAATCTTAGGAAGCTTTCTTGGACATTATCAAGTGTAATCTCCTTTATTTATGCTTGAGAAAGCTGAGGATGGAGGAGAGGAATGACTCCTACCTCTCTGATTTGGTGATTAGGAAGGAAAGGGAAAAACAAGAATGGGAATTGTATTGTGTCATTTTTATGCCTAACTTACTGGGGCTGGTACATAGGTCTTTTATGACCAGTGTCATGAAAAGAACACTAGAATTTGAATCAGGATGTGTGAGTTCTAGTCACAGCTCCACTACTTACTATCTGTATGAATATAGGCAAATGCTTACCTATTATGGGGAATAGTTGTTTAATCTTAAAAAAATGGGGAGAATATATTTACATCAGCTATCTCAAGTTGTTATTAATATAATGTTTTCAAACCCTCAAACAGTATGCAAAAGTGGGTATAACACCTGGGGTCCTAAAATCAGTCTGCAGACTTTTGTTCTGAAAGCCCTTGATACTTTTCATCAGTTCATCTTGATTATCTGAGGTAACCAATAAAAAGAAATCACAGTCCAAGTTGTCTCTGCCTTTATAACCCTGCTCTTTATTCTCGAACCCTACAAAAGTCTCAAGTTCAATAGCAAAAGCATTTAATTAAGACATAAAAGAAGCAGTTTAAAAATCAAGATAATCAAATAGTAGAAATATTCTCTGCTCTCATACATTAGTAGATACTTTCACCACTAATTTTTGAAGTCTAGGATAGAGAAAAAATTTCCTAAGGTGGGAGATGAGAGATGGCAGGAGAACACAAAAGCATGGGGAAATTACCTTTCAGTATATGGAGAGTTTAATAATGATAATCATAATAACTAGGATATTTGTAATGCTTACTATGCATTTGACACTGTGCTAAATGCTTCATTTGTATCTCCTTTGATCTTTAAAAATAACCCTAGCAAGCAGGTGCTATTATTATTTCCATTTTATAAATGAGGATAATGAGGAAAACAAGGATTAAATGACTTGCCCATGTCCAAAGAGTTAATGTATCTGAGATTATATTTAAACTCAGGTCTTTATGATGCCAGGCCCAGCACTCTACCCACTGAACCATCCAGCTACCTTAAGATAAAATAAGACAATGATCAGATTACCCCCCACCTCATTCAAGTATGCTCAGTATCCAGTTTAACTAATTGAAGAGGGGTTCATAACACAAAAATCAGTGTTTTTTTTTATTTTTTTAAAGCAATTGGGGTTAAGTAACTTGCTCAAGGTTACATGGCTAGTCATTATTTATGTGTGGGTGCTCATTTTCTGAGGCCGGATTCGATCTCGGGTCATCCCAACTCCAAGGCCGGCGCTCTTACTCACTGCACCATCTAGCCGCCCCAAAATCGGTGTTTTTTGTTTTTGTTTTCTTGCCACAAGAATTCATCTACTTAGGGGTGTGGGCATTAGATTATGTGGTAGAAATGAATACACAATGATGCCACCAACCCTCAAAATATCAAATAATACTCTCTGGCAACTATTTAGAGACAACAGTTTGATTTGGGATAAATAACCACTCCCTTCCTTTTATTAGCCCCACCTTACCTTCCAACTTTATATTCCTACAAGACATACACATGCCCAGAAATTCTGGGTATGGCAGGGGAATGTTTAGAGTATATCTCCAGAAGCAAGTCTGGTGGCTAGGTTGGATGGTTCTTAATTCATCAGTGTTTCAGTTTCAGGAAATTTAACATCAACCTGAATTTGGGAAACAGATAAATTTGGTACAGGAGATGAGAGAGAGGGAGTAAATAGGAAAGATTACTTTTACTCTCTTTACTATTTCCTCATCGGCTCTCATGAGTTTAATTATCATTTCTATGCAGGTGACTCCTGGATCTACACATCCCAACCTCATTTTTCTCCTCAACTTTAGTTCTGTATCACCAATTTACTTTAGACATGTCCACCTAGATATACCACAGAAATCTTAAATTCAACATGTCCAAAATGGAATGCATTATTTTCCCCCATAGCCTCATTTCCCCCATAGACTCATCCTTCTTCTAATTCACTATTTCTGTCAAGGTGAGGGAAGAGTAAATAATCAAGGATGATTAAGAGATTACAAACCTGGGAGTACTGCTGAAGTATAAAATGAATAATTTGGATAATTTTGATTATTTTAAATTAAAATTTTCTTGTATAAATAAAACCTATGCAGCCAAGAATAGAAGGAATGCAGAAAATTGTGAAAAAAAGAACTTTGATAGACAATCTCTCAGATAGGATGTGATTGGGTTGGAGTATTGCTGTGGTGTAGGAAATGGAGGGCCATTGGATTTAGAAAAACATGGAAAGACTCAAACTTAGGAAGGAAGTTTATGCTATCCACCTTCAGAGAAACAGATAAGTGGAAAAAAACATAGGACCATTATATATATATATATATATATATATATATATATATATATATATATATATATATATACACGTATGAGCATATATGTGTATATTTATAGATATCTCTATCTATCTATCTATCTATCTATCTATCTATCTATCTATCTATCTATCTCCATGCTTGATTGTAGCCTTCCTTGGCAGGAGGGAGAAGGAGGGGGAAAAATAAAAAGTGCATAGCAGAGAACAAAAGAAAACCAACAAGGAAGCAAAGAAGAGCTGGGTAGCTTTGAAAACAACGGATAGTATTTATTATATAGATTTTCTTGAAATGGAAATTTATTATTTTATATTGAATCCTCTCCTATGTTCTACTATGCACATGGCAATGTTTTTTTTTCTTTTCTTATTTTGTATTTAATAAATAAACTTTTTAAAAGTATATAAGTTCTTGAAGGCAGAAATATTTTTGTATTTGTCATGATATCTCTAGTGCTCATCTATCACCATAATAGGGGCTTAATACATATGGAATGGAATTAAATGACTCATTTGTGTAACCCCTTTATCCTTATAAAGTGTTTTATATAAGTTATTTAATTAATTTTTGGAATCATGACTTTTTTGGTGCAGACATTCCAGACAGATTGAAAGCCATCTGCCTAGGGGGGAAGAAGAGAATTGGTAGGATAGCAAATAAGAGATCCAGGCTTTATATAATTCCCAGGAATCCTAGTACAGAGAACTTTCTAGGACACAGGTTGAGATTCACAGTCTTTCTTGAATTGGTAGTGATTCCTTTTTGTATCTAGGTGGGCCAAAATGGGGAAGGATCATTCTATTGTCACTGGTCCTTGTGCAGAGCCTATTAAATCCTCCCCTTCCTAATAAGAAATCTATATTTTACTTTACAGAACTCTCAGTGAGTATAATTTCACACAGCTTCCTGAGACCTTACAGTACCTCTACAAGCTCTCTTTGGAAGGCCCCAGGAGGACAGAGGACAGTGTCACCACAGTCATATTCCTCATTGAGGTAAGCTTTCCTTAGGGTCTGTGGCCATCTGGGGTTTTCAGATTTCTTGTCTGTGTCTAAAACATAGCTCTAGACCCAGAAGAATTCCCCAAAGCACCTAGTCCAACTTCCCTCATTCTACAGATGAAGAAACTGAGATCTAAAGAGATTAAGCAACTTGCCCAAGGTCACAGAGGTAATTAATGTCAGAGGTGGGATCTGAACCCAGGTCCTCTGATTCCAAAGCTGGTGTTCTCTCCATTATTCCATACTGTCCACCAAGCCACTATAGTGACATTGTGTGTTAGATAGACTACTGGACTAGGAGTCAGACACCTATAAGCTGTGTAAGTATGAGCAAGTCATGTTATCACTTTTAGCCCCAGTTTCTTTATCTGTAAAATTGTGTGTGTGGTGACTGTAAAATCTCTTCTAGCTCTAAATCTATGATCTTATGGTTCTATATAGATTATTATCTGGTTAAAACAAGAGGTCATTGCTGTGGAGGAGAGAGTTGGCTGGTCAGTTCTCAATCCTTTCTCTTCCCTCCTTCCTTCTGGCCAAGAATAGAACAACTTCCTCAGGCCTTTCCTGCATCCCCTCTGATGTATAGTTTAGGATATGATCCCTTCCTAAGTCATTATCCCTTCTCCCCAGTGATATTTTTGAGGTTAACAGTTATCCAATTCTTTTATTTACATTTGACCATCCATGGAGCCTAGGCAGAAGCTTACATTAGATGAAGGTAAGTGATGACAGTGAATGCCACAAAGTATTTTCTCTTCACACTTGGAAGTAGATCCTGAGAATATATAGTATATATTTACATATATAAATTACAGTGACAATAAGTCTTTGGCCTTCTGAATTTCAACAAAAGAACAGGGCTTTCAAAAGAGATATTCTTTATTAGACCCATGCTTCTCATTTGGGATTTGGAAAACATGGTGCCCATAGTTTTAACAGTTAGGTAGTGCAGCAGATAGTGCTGGACCTGGAGTCAGGAAGATTCATCATTCTGAGTTCAAATCTGGCCTCAGACACTCACTAGCAGTACAATCCTGGGCAAGTCACATAACCCTGTTTGCCTTAATTCCTCATATATAAAATGTGCTGTAGAAGGAAACGGCAAACCATTCCAGTATCTTTGCCAAGAAAACCCCAAATGGGGTCATCAAGCATCGGACATGACTGAACAACAACAACAGTCATAACCTTTGCTGTAGTTATACATTTTTTTCTTACTTTTTTCTTCTTTCCTTTCATATTAGCTTCTGAATAACTTTTTTAAGGATCCATTCCCAGAAGAATTTTTGGCACTTTTTAGAACCTGGGTGAATGACCCAAACCCTACAGTTTCCAAATTGAGTCTCCAGAAGATTGCCAGTATGTCAAGAGTTATTAATAAGGTTGGTCTGTAGGTGTATATTGTGCATGTAATTATTATTTATCAACAACAGGCCTAAATCCATTATTGCTTTCCTTAGAGTTGATTGGTAAAGAAATATTTATTAAAAACCTGCTATGTGCTAAGCTAGAGTTCCCGAACTTGTTTGGCCAACCACCCTCTTTTTAAAAAATTGCTCAGGGGGCGGCTAGGTGGCGCAGTGAGTAGAGTGCCGGCCCTGGAGTCAGAAGGACCTGGGTTCGGATCCGGCCTCAGACACTTAACCCACACAAAAACCTAGCCGTGTGACCTTGGGCAAGTTACTTAACCCCAATTGCCCTAAAAAGGGGAGGCTAGGTGGCGTAGTGAGTAAGAGTGCCGGCCTCGGAGTTGGGATGACCCGAGATCGAATCCAGCCTCAGAAAATGATTACCCACACATAAATAATGACTAGCCATGTAACCTTGAGCAAATTACTTAACCCCAATTGCTTTTAATTTAAAAAAAAAAATTGCTCAGGGGTGGGTAGGTGGTGCAGTGAGTAAGAGTGCTGACCCCAGAGTTGGGACGACCTGGGATCAAATCCGGCCTCAGAAAATGAGCACCCAAACATAAATAATCACTGGCCATGTAACCTTGAGCAAGTTACTTAACCCCAGTTGCTTTAAAAAAGAAAAAGAAAAAGAAAAAAATTGCTCAGTGCTCCCCTAGAAATCTACTTTCTTTAACTCTTAAATTTGTTTTCTTTTTCAAATGCTTTATTGACTTCTGGTTTACATAATTCATTTCTGCCAGATTTTGAGTTACAATTTTTTCCCCATTTTTCCCCTACCCCCCACCACAGAATAGCAGTCCCACAGGATATCCCCTCAGCCCATCTGCTCTCTCCTATATCTTCTCCCATACCCCCTTCAACTTTTTCAGTAGGGCAAGGTGAATCTATGTGCCCCAATGCCTGTATATCTTATTTCCCAATTACATGTAAAATAGTATTAATAGAAGTATTTATATATTTTGAAACATTTGATTTTAAAACTTTGAATTCCAGATTCATTCCCTTCCTCCCTTGTCACCCACCCTTACTGGGAAGATAAGCAATTCAGTATATGTTGTACATGTGTAGCTATGTAAATCATTACCATAGTAGATATATTGTAAAAGACTGACTATATTTCTTTCCCTCCTATCCACCTCCCACTTGGTCTATTCCCTACTTTGATCCTGTCTGTTTTCAAAAGTGGTTGCTTCCAACTTCCCTCCCCCCAGCCTGCCCTCCCACCCATCATACCCCCTTTCATCTCCTTCCCCCCTACTCTACTGTAGGGGGAAATATCCTATTTAATATGTATGTCATTCTCTCCCTGATCCAAATTCATTGAGAATAAGGTTTTGCCTTTTTGCCTTCCTGTTCTTCCCTTCCCTTGCAACCACTTTCCCTTGCCTCCTCCATATGAGATAGTCCACCCCACTCTATCTTTCCCCATCTCCTCCCACCACATTCTTCTCTCACCTCTTAATTTCACCTTTTAAGTATCATCCCTCCCCATTAAATTCAACCTGTTCCCTCTATCTATGTATACCTGTAAACATATATACACATGCACATATGTATTCATATGCCCATATACCCTTCTTCAACTATTTCATACTGAGAAAAGTTCCATCAGTTACAGTTATCACTTTCCCATGTAGGAATGTAAATAGTTCAACTTTGATAAGCTCATTATGATTTATTTTCCCTATTTACCTTCTCAAGCATCTCTTGCTTCTTGTATTTGAATGTCATATTTTCTATTCAACTCTGCTTTTTTTTCACCAAGAATGCTTGAAAATCCTCTATTCCATTGAATGACCATATTTTCCCCTGAAACATGATACTCAGTTTTGCTGGGTAGGTGATTCTTGGTTTTAATCCCAGCTCCTTTAACCTTCAGAATATCATATCCCCTGAAACAAAATACTCAGTTTTGCTGGGTAGGTGACTCTTGGTTTCAATCCCAGCTCTCTTGCCCTCTGGAATATCATATTCTATGCCCTTCGATCCCTCAGTGTAGAAGCTGCCAGGTCCTGGGCTATTCTGATTGTGTTTCCACAATATTAAAATTGTTTCTTCCTGGCTGCTTGTAATATTTTCTCCTTGATCTGGGAATTCTGGAAACTGGCTATAATATTCCTTGGAATTTTCTTTTGGGGATCTTTTTAGGAAGTCATCTGTGGATTCTTTCAACCTCTATTTTGCCCTGTGGTTCTAAAACATCAGGGCAATTTTCTTTGAGAATTTCTTGAAGGATGTTTTCTAGGTTCTTTCTTTGATCATGGTTTTCAGGAAGTCCAATAATTTTTAAATTATCTTTCCTGGATCTGTTTTCCAGGTCAGTGGTTTTTCCCATGAGGTATTTCACATTGCCTTCTATTCTTTCATTTGTTTGGATCTGTTTAACAGCATCTTGATTTCTCATAAAGTCACTAGCTTCCATTTGCTCCAGTCTAACTCTGAAGGAATGAATGTCCTCAGTGAGCTTTTGAGATTCTTTTTCCATCTGGCAAATTCTGCCGGGCTGCCAGGCTGTCCTCAATGGGAGGTTAGCTTCTCTGTGTCATTCTGTGGGTGCTGGAGCTCCAGAAGTTGTTCAGAGACCACCTTTACCATGGTTTGGAAGTGGTGTGGGCTGGAGTGCCTTGGAAGTACTGTTTCTACTCCACCTCCCCAATATTTTATTTTTAGAAGCCTTTAAAAATTTTTTTTTTGCAAAATCTAAATCCACCTCACTCAAACTTCTTTTATCATTCCCATTAACACAGCATGCAAACTGTTCCATTGTTTAATACTGGAAAAGGAATCAGACTAGATTCTATCTCTCTTTTCATCTACATAACTCTGTCTTCTTTGTATATATCTTTCATCTATATATTTTATCATTTTTAATATCTGTCTACACATACCTATCATCTATCATCAATCTACACACATCTATCCTCTATCTGAACATATCTTTATCTATCCATCATCCATCTATACATCTAAACATGTCTATCAACATATATCTGTCTAGTTATTTATTTGATATTTGGCCTCACAATCAAGCCCAGGCTGGAAGTATGGCCACCACTCAGGACCCCCTTGCTGATGGACTTCAACACTTTGAGGGGCTCTTCTTTGATTTGGGCCAGCTCCCTCTTCCTTAGATAGCAACATTAAAAAAGAGAAGAGAACAAGTGTCCTTTCCTCTCTTTTCTTATCTTGAGGTAGGCTGGTGTGGCAGTGGAAAGGTCATTAGGTGTGCAGACAGAGGATTCTGGTTTTGAGTCCTTGGGAAAGTCCCTTAACTTCCTTGGTTTCTTCACCTGAAAATGAAGGAGTTGGATCTCTAAACTCTTTCCTCTTATCCTTTTTTCTCCTTCTTTCTTTTATTCTCTAATTTGTTTTCTTTTTAATATCTCTTTCCCTCCCCCACCCCCATCTCCTTGCATATAGCTCCATGGGCAGGAATGCTGTGAGGTCCAAATGAGATCATGAGTGCATCACTACAGCAAACCTTAAAGGCACATCTAAATGCTCCTTATTGTTCTTGTTTCTAGCCTGCAATCACCAGATTTGCAGTCTTGAGCCTTCTACTACATATCCACTGACCTCAAGTGAAAAGGCAATGGGCAGTAAGCTAGGTGGACTGATGGGCAGAGAATTAGGACTGGACCCAGGAAGATCTTTGTTCATATGAATGGACAAGTCACTTAAACTCTCCCTTTCTCAGTTTCCTTAACTATAAAATGAGTGTGCAAATAGCACCTACCTCAGAGTGCTGTTGTGAGGATCAAATGATAAAATATTTGTAGTGTTCAGCATAGTCACTGGCACTAAGTAGGTGCTTAATAAATGTTTATTCTCTTCCCAATACAAGAATAATCAAGAAAATATAAAACTACTGGCCTCTGGGGAGGAGGGGAGAAATGTATGCATATGCACTTTTGAGTCAATGTTGTATTATTAACACGTTCTTGTGGCTGAACAACCAATAAAATAAATAAATAGATAAATAAAGAAAACTGATTTAGAGAGATGGCCAATTTCTATGGTATGTGTGTATAGTAAAAATTTAACTGTTAGCACTAACTACAGCAAAACTTTGCTACTTTGAGGGCCTTTTAGTGGCACCCATATATGCATAGCATATCATCCCAGTGGCCCCAAGGAGCATTCAGCAAAGGGGACACTCACCCCAGGTTTGAATGCTGTTTTGCTTAGAACCAGGTGAATGAATGGTATGCCCTCTGAAGTCCTTTCTGCCTAAAGACTGCTGGAGGAACAGTGGATAGTGTGATGGACCTGGAATTGGGAAGGTCTGAGTTCAATTCTGCCTCAGACAGTTACTGGCTGCATGACTTTGGTCAGCTCACTTAACCTCTATTTGCCTCAGTTTCCTCTATAAAATGGATATAATAACACAACCTGCCTCCTAGGATTATTATGATCACATGAGATAATATTTGTAAAAAGCACTTAGTGCAATGACTGGCACATAGTAGATGCTATATAAAATGCTTACTACCTTTATGCCTCTGTTTACTGACATGACTGTCACTTCCCCCTGGTTACTAATGCTTAACATTAACAAGCAATTTTCTCTGTCTGCCAATGGGATAAAAGAATGTCTTATCTGCTGATTATCTTATTCAGGTACCGAATGCTAAAGAGTTAATATTATGTATAGTGGACTCCTTCTCCTCAAAAGACAAAACTGTAATAATACAGGCCTTGAATACCCTCCGAAAACTTCTCTCTGGGATAGAGAAAGTAACATATTCCTTCCTGTGTGTCCGAATTGCTTCCAGCTACTGCTTGCTCATGGACCATGTGAGTGAGGCATCTACATGCATGGGATGAATTAGTTGGTAGATGAGGAGGGAGGGTTTCAGCCCAGGGACCATCCCATATAACCCTATAGCACTGCATTCCAAAATCCTCCTAGATGGTGCTCTAGCCCAGAAACTTCAGAGCATTATTCAGTAAAATATATATCTTTGAATGAAGCACCCCAAACATAGGAAATGGAACTGAAGGTAGTAGGGAGATGGAGAACGATGCCTTCTCTCCCTCTAAGAAATAAAATAAAATGAAGAAGCTAAGCATACTGCATTTTTATTTTAGGGAAAAGAGAATGCTGACATCTAGAATTATAGAAATAGAAGAGACCTTAAGCATCATTTGGTTCTTTCCACCCATTTTTAGATAGGGAAACTGGGACCCATAGTGGATCATCTAAAATCCCATAGCTACTTCATGCTAGAACCCAAGACATCTTACTCTGAACCCAGTGATCTTTCCATTATACAGAGCTGTCTCCCTTTGATAGGGTTTTGGCAACTGCATTTTGATGGCCTCATTTCATGCAATAATCCCTTTGATGAAGGATTTACAAGGCATAGACTTTTTAATAAATGGTATCCTCACCTCAAAGCCCTGGAGGTCCTTGCTGATTGGAAGAATCATCTAGAGAATTCTTCAGTAAAACAGAGAATTCTTTTCCATTAAAAAAAAAAAACACTTCCTAATTTAATTCTTTTGTAAGTTTAAATTTTCATGTCACACTTCAGGAAGATTATAATACAGCCTGGGTAATAAAAACAATTTTTGGAAATGAGAAGTGTGAGAAGCATTTTTGAGGGATGCCTCATTGTGTAAAATTCAGTCATCAATGTTTGGAAAACAATAAGTACTCTATGAATATAGTCACTCCCCTTAGAGACGTTGACATATATCTGTAAAATGGTGGTGAATAGACCTGGAGTCAGGAAGAACTAAGTCCAAATCTATCCTCATACACTTACTGGCTATGGGACCCTCAGAAAGTCACAACTCTTGACTTCCTCAGTTTCCTCAACCACAAAATGAACATCATAATAGCTTGCAGAGTTGTTGTAAAACCATTCTATTTTGACTTTTCCTACTATCTGACCAATCTTTATCTCTTTTTGGATAGCCCTTGGGATCACAATCTTTAACCAGAGTTGTCCCTCAGGGTTATGTCCTAGATCCTCTTCTGTTCTCCCTTTATCCTACTTTACTTGGTGATCTCATCAACTCCCATGGATGTAACTACCAACTCTGTGCTGATGATTCTCAAATTTACCTCTCCTTCCCCAATCTCTCTGCTGACCTCTAATCTCACATCTCCACCTGCCTTTCAGACATCTCAAACTGGATGTCCAGTAGACCTCTTTAACTCAGTATGTTCAAAACAGAACTCATCTTTCTCTGTAAACCTTCTCCTCACCCCTACCTTCCCTCTTTCTGTAGAGGGCAAAACCATCCCCTCAGTCCCTCAGGTTTACAATCTAGGAATCAACCTGGATTATCTCACCTCATTATCTCACCCCACCCCCCTCCCCCCCCCTTCCCATTCAAGCTGTGGCCAAGACCTATGGATTTCACCTTTGGAACATTTTAACCCATGGCCACATATAAGTGAGCTAAGCTAGGTGATGCAGCAAGGCACCCTGAGGGACAAAGAGCAGATAGCCTGTGGTAGGCAAGGCAAACCACCACCAGCACCACCATGTTCCATCTGACTTGGATGAGTACAGTCCAGCATCTTGAACCAAAGAGCCCTAGGAATAGATATTAAATAATGACAAGAAAGAAATGTCATAAACATCTTCTTTGCCACAGCACCCTAACTACCATAGAATTTTCCATATGATTTGCAGCCAAAACCTTCCACATGTGTTATCTCCCCCCACTAGAATGTGAGCACCTTGAGAGGAGGGCCTGTCTTACTTTTTGACTTGTATTCCCAGTTCTTAGCACCTTGATTTGCACGTAGTAAGTGCTTAATAAATCATTTATTCATTCATCTTATGTGATCTTTACAATTCCATTTCATTCTCACCCCAGGTAAATGTTATTGACATTCTGTAGATGAGAAAACAGACTCCAAGAGTTTAAGCAACTTGACCCAGACCGTGTAGCTAGAGTAAAAGTTAGGATTGGGGCACAGGTCTTCTGAGTCCATGAACAGAGATCATTCAATGATATCAAATTAATGTATGAAGTAGAAGGCAGTACTACAAAAAACTAAAATGTGCCTGATAATTTTACTTTCATTTCTCCAGAATCCCTACTCCCCATTATTACTTTGTCAGGTACAAGTATACCTTAGAATACAGTATCCTGTATTACAATGCATGGTAACACATATTAGCACTTCTTGTCAAACGCCAAAATGGGGTGTTCCTAAAAGGTGTGAAGAATCCTAGAATTTGGTTACAATTCCATAATTCATACTTTCAGGGCTAATCCTTTTGTATAATAAGCTATTTCATCTATAGAAGTCAACTTAGCCATAGTTCATCCAGGTGAACATTCTCCTGGGTTTCTAGGATTTTCCAGAAATGCCTCCTACCCTTTGATTGAAAAGCTGTGCCCATATTTTATACATTGGCTATGTTCCAGAAAAAAAATATTATATGTAGACTGAATTTTTGTGAACTATAATTGCTTCCTTTTGTATCCACAGTACTTAGCACATAGTAGTTGCTTAATAAATATTGATTGATTCATTGATAATTTGAAAAACAAAGGAATATAACTCCCTCTTCATAGTCAAGAAATGTGAAGGATTTGGGAGAGTAGGTAGGAGCTGACCTATTTTATAGGCAGAATGAAGGGCAGCATGATATGATGGAAAGCTTCCTAGCTTTAGAGCAAGAAGTCCTTGGCTCAGTTCCTAACTGTTCTTTTCTATGCAAATGGAAAGCACTAAATATGTGTGTTTAGGGTTCTATAACTTGGGATCCTATAAACTTTGTAAAAAATATTTTCATCACTACAGTTCCATATAACTGGCTTCCTTTTCAATCTTAAGTATTTTATTTTATGCATTAAAAACATTGTTCTGAGTAGGAATCTCATGGGCTTAAACAGACATTGCCAATGGAGGCAAGCCACACTAAAAGATTAAGAACCCTTTCTCAAGGGTTTGAATTTCTCCTAAGCTGAGCTGCTGGGATGTTACTGTTACTGATGGAATATAACTTAGACTCTTTTAAAAAAAATCTAACAACTAAAAAGGCTAAAAAGATTAAGGGGATATAAAGAAAATCCTTTAATAAAGCAAGTAATTGGCACCCTGATCTTTCTGCTTTGTAAATCTGGATTTTCAAGTCAACCTTGCAAGGTCTTAAAAGGATTTTTCAAGTGAAATTTTCTTTGTACTTCACAGGACATGCCAAGCATTCGAGCAATGGCCATTAGACATTTTGGTGAATTACTCAAGGAAATGAATCAATATAATCAGATGCTAAAGCCCACTGTTGTCAAAGCTGTGGTACCTTTGATCCTGTTCTTAGAAGATACAGATATCAAAGTAGTTAATGTAAGTCCACCTATCCATGATGTTTCCCAGCACTGGAAATCTAGAGTCTTTGTGGGAACCACCTTGCTTATGAAAACTTCTCCCTAGCTCTCTCTAGCTAGAAAGAACAAAATATAGAGAAGCCTTAAAAATCCTGTCCCTGTCACCCCAGCTAGGCTTTAATTGCTAGACAATTGGCTAACAGCTCATAAAAGCGAACATGACACAGAAATGATTATAAGAATTCTTTTACTTGTTTTTTTGTTTGGTTGGTTTTTTTGAGACTAGGTCTCCCAATCTCATCTAGACTACAAGTACAGTAACAATTCACAGACTTTATCGCACTAATAATTGACACAGGAGCATTGATCTGCTGTTTTTTTGATCTGGGCAATTTAGTCCTCTGTAGGCAAATTCATACTTATGGACCCTCATTACCCTCACTGCTCTTGGGGTTCTCTACTTGGATGCTGAACTTAGTTGTGGACAACCAACTAACTTAGCATGCTATACCTGAGAACTCTTGAGCTCAAGAGATCCACCAATCTCAGTCTCCCTTGTAGCAGAATTTATGGTGTGCAGCAAAATGCCCAGACTGCATTAAGAATTCTAAGAAGTGGTGTGGTGAGGTGGTGCAGTGGATAGAGCACCTGCCCTGGAGTCAGAAGGACCTGAGTTCAAATCCGGGCCTCGGACACTTAACACAAAAAGTAGCCGTGTGACCTCGGGCAAGTCACTAAATCCCAATTCCCCTCCAAAAGAAAATAAATAATTCTAAGAAGGCTAGAGGATCCTAATGAGCACTTTTTATTGGTTCTTTTAGGAGAGGGAGCTCTCTAAGAATTAGTGGGGATGGGAATGCAATTATAATAAAAACTATGCACACTAAATGGAATATCTCACTGGCTTTTTCCTCTCTGCATCACAGGCATGTAAATATACATTAACCATCTGTGCTCCATATTTTAAATGTGAAAATTTGCCTTTTCTCCAAGATGAATTTTACCATTATGAGATAATTGTGCTCAACATTTGCAACTGCCTTGTAAGTTACTCTTTGGGTTTTTACTGGCACAGAGGCATCAGATTAAATTTGAAGGCTTGGCTGGGAGATGGAATATATGGAAATGGAAGGGAAGGCAGATCTTTGGTGGGCAACCACAGCCAAGACTATGAAAGGAAACTCTAGTAGATCTCTTTACCTTTTTTCCATCAGCATGCAATCTGTGTATCCTACCTATAAACTCTCTGTTTGGGTTTTGGCTAGAGAATAGAAGGACAAGGTAAAATCTTATACTAGCTCTAACGTAGGGAAGTACAGCTGCCACCATGAAAGAAAGGCCCAAAATCCCTTGAGGGAAGAACAAAGGAAAGGGATATTGAGGGCATAAGAAGAAAAAGGTTTTGGGGGGAAGAACGTTGAATGATAGACTTCTAAAAGTGCAACACAGAAGATGACCTAGGGCACCAAGTGGGAAGATTGATAATGTCTAAGGGAAGCAGAATAAAATTTATGTTTGGAAAAAATTCCTTATCTTCAGACTGTTTCCTAGTTTCTATATTTTATGCTTAGTATAATGGATACTGAACTTAAAATGGAGATCTCAGATTCCAATCTAGTTTCAGGTACTTATTAACCCTGAATTCCTAGGCAAGTCCCTAAAACTCAATCAATCTGTTTCTTCAAATGAAAAGGGAGATGATAATATTTGCACCTACATTACAGGATGGTGATGAGGATCAAAGGAGATAAACCCAAAACAGATGTTAACTTCTATTATTACTACTATTATTATTATGTCACAATAATAATCATTCATAATAAACAAATACTGTTTTGTAGTTTCAAAATACTTTTCATAGATTATTTCATTTGTTCCTTGCAACAGTCCTTTGAATTAGGTAAAATAAATGTTATTATTCTACCTTATTTCCACTTAAGGAAACAGTGGTCAAGAGACATTATGAATGTTAAGGATCAAATTGCCCATAACTGAGAGAGTGGAACATTAATATCAGTTCCAGTATTCTTAGATATGAAGATTTGATCTAAAGACTATATGAGGGGAGAAAATGGGAGAATTTTTTCCCTTTACTTGGGGTTGTTTTTCTCTTTTTCTTTCTAGTTAAACAATTATGGAAGCTACATTTCAGAGGTTGTTTGTAGAACCTTAAGATTTTTAAAGAGTTCTAGGAGTTATCTAAGGAAAGCAGCAGTCATTTTAACAGGTAAAAAACAAAAACGACCCAAGGTGTCAACCTTCATTTCCCATCATTTTTTTCTCTTTAAAATAGGCCAAAAAAGGTACAAAAGACTATTTGGGGGTGACATGTGTTGGGCTTTCTCATGTACCACCTTCCCTATTCAGAAGCTCTTGGCTTTTGAAATGCCACAGTACCTTAGTTTTCCTACCTCTCTAATAACTGTTTCTTTTTTCTCTTTGACGGCTCTTTACTCTCTTCCTGAAGTTCTAAGGTAAATATTCAGCAAGTCTCTGTTTTCTGTGTTATGGTGAGTGCAGGATTTGAAGTCGGAGGACCTAGGTTGAAATTCCAGCTCTGACACTTCAAGTTCTGTGTCACCTTGGAAAAGTAACGACCTCTGCAATATCAAGTTCCCTTGTCTGTAAACAACGGAGGCATTAGACAAGAATTCCTCTAGGGTATTTTCTGACTCTAAATGTACCATCTTATGATCTTTTTTCTGGCTCTCTCTTTTGGCAATCTCATTTCCTCCCATGGTTTCAGTGATTATTTCTACATAAAAGAAAAGAAGAAAGCATCCTAGAGAAATCTTAATTTGGGCTATGTTGAGTCCAGGATGCCCATGGGATGCCAAAGGGTCAATGTCACACCAATGTTCCTCCAACATACAATGAGAGATAAAAGTTGGGAACTTAGAAGACAGGTGATGGTTTCAGATATCTGTCTTCTGAGCTCTCAACTTTTATTTCTCATTGCCTATTGGAGAAACACTGTTGCAACATTGACATTTTGGCATCCTGTGGGTATCCTGAATCCTAACATAGCCCAAACCAAGATTTCTCTAAGATGCTTCCTTCCTTCCTTCCTTCCTTTTTTCCTTCCTTCCTTCCTTCCTTCCTTCCTTCCTTCCTTCCTTCCTTCCTTCCTTCTCATACTCTAGATGTCACCCTCACTTTCTCTCACCCTTCACATATCCAGTTGGCCTATTGATTTTACATTAGTAACATCTCTCAAGTACATCCCCTTCTCTCCTATGATATTGCTATGACCCTGATATAGTTCTTGTCTTCTCACACTTGGACTACTACAATAGCGTCTGGTTCATCTGCCTCTTCTAATTCTCTCCCCACTCTAGTTCAGCCTCCAGTCAGTCACTAAAGTGATTTTCCTAAAGTTCAGGTCTATCCATGTTACTCTTCCCCCCCCCACTCACAAAACTCTTATCTCCTCACCTCCATCACCTCCAGGATCAATACAAAATCTTCTGCTGGGTGTTCAAAGTCAATAAATGAGTCCCTTCACCCATCCACCTTTCTATTTTTCCTATTATACTTTACCTTCCCCCACATGCTTTTTGCTCCAGTGACATTGTCCTCCTTGTTTTTCCTCTTAACAAGACACTATCTCTCAAATCTGGGCATTTTCACTAGTTATCCCTTACACATGCTGCACGCTTCCTCCTAACCTCTGCCTTCTAACTTCACTAACTTACTTCATTGCCAGTTAAATCACAACTTCTATAAAAAACCTTTTGCCAATCTCACTTAATTCTAGTGCCTTCTCTCTGTCAATTACTTTCTATTTATCGTGTGTATGTGTGTGTGTGTGTGTGTGTGTGTGTGTGTGTGTGTGTGTGTAAGATAGATGGATAGAAAGATATCTTGTATTATATAGTTGTTTGCATGTTGTATCTCCTATTAGATTGTAAGCTTGTGAGCTCCTCAAAGACAGGGACTGTCTTTTTCTTTGTATCCCCAGTGTTTAGTTTAGTGTCTGACACATATTAGGCTTTTAATAAATGACTGATTAGAGGTATTTGTTCTTGCTGAAAGCTCAACATTAGGCAATCAGTATTGGAGAAACTTCTACATTTTGAGTGATAACTCTTTATTTTGACTTTTTGTTTAGGATACCTGGCAAAACTGGGGAGTAACTTACTTCTTCCTGATGAAATTGAAGTCATGCTTAAGGGTAAGATATGATTTTTAAATGAATTTGGTACATTTTATACATATTTAAACTCACTCATTTCCTGTATTTCTTTTTTAAATTTTTTTCTATCAGAAAAAAACAAAATCTCTCTCTAATATACCAACCCTCACCCCAAATTAACAAGAAAAGAAAAATAAAATATATTACAAACATGTATAGTCAAGCAAAATAAATTTCCATATTGGTCATCTCCAATATCTATATTTGTGTATGTACGCATGCATGTATGCATGTGTTATATATGAGTGCATGTGTATATACATATATACATTCACATATACATATATAATTATCTACTGAATGAATACTCTCTACCAGCAAGTAGGTAGCATATTTCAGCATTAGTCCTCTGGAATCATGACTAATCGTTATACTCTTCAGAATTTCTAATTCTTTCAAAGTTGTTTGTCTTTATATTTTGTTGTCAGTATATGAATTATTCTCCTGAACCTGTTCATTTCACTCTGCATCAGTTCATATAAAGTCTTCCTAGATTTGTCTGAAATCATTCCCTTCACCATTCCTTATAGCATGATAGTAGTTCATCACATTTACGTACCATAATTTGTATAGCTATTCCCTAATTTATAGATCCCCCTCAGATGCACATTCTCTTCCACCTCAAAAAGAGTTATAGATATTTTTGTATGCCCTAGTTAGAGTCTGTTTTGCTTAGGACTCATCCCTCTTGATTATGTGAAATAACTTTCCCAAAACTTTCTTTCCCTCCCCCTTTTAGTGAATTCTTCTCTTCATGGGACTGTAAGCCTATGTGCTTTGCCTGCTGGTTCATAAATGCATGCATCTCTACCATCTCACCCACTGGTAGGGAGGGGAGTGAGTGAGTGATGTCAGTGTTCATAGGCATATATTGTCTGGAATTACTATAGTAGTATTAGTAGGATTGTCCAAGTAGGAGGGAGCCTGGGATCAAAGGTACCATCACCCTCACTTGAAGTTTTAAGGCAATAGTTATATGTATTTAGGCATCCTTGATTAATCTTTGAGACAAGCATATGCTAATGGCAGGATCAACTATGTAATGTTATATTCTAAGCTCTCCATTCCTTTACAGTGGTGGGTGTTAAGTCATGTGTGATCTTGACCTTGGCTCTTCTATTTTTGAATTCTTTCTCTGTGGCTGATCATAGATTTTTTTCCCCTTTAATCTGGAAGTTTTGGATTTTAGCTATAATCTTCCTTCAAGTTTTCATTTGGGGATTTCTTTCAAAAAGCAACTAGTGGGGGCGGCTAGGTGGAGCAGTGAATAGAGCGCCGGCCCTGGAATCAGAAGGACCTGAGTTCGGAGCCGGCCTCCGACACTTAATCCGCACAAACAAAAACCTAGCCGTGTGACCTTGGGCAAGTTACTTAACCCCAATTGCCCTAAAGGGGCGGCTAGGTGGCGCAGTGAGTAAGAGCGCAGGCCTCGGAGTTGGGATGACCCGAGATCAGATCCCGCCTCAGAAAATGAGCACCCACGCATAAATCAAATGACTAGCCGTGTAACCTTGAGCAAGTTACTTAACCCCAATTGCTTTAAAAAAAAAAAAAAAAAAAAAAAAGCAACTAGTGGCTTTTTTTTTCCCTTTTGGAAAATCTTTCCCTGTGGTTGAGAAATCTGGACCATTTTCTTTTAAGATTCCTTGCGATATGACATCTTGATTCTTCTATTTTGAACATTTTGTCCAATGTTTATTTTTTTATCCTCAATCTGTTTTCCAATGTCCTTATTTGGACTGGGATCTTAAAATTTTGCTGCACTCAGCTCTCACGCCTACTAAGAAGCTCTATTTGTCCAAAGTGATCAAACTGCAGGGCACAGCTCAGTCTTTGCTCTGAATGAGACCACTCTGGGAGAACTGAAAGACTGCAGGTCTCCAGCTAGAGATGTCCCTGAGATCTCAATTGCTTGATATTCCATTTAGATTTCCACATTGTTGCCCTTTACTCCTTGTGCTACCTCCTAAAGATTCAAAGTTTCTAAGGCAGAAAAATGGAGAAGCATTGAGCACCTTGAATAAAGTGATCACAAATCTGACCATAATTTAGGGCAATAATAAATTCTGGCCATGAGATCAATTCTATTCTTAAAGTATGGCATCTGACAAAGCCAAATGACTGACTAAAATTGATATCAAGAGGATGAATAAATCCAATCCACTTGTAGAAGAAATGATACCAATGGAATATCAAACAATACAAAAGTTAGAGAAGTAATAGAAATCTATGACTAGAATTTTATTTGAGAAACATGATACCTATGACTCTTCGATAATCCTACTCATCAAAATTAGGGTGAGAGCGGTGTTCAACTACTTCAATTTACTGATTTATAGTTTGATTTTTCCAACATTTTGGGAGTACTACTCTCTCCTCTTCCCACCTACTCTTCTGACTTCTCCTTCCCTGTCTCTGTTGCCAGATCCTCTTCCAGAGCTTGCCCTCTAGCATTAAATATCCCCAAGGTTTCTGTCCTGGATCCTCTTCTCTTCTCCTATACATTTTTTCTTGTGATCTCATCAACTACTATGGATTTAATTATCAACTCTATGCTGATTATTCTCAAGTCTCTCTGCTGATCTCCTGTCTCCATCTCCAACTGCCTTTCAGATATCTCAAACTGAATGTTTGGTAGTCATCTTAAAATCAATATATCCAAAACAGAACTTGTTATCTTTCCCCCAAACCCTCCCTCCCTCCTACTTTTTCTATTACTGTAGAAGGCAACACCACTCACAGGCTTACAACATAGATGTCACCCTGGATTCCTCTCTATCTCCCCACGCAACCATATGCATGCTGTTGCAAAGGTCTGTTGGCTTCACTTTTGCAACATCTCTCAAATATACCCCCTTCTCTCCTCTGACAGTGCCACCATTCTAATACAAGTCCTCATCACCTCACACCTGGACTATTTTGATAGCCTGCTGGTGGATCTACCAGCTTCAAGTCTCTCTCTACTTTAACCCATTCTCCAGTCACCAAAGTGATTTTCCTAAAGCCCAAGTCTGATCAAATCACACCTACCCACCCCCATTTAACAGATTTCAGTGACCCCCTGTTGCCTCCAGGAACAAATACAAAATGCTCTGTTTGGCATTTGGAGCCCTTCATAACCTAGCCCATCTTTCCAGTTTTCTTATACTTTGTTCCTCAACATATACTCTTCAATTCAGTGACACTGGCCACCTGGCTGTTCCATGAGCAAGATATTCCATCTCTTGACTCTGAACATTTTTTCTTACCCCAAGCCTGGAATGCTCTCCCTCCATCATTAAGTCCCAAGTAAAATCCTACCTTCTATAGAAAATCTTAACTAATGCCTTTAAATTCTTGTGTTTTTCCTCTTTTAATAATTGCTATTGTTAATTCTAAGTGACATAAATCTATTAATATTAATTAATTAATAATATTAATATGTACATTTTTCTACATGTTGTCTCCTCCATTAGATTGTAAATCTTTTGAGGGCAGGACTATCTTTTGACCCTTTTTATATTCCCAGTGCTTAGTATTGTTTCTGGCACACAGTAGGCATTTAATAAATATTTATTGATTTGATTTCTAAAACTAACATGCAATGTCCTCCTTTTGATGAAATCACTTGTTTTACATAATTTAGAATTGAGTTCACAAAATGTTGACATCTATTTTAAAATTCTTACTCATGAAGCCTAACTTTTATTATATTGAATATGAAGTATGCCTTAACAGATATTTGCCAAACCTTGTCTTGATTATTGCACTTAGGTTTTCAAGTGGTTTTAAATTAGGATATTTTCCCAGGTCACTGATGCATGTTTATCTCCCTGTCTTGGATAGATTTCTTCACCTTTTATGACAAGGTTCTACTGCAGTATTCCACCTAGTTTCTGTTACTCTGTCATGTCTGCTTCTCTGAATATCATTATAACAGAGTTCACCATTCCCTCAATGAGAACAAGACTTCCAGGCTCAGCGGAAGTTAAACATCCTAAAAGATTTTTGGTGAATATTTTATAGTCTGGTGAAAATGCCCAGATTTTATAGGTTTATCTATAATTATTCACTTTTTAAGTAACATTCAATGAAATAAATGGTTTTCTTTTTACTAATCTTCAGTAGTCTAATCTTGCTTATATTGAGTAATAACCTTGAAACACTATTCTTCCAACTTCAAGGAGCCTGTGCCTCACTGTAGAGGAATCACCAGTTTCTAGTTTCCCTTTGAAGCTTGGTTCCTTTGAAGGTCTTTGCTTGTTTTGTGATGATTAATTAGGCTATTTAGCAACAATAGTTTTTGGTTCTTTCTTTTTTATTTCTCAGCATTGGGTTTTTATTTTTCGTTTGTACTTTTTTCTTTGTACTTCAAGGCAACTGATCCAGTTTCATTGTGGGCTTGAATGATCCCTGAAATGCTTTACTGCCCCAGTCCTAATACGGCTTTATTATGTCTACTTGTCATTGAACTGTGTTTAATAAAAACTACACCTTTTTCTTTTGCTTTGCAAAAAATATCCATTCTTAAATATTTATCTACCTCAAAGTGTTACTACCAATATCAAGTAAGATAATATATGTAAAGCACTTTAAAAGTGCTATATAAATGCTAGTAACTCTTATTA
The DNA here is from genome assembly GCA_011680675.1 of Gymnobelideus leadbeateri. Taxonomy (NCBI): domain Eukaryota; kingdom Metazoa; phylum Chordata; class Mammalia; order Diprotodontia; family Petauridae; genus Gymnobelideus; species Gymnobelideus leadbeateri. The sequence continues at coordinate 14,727 of WOXC01007303.1, read as the reverse complement.
TTAATATCAGTAAAAATGACCTTAAAAACACAATAAAGGAGAACAATGAAACACATGTGTATGGCATGAAATCCAGCACCTGACTGAAAAAGAACTAAATAAAGGAGAAGAAACCTGATCAATCAGACTTATTCTGATCAAGTTCAGAATTCTGAGTCAACCTAGTACCAATTGCAGCACACACCATATGACTATTGCCATTATAAAATGAAACAATTTTTAAAAACCTTGTTGCCTGTCCAAAATAACTTGCATAACACTATAGGTCCCTTCTAATGGAATAAGGGAAATAGATAGAAAGAGGGAATAACTCAATCTACTGACGTCCGTTTATGTTTTTCACAAGGGGAGGACAGAAAGATGAAAAAAAGCAGGGATAATGAGGAATACCAGCTCTCTTCCTGGATCATCAATCGCAGTTTCTGATAAAGAAACTCTATCTGAAGAATTGTGGGTTAGGTCCCTAATCTTACTTGACTTCTGAGTAATGCCTTAATTAATTAGGACCTTTTAAAATTGGCTTTCCTTCCAAATTTCCAAAGCTCACAATTCATCAACACATTTATTTAAGTTCTTTCTGATCAGCCAGATCAGTACCAGGTGCTGTAGGGCAAATGGAGAAGTATAAATCAGAGCCCTTACCTATTACCAAGGTGTCAGTGTTCTGAAGGTAGAGTTAAGATTCCTATCCTGGGAACAGTGAAGGACTACTAGAAACTAGCCTGTGATTTCAATGATAGAAAAAACTCCATCTGAGGCAGCAACTTATAGTCTTTAAAAGATGCCTAAAGCAATGGCATTAAATCCTAATAGAAGAAAGGGACCTTAGAAGAAAGTGGACCCAAACAGAAGAAAGTGGACCCACTGTAAGGATTCCTGCAGTCCACTTATTGACTAAGTTTTAAAATATAACATTATTTATGTTTTTTTAATTTTATTAAACATCTCCCAATTGCATTTTAATCTGGTTCTGTCCTCACTGGGGAGTCTTATAGGTCACTTATACCTGATGTTTGACACCTATGACCTAGAACATTAAGAGGTTGAATTTTCACCCCTGGGTCACATAGCCAGTATGTGTTAGAGGTAGGACATGGCCTGAAGGCCAACTCTTTACATATTCCATCAAGGTGCCTCTGAATCAATATGCTATCAAAGCTAAATGATATGGGGTAGAATGGTGTGATGATGAAATGCCCTTACATAGTGCTTTAAGGTTTATAAAACTCATCACATGTTATCTCATTTGATCTTCATTAAAAACCTATACAATTATTATCTCCATTTTACAGAAAAAGAAACTGAGGAAGAAAAGGTTAAGTGAGTTGTCCAAAGTCACCAATTTATGTCAATCAGTGCTAGGTATTGTGCTGGGTACTGTCTGAGGAAAGATTCAAAACTCATCTTTTTCTGATACTGAGTCAAGTACTCTAACTACTGAATCACTTTGCTGCCTATAAGTATTATTTCCTTCCCCAGTAAAGGCAGACTCTTTTGTAAAAAATATGGAAGAGTGCTTTGTTTTTAAAATTCAAACTCCTAGACTCTATTCAAAAGAGTCTAGGAGTTTGAATTTTAAAAACAAAGCATAGGTGAATCATATACCACAACCACAACTTTGACCAACACAGAAATATAACTTTTAAGATTCAAATTCAACTTTCTTCTACCTCATCTTACTACCTTCTTTTCTCTTTCTTCATTCTGAAATGGTGGAGGATTAGAGGCAGCTACACTTACCTCTATGGTATAACTTGGTATGATACTTATAGAAAGTCTCAGGAGTCATATCAAGTCAACAAGCATTTATTGATTACAATATGCCAAGCACTCTGCTAAGAGCTGAAGATACAAAGAAAAGCAAAAACTGCCCCTCCCCTCAAGGAATTCCCAGTTTAATGGGGGAGGCGACATGAAAAGTTGTACATGGAGGATAAGATGGAGAAACTTTTAAAGGAGAGGAGCAAATAGGAAAGGCCTCTTGCAAAAGGTAGGGATTGAGGTAAACAAAGGAGAGGATTCCAGTAAAAAGTCATGAAGTTGAAAGAAGTAGTATTATGGGGGAAGACCAACAAAAAGTCCAGTATTTCTGGATCACAGAGTAAGTAGCGGGAAGAAAGTGTAAAAATAATGGAAAAGTAGGAATGCAACAGGATGCAGACATCTTTAAAAGCCAAATGGAATTTATTAGCTCTTAGAATAAACATTATAGTGGGACAAATACTAGAAAGGGGGAACCGTCATAGTTTATTGAGTAGAGTGGTATGGTCAGACTGGTATTTTAGGAAGATCATTTTAGTAGCTGAGGAAAAGATAGATTCAATTGGGGAGATACTTGAGGCAGGGAAACTAACCAAAAGGCTACTGTAATCATCCAGGTATTAGGGGATGAGGGCTTTCATAGTGGTGGCTATATCTGAGAGAAGGCATATACAAGAGATGTTTCAAATGTAAAAATTATAGAACTTTGAAGCAGATTGAGCATGGCAGAAAAGAGAATTAGGAGTTAAGGGTGATGCCTAGCTTGCAAGTCTGGATACCCTGGAAGGTGGTCGTATGGTCCATAGCATCAGGGAGGTTGAAAAGAGAAGTTTTAGAAGGAAAGATGATAAGTTCAGTTTTAAACATATTGAATATATGATATCTGAAGGACATGAAGTTCAAGATGTCCATTAGGCACCTGGAGATGCTTATCTGAAGGTCAGGAGAGGGGTCAATCTAAATAAATAACTTCTAGAGACATTTAAGTAGTATACTAGATAAGAGCACTGGGCCTAGAGTCAGGAAGACCTGAGTTCAAATCCAGCCTCAGACACTTACCACATATCTGATCCTTGGCAATTCATTTAAGCTCTGTTTGTTTCAGTTTCCTCATCTATAAAATAAGGACCATAATAATAGCACCCATGGGGCGGCTAGGTGGCGCAGTGAGTAGAGCGCTGGCCCTGGAGTCAGAAGGACCTGAGTTCGGATCCGGCCTCAGACACTTAACACACACAAACAAAAACCTAGCCGTGTGACCTTGGGCAAGTTACTTTACCCCAATTGCCCTCCAAAAAAAAAAAAAAAAAAAAGCAAAAAATAAATAAATAAATAATAGCACCCATCTCCCAGGATTTTTGTGAGAATCAAATGCAATAATATTTGTAAAGCACTTAGCATAGTGGCTGGCACACGATAAGCATCATATAAATTAATTGATAATAATAAATCTGAGAATCATATGCATAGATATGATAATCCAGAGAGAAGAAAAGAAGGTCTAGGACAGATCCTGGGGGATACTCATGGTTGGTACAAGATAGATCCACAGCCAACCAAGACCAAGAAGGAGTAGCCAGAAAGGCAGGAGCAGAACCAAGGGAGATCAGGATTATGAAAACCTAGAGAGAAGAAAATATCAGGGAGTAAAGAATGATCAACAATGTCAAAGGCTGTATAGAGGTCAAGAAGAAGTAGGAGTAAAAAAAGATCATCAGATCTGACAATTAGTTTAAATGGAGCATAGAAGAAGGATATAGAAGCTATATCAATCAAAGATTGCTTCACAAAACCAAGAAAAATATGCCAAAATTCATCTGGAGGAGTAAAACATTAAGAATATCAAGGAAATTAATGGAAATTTTTGAGGGAAGGGAGCATAATAGTACTAGATCTCAAACTAGACTACAAAGCCATAATCATCAAAACCATTTGCACTGGGTAAAAAATAGAGGGGTTGATCAGTGGAACAGACTAGATTCACAGTATAAAGAAGCAAATATATATATAGAAGCCTTGTTTAATAAATCCTAAGATCCCAGCTATGGTGGGTGGGTGTGGGGGTGGATTTCATTACTTAACAAAAACTGTTGGGAAAACTGGAAAACATCTTATATTTTCTACCAAGATAAGCTCTAAATGGGTACCTGATTTTTTTTTAAGCAATTGGGGTTAAATAACTTGCTCAAGGTTACACAGCCAGTTATTATTTATGTGTGGGTGCTCATTTTCTGAGTCCAGAACTGATCTCAGGTCATCCCGACTCCGGGGCCAGCACTCTTACTCACTGAACCACCTAGCCACCCCAATGAGTACATGATTTAAATATAAAGGTGGCATAGTAAATAAATTAGAGAAACATCAAAGACATCAGGTCTATGGACAGGGGAAGCATTCATTGCCAAAGAAGAGACAGAGAGGTTCACAAGGAGTAAAATGTATAATTCTGGTGACATACACTTTAAAAGTTTGTGTATAAGCAAAACCAACTCAGCTAAAGTTATAAGAGAAAGAAAAAAACAGTAAAAATCTTTGGAGCAAGTTTCTCTGATAAAGGTGTCATTTCTAATATGTGTGTATACACACACATATATACATATATAATATAATTAAATGTATATTTGTATGTGTGTTTATAAATGAAATATATATGAAACTGATTCAAATTTCTAAGAATAAGATCCATTCTTTAATCATGGTCAAAGGATATGCATTGGAAGTTTTCAAAGTAAGAAATCTAAGTTATCAATAGTTATATGATAACAGTTTTAAGTCACTAAAAGAGAAAATTCACATTAAAACAACACTAAGTTGCCACCATATTCTCATCAGACTGGCATAATAGCAAAACAAGAGAAAAAGGAAATGACAAATTCTAAAGGGACTGTTGGGGAACTAAAAGGCACATTAATGCACTGTTTATAGAACTGTGAACCAGTCCAGCCATTCTGGAAAGCATGTGGAACTCTGCCCAAGAAGATTTTAAACTGTGCATGTCATTTGACCCAGGAATACTACTACTGGGTAGGTCTATACTCCAAAGGGACCAAAGAAAGAAGAAAATAATCCATATGTGCAAAAATATTTATAGCATCTCTTAGTAGATAAGAATTAGAAATTGAGGAATAGCTGAACAAGTTATGGCTTATGAATGTAATAGAATACTAGTATGTTGTCAAAATGATGAAAGTGATCATTTCAGAGAAGTCTGAGGACACTTGCAGGAATTAATGCCAATCTAAATGATCAGAAGCAAGAGATAATGTATATAATAATGATACTGTAAAGACAAACAGCTTTGAAAGACGTAGGCATCTGGTCAACACAAAGACCAATCACAATACCAGATGGCTTATGATGAAGCATGCCACCCTCCTGTAGATAGAGAAGCAATAGACTCAGAGTAAAAAATGAGGTATATGTATGTGTTTATACTTATGTTTATATATACACACAGCCAATTCGATCATTTATTTTGCATGACTTTTTCTTGCTTTCTTTATGTGGGAGTAGGGGAAATGAGCAGAGAGAGAATGTATATGGAAAGTAAAATAAAATTGACATTTTTTAAAAACTTCTAAATAAATTTTAAAATGAGATCATTGGTAACTTTGGAAAGAGTAGTTTCAATTGAATGACAAAATTAGAATCCAGATTCAAGATAGTGAAAAAGAAAAGGCGTAGAAGCTCTTGTAGATGGCTTTCTCAAGGAGATTCACTACAAAAGGGAGGGAGATATAGGATAATAACTACCAGATACTCAGATTGAGTGAGAAGTAGTGTTATTTGTACTATGGAGACATAAGCATGTTTGTAGGCAGTAGCAAGTATCCAGTAGACAGAAAGAAATTGAAGATTAGTAAGAGAATGGATGGGGATAGAGGAGGGAATCTGCTGGAGAAGACAGAATAGAATAGGATCAAGGGTATATGTTGTCTTTGTATGGAGAGGGACTCCATCATGTGAGACAAGGTGAAGGAGGACATGGAAACGAGAACAGATAAAAGAAGAGCAAGCTTTCTGCAAATAGCCTCATTTTCCCCAATGATATATGAGGCAAGTTTCTTATCTAAGCAGATAGGAGGAGGGGAACAATGAGAGTCTTAACGAGGGATAAAAAAAAAGTTCGGAAAAGCCACTTAGGTGAGTGAAATAGTTCACTAACTAAAAGGTTAAACAGGTTGCTTTTAGGACCCAGTTGAGACTCTGTACCAAATTTGTAGTGGACCCAGGTCAGTGCAATTTCTTAATTCTATCCAGCTCTATTTAGCAATTAGTGAATATATGTGAAGGCAGCAGATGGTGGGAGTAATCCAAGGTTGGGACTTGGCAAGGCATAATCAATGATAGATTAGATATGAAAGATTTGAGTGTTGAGGAAAAAAGTAAAGTTAAATTGGTTCACCAAGATGAGGAAGAAGAAGAATGTAGCCAGTGCAGTTTTGATGTGCTGGAAAAAGAATTCAATGGTGGAGGAAGTATAGGTCACAATAAGGATAAAGAACCAAGTTTGGGGTTGTACCACAAGGGGAGAATAGAATGATAAAATATTATGATGAGATGGAATTTTGAAGTATATGTACACAAGAGGAGTACATGTAGTTGATGACAAAATCAATGGTATGATCATCTCTTTATTTAGCTGAGATGGACTGGAGGAATAAGTCATAGAAAATGAGTAAATTAAAGAACATTTGAGAGAGGTTGTTTGAGGGAGTATCACTATGTAAACTGAAGTCTCCTAGTATGAGGGCAGGAGTTGGGATGGAGAAAAAGACCTTGCTTGAGTCAAGCACTGAACTCATTGAGGAAGGAAGGAAAATGTTCTATGATCAGTAAATAACAGTTACCAGAATCTTTTTTCTTTTTCTTTTTTTTTTTGCTTTTTTGGAGGGGGGGAAGGCAGGGCAATTGGGGTTAAATGACTTGCCCAAGGTCACACAGCTAGTAAATGTTAAATGTCTGAGGCCAGATTTGAACTCAGTTCCTCCTGACTCCGGGGCCAGTGCTCTATTCATTGAGCCACCTGGTCGCCCCTAGTTACCAGAATCTTGACTGGGTGTAAATGTAAATCAAATGATTCTCAACAGTGGAGGGCTTCCTGAGTGGTAAAACGAGATTTTGAAAGTGACAATGGGAATTGAGGAATATTCAACCCTACTACTAGAACCAATGAATATAAGTGAAAGTGCAAGCTGCATTAGAAATGGCAGCCAGGGATTCCTTGTCATTAGAAGGGAGTCAGGTTTCACTGAGTGCCAAAAGATGGAAAGAGAAAAGAAAAGGTTTAAGATTGAAGGAAGCTGGAGTGGAACTTTAAAGAGGTAGGGTTCGAGGGATGGGAGTAAGAGAGTAGGCAATTGCAGAGGGGGAACAAGGTTTGTAGAGGGACGTAGAGGTAGTCAGTATCTCTGTGATGGGGAGAGTATTACAAGGTAGGAGTACAGAAACTATGGAGCAATGAGTTCAAACACATTAACAATGAGTGGAGATAGGGGCAGCTAGGTGGCGCAGTGAGTAAGAGTGCCAGCCTCGGAGTTGGGATGACCCGAGATCGGATCCGACCTCAGAAAATGAGCACCCATACATAAATAATGACTGGCCGTGTAACCTTGAGCAAGTTACTTAACCACAATTGCTTTAAAAAAAAAAAACAATGAGTGGAGAGGAGCCCATTGAAAAAGGTCCATAATTAGATGATTCAGGGCCCTCCCTAGATATCCAGCTTTGTGGCAGGGATTGATGATGAATTATGCGAGAACTAAGAAACCCAACTCCTACTAGGTAGAAACAGGCAAAGTCACAACCTTGGAAAATCCAGATGAGAAAGCAGAAACTGGCAATTCAAAGTGGATCTAATTCAAGAACCATTTCTGAAACACTGGGAAGGTCCTAGGATCAAAGTTTGGAAGGTAGCTTTGATAGGGGTTCCCTGGGAAAACTCAGGAGTTAAGAAGCCTCAGGAAGACAGTGGCTGGGATCAGTCAGTATAACATAAGGGTCAATTATGGGAGGAGTCCAGCTTGATCATAAGAGGGTGAATTAATTTTCTTGTTTCAGCTATGGCAAAAGTGCTCAATGATCGAGATCCTTCCATCAAGCAGATGGCTGATTATACCTACATGTTATTTTTGAAAGTAGCCGATGAAGTGAAAGACTCTGGCCTTAAACAACATTTAAGAAGGTTATTCACTTCCTACCAATTCAAAAACATAGTGCCTCTTTATAATTATAGAGGTAGAAAAGCTGTTGACAGTTCTGAGGAGACTGATGAATATACAACAGAAAGTATAGAAAAAGAGTCTATAGTCCATAAGAAGAGTCTATTAGAAGTTTCCAGTAATACTGCTTCTTAGGGGCTTCCTCTCCATAAATCAAAAGTCAGATTGAAGGCTTATTTGCCTAAATTGATGTTGGAAGGCCTTGCCATTGCTTCATTTGTCTGTATTCAGGTATACAATTTAGGGAAAATCCATTGTGCATCACTTTTTAACACAATTGTTAGAAACTATATTTTACGAGATGTACCAATAAAAAGAAAACAAAGATGGTCATAATTACTTTGGATAAGGTCCTAACTATAACTTTCATAAATGAATAGGTTTTACCCTTGTAGTATGTATGCCTGTCAATGAAATCCCAGATGCATGAAATTGGAGATGTATTAAAGTATCCAATATATTTACTATCATCTCCAAGGTCCCCAAATGTATTATTTTCATTCCCACCTCAATTGCCACCTTGTCTCCTGTCCAAAGCCTACATAGTCTATAAGACCCTAACCCAGTCTTCATGACTTTCAGCTCACACTGATACTTCTGATCTCTGAGCTTCTATTGCTCTATAGCTAACAACACACCTAAAGTTAACATTTAACCCTCTAATAGTGCTTTCCAGTCTCAAGTTTATAAGCTCTCTTAGGGCAGGTCCCATTCCTTAAGTGTCTTCTATAGAAGGCATCCCAAAAGTCTTAGGGCAATTCTAAGCTTCACATGCAAAGTTTTTTGGTCAACCTCCTTTTGATGAGCTTTTCTAGAGTGAAGGAGGCTGATCCTCAGAAGAAAACTGACGTGCCCAAAAGTGATGCACCCAGCCAAGACCAAGTCTTTATGTCAAGCATTTCCTGCATAGCCCTCACTCTGGAGCATGTCTTCCAACACCCACTGGCAGTAGCAGGTTGGGTCCCCAGAGTTCAGGTGGCTAATTGTCCCCTTCAAGTTCTTTGAGTAGAACTGAGGGTTAGGGTTTTGTTTTGTTTCTCCCCTGATGTTATAGCTCAAAAGCCCCTAGAAGTGTGCTTCCCTCCATGATTGTCAGTTGATATCAGTCAGATAATTCACATTTTAAAAAATAGGCATTCACTATGGTATTATAAGTGGCACAAAATAATGTGTCTCCCCCAAATCCCCAGCCCCCCCAATAAAAATCTGTGATGCTTTTCCACAAGTACATCCAGAGTCCAGGGGAAAGTGAGCTCAAGCTGAGAGCAGATGTGGCCAAGGGATCACACAGACTCTAGTTGCTGGAAGTCCTTTTCTTCTCTTGGGGGTGGGTATTCATGAAGTTTGTCTTATGTTTAATATTTCTGCTGGATTCCTTCAGGAATATTTAATCTGTCTTTACTCACTGCATCCAGTCTGTCCTGAACTCCCAGTGAAGACATTGCTGTCATGTAATGCTGCAATGATATGGATTTGAAAAAATCCAAATCATATTGTGATCCAAGATTCACAAGGCTCTGGTCAAGGAAAGAGGAAGGAGACAGTTGGTGAAAGAAACCAAGACCAAGGATTTTCTCCTGACACCCAAGAAATTCCTTCTCAGGGGCTTGGTTAGAGACTTCCATCACTAATCTAATTTTTTTTTTATCCCAAACCAATTTCCTTGTTTTATATGTGCCTCACAGAATGTGACCAAGTGCTTCAGCCAATGAAGAGAAATGTGATTTTAAACCTAGTTGAAATTCTTAGCTTGAGATATCCTGTCCTTTTTCACACCTAGGTCACTCCTCTAATTGAATCAACTGAGATCTGTTCTGACCTCTGAGGCAGCCAGGTGACCCATTGGATTGAGTGCTGGGCCTGGAGTCAGGATGACCTGAGTGCAAATAGTCTTAGGCACTTAGTTTTGTGACCCTGGGCAAGTCACTTTACCTCTGTTTGTATCAGTTTCTTCGACTATAAAATGGAGAGAATAATAGCATGTGCCTCCTAGTGTTGCTATAAGGATCAAATGAGATAATATTGTAAATATTAGTATGTGGCACATAGTAGGTGCCATATAAATACTTATTCAAATACTTATTTCCTCTTTTCCCCCTTCTGATCTGACAGAGACATCAAGGCTAGAGTGTTCTGTCAGTTACTATAGGTGGGGTAGGGTGATTTGATTGATCAACTCAATCAGCCCCAATATTTACACCCACTTAGGAAAATCTTCTATAACTTGCATCTTTCTGATGCCCATTGAAGGCTCACCTCCACAGCACAGTGAAGCAGGGAAGGAGGATTTTAGAGAAGGAAAGGGCTAGATTATGAAGGGTTTTGCAAGTCAAACAGAGGAATATGAACTTGATGCAGCAGGGGAAAGTGAGCTAAATCATAGGGAATTCCTTCCACCTCTTCCCTGAAGTGGAGAGGGGAAAGGAATAAGGAATAATCATGGTCCCCAGTTACCTTGCCTTGACACAGAATAGAGGGAATGAGTGATGTGATTTAAGAGAAATTCCCATCAATCTTACCCTACCCAAAAGATCGCCATCAAACTGACTGAAAATCTACCAATTAATTCATTGGAGTCAATAAGCAAGCATCCCAAAGAAGGTTAGTAAGATGGAGTGGAACAGCTTTCAGAAATTTGCATTTTAAAATGGATTGATTGAATCTGATTTCTTACCTCTTTACATCTTACTGAAATCCTGAACATTAAGGCAATGGGAATCTTGATGGAGGTGAGAGTATAAGTAACTCTGGACCAGGAGAACTTGTAGGAAGGTAGGTCTGGGTATAAATGAAAACTTGGGGACCTAGAAGACAGCCTAGAAGGTATGAGTCTCCTAGAGAATAGGAGATTTCCCTTACATGCATATTTGACCATGTTACCTCCCTTACTCAATAAACTCTGATTCCCTATTGTGTCTAGGATCAAAAATAAAATCCAGTTTGGCATTTAAAGCCCCTCACAACCTGGTCCCTTCCTACATATCCAGATCAAATGACATAACATGCATCATGCTTTGAAAAATTAAAGTACTATGTAAGTTCTAGCTGCTAGTATCAATAATTATTACTATAACTATTATCTGTTCATACTTTACTCCCTTCCATATATGCATTCTATGATCCAGCAATGTTAGCTTCCTGGATGTTCCTCACACAGGACACTCCATTTCTGGACTCCCACATCTATCTCCTGTGCATGGAATGTTCTCTCTTCTCACTTATGACTCCTGTTTACCCTGACTTTTTTGAAACTGATCAGATCCCACTTCCGGCAAGAAATCTTTCCTGGACTACTCCATTCACCACCTCTATTACTAGTATTTTCTACCTGTACTTAGAAATTTATTCATTTACTCCATTTACTCTCTATACAGCTTGTTAGGTACAACTTTTTACATCTGTTAGTCCAATTAAAATGTAAGTTCCTCGAGGGGAGGGAATATAGACCAAATTTTTGCCTTTCTCTGTAACCCCAGTGCTGAGTCCAGGTCTGGACATATAGTAGGTACTTAATTAAAAAAAATACTATTGAGTGATAGTATAAAAATTGCTGGCTTGGGAATCTGAGAGCCTGAGCTCACATCCCAGTGCTGTGGCTTCCTGTATGTGTTTGCAAATAGGCAAGTCACTCAATCTTTCTAGCTCCTCATATGTAATTCTAAAGACAGAATATAATGTGAAATTTCATTTTATTCAGGGAGGGAAGTTTTAAGTAAATCCATTTGAAGCACTAAAAGGTGATTCTTTACTTTTGGAGAGAAACCTTCTCTTCAGATGTTTCCCTTTTGGGTGATTTGTGGTTAGCCCAATTCAGAGCGATGGGGAAGATGAGAAGGAAGAGGGATACAGAACTCTAGCAACAGCCCCACATATTTCTGCCCACACTGGGACTGCAATAAGGGAAGTATTTAAGCAGAAAAATTACCAGAGGTAAATGCTAATATCGGCTATAAGGGGCCAGTGAACAGTGCCTTGCAGAGAGAACTGTGTGAAAAGATATCAAGAAAAATGAGAATGACACATAAATGTGATCAGTCTTCTGGGGCTCCTGAGTATTTTCCCTTTTTAGATCTGTATCTACTATACACTACCAACCTGGGAGACCACAGGAATATCAGGGCTCTGCCTCCCTTGAGCTATCTACCTGGTTAAATATTGGGAAACATATTGGACTGTTCTAGATTGCAGACATTGGTCAGACCACTGGAGAGCAGAGAAGTGATGGACCATGAGTGAACTTATAATTGAGTTCTCCAACCACAGGCTAAATTTATCTACCAATAATAAAGGAGCAAAGGTCTGGTGTGTCTTCTGGACAGCTAGGTGGTGCTTTGCACAGAGTTCTGGGTCTGGAGTTAGACTCATCTTCATGAATTCAAATCCAGTCTCAGACACTAACTGTGTGATCCTGGGTCAGCCACTTAACCTGTTTTCCTCAATTTCTTCATCTGTAAAATGAGCTAGAGAAGGAAATAGAAAACCACTTCAGTAACTCCGCCAAAAAACAGAAAACAAATGTTTGATCTTGCCCTGAATTACACAAAAACTAAGGAGTACATTCCTGACAAGTCTAAGTCAACTCTTTCAATTAGCATGAGTTATCTGCATACCTAATATAATTCAATTCAACAAGCATATATTAAGATCAAAGAAAAACCAGTGGGAGTATTAACTGCATCAGAAAACCACTGAAATATAGAGGGTATTGGCAGCACTTGTATTGCACAGGTAGAAATCAATGTGCTTAGGATGTTTTTGTTGAAAATAATTCATTAAAATAGGAAGCTATCATTCCCCCCAAACGATGTAAAAGGGGACTCTGAACAACTTCTGGAGCCCCAGCACCCACAGAACGACACAGAGAAGCTAAACTCCCGCTGAGGACAGCCCAGCAACCCTGCAGGAAGGACCAGCGCAGTGGTCTGGGACCTGGCAGCGTGCAGCGCACAGAGGGCAGGAGCTGAGCCGAGCCCAGGTCCGCATGAGCTGAGGTTTTAGCCCCAGGGCAGCAGGGCCAGCAGCCAGCTGGAGGAACCCCAGAACACCAGCAGCTGTGGCGACTCCAGAATTATCAACATAGACTTGCCTGGGACAAAGTAAGAGGTTAGTGTCCTATGGACTTTGGGACTGGTATTAGGGAATGTGTCGGCTCCCTCCCCTGGGGGCTAGAAGCCACTGAGGACAAATGCCATTTTGTAGTTTTCAGAGGCAGCTCCCGCTCCCAGCCTGCAAATTTGTAGGGAGATCCAGCGATCAGTCTTGGGGGGTAATCGCTCTTGCTTTAACCTTCCTGGATCTGGATTGTGATCTAGGGTGGAAGTCGTGGGTGGGTTTACAGCTTGCCAGAAACGGAAGTTGCCCCCCACATGTTTGGGACGAAAATTCCTCTATCTGGCCTTAAAGCCATAGTATGGCAACAAGCCCAAAAGTCAAGTAATTAAGTGGCAACATGCCAAGGCAAAGGAAACAGAAAAATGCAACCCTAGACTCCTATTTTGGGGGCATGGAGCGGGAAAAGGACTGTGAGGTCAGAAGTCCTGCTCCAAAAGCTCCAGGGGAAAACATGAGTGGGTTGCAGGCCATAGAGGACCTTAAGAAGGACTTTAAAAATCAAATAAGAGAAGTGGAGGAAAAATTGGAAGAGAAATGAGAAGGATGCAGGAAAAGTATGAAATGAGGGTCAACAGCCTGACTGAGGAAAACAACACCTTAAAAAATAGATTAACTCAAATGGCAAAGGAGGCCCAAAAGGGCAATGAGGAGAAGAATGCCTTAAAAAGTCGAATTTGCCAGATGGAAAAAGAATCTCAAAAGTTCACTGAGGAGATTCATTCCTTCAGAGTTAGACTGGAGCAAAAGGAAGCTAGTGAGTTTATGAGAAATCAAGACGCTGTTAAGCAGATCCAAACAAACGAAAGATTAGAAGGCAATGTGAAATATCTCATGGGAAAAACCACTGACCTGGAGAATAGATCCAGGAGAGACAATTTAAAAATTATTGGACTACCTGAAAGCCATGATCAAGAAAAGAACCTAGAAATCACCCTTCAAGAAATTCTCAAGGAAAATTGCCCTGATGTTTTAGATCCAGAGGGCAAATAGAGGTTGAAAGAATCCACAGATCACCTCCTGAAAAAGATCCCAAAAAGAAAACTCCCAGGAATATTATAGCCAGGTTCCAGAATCCCCAGAACAAGGAGAAAATACTACAAGCAGCCAGGAAGAAACAATTTCAATATTGTGGAAACACAATCAGAATAGCTCAGGACCTGGCAGCTTCTACACTGAGGGATCGAAGGGCATGGAATATGATATTCCAGAGGGCAAAAGAACTGGGAATGAACCTAAGGGTCACCTACCCAGCAAAACTGAGTATTTTGTTTCAGGGGAAAATATGGTCATTCAGTGGAATAGAGGACTTTCAAGCATTCTTGAGGAAAAAACCAGAATTGAATAGAAAATTTGACATCCAGACACAAGAAGCAAGACATGCCTGAGAAGGTAATCAGGGAAAAGAAATCAAAAGGAACTTATCAAAGTTGAACTATTTACATTCCTATATGGAAAAGCAATAACTGTGACTGATGATATCTTTCTCACTATGAAAATAATTGAAGGGTGTGTGGTCATATGAATACATATGTGAATGTGTGTGTATATGGATAGAGGGCATAGGTTGAATTTGTTGGGGAGGGAGAATACTCAAGGGATGAAATTATGAGGTGAGAGAGGAAAGTGGCAGAAG